>OZ024751.1:33339504-33342004 GCA_964016885.1 Eledone cirrhosa
AAAGAATGAACATCAATTACCATATCATAAATACGGTTCTTGCAATCGTAAAGATTGATCGTAATAAAGAGCTGATATAAGCAGAGAAAGAAAACTGAAACGGTATTAGAGATAATACATCTGAATGTTTACTGATAAAATTTTATTTTTCTTGTTGTATACAAAGCTATGGCTAATCCATGTTTTTCATGAATTCTTCTTCAATGCTAGACGAGATGAAAAAGATCAAAGTTCAAAAACGTACCCTTAGTTTCGTTTCGTTTAGTTTCGTTTCGGGTTTTTTTTTATTTTTTAAGAATGAGGAGAACAACTAAATCATAGAAAATCCTCTTTTCATGTAGCTCCTACTTGTATAGCACATGATTATATATAAGTGTGTGTGAGGGAGGAAGTATGTATGTGTGTGTGTATATATCTGTGTGTGTGTGTGTATGTCTCTGTGTGCGTATGTATATGTGTGTATGTGGGTGTGTGGGGGGACTGTGTGTGTGTCTGTGTGTATATGTTTCTGTGTCAGTGTGTATCTCTGTGTGTATGTGTAAGCCTATTGCGTATCTTTGTGCGTGTGTCTGCGTGAGGCTCTGTGTGTGTGTGTGTGTCTGCGTGTCTCTGGGGCTCGGTGTATGTCTGTGTCTGTATATCAGTGTGCGTATGTGTGCGTGTGTCAGTGTGCGTCTGTGTGTGTGTCAGTGTGCATCTGTGTGTGTCAGTGTGCATCTGTGTGTGTATGTGTGTATGTATGTGTGTATGTGTGGTACAATGTCACACATTGTAGATGTATTCCCTGCTAGTCTTGGATCATTACATTCTGTGCGCCTCATTGGTGCCAGTTAAACAATTTGATTGTTGCTTTTCTCCTCTGAATTAGTGGTGGTGAATAGCACACACACACATACACACACATACACACATACACACACACACAGATACACACATACACACACACACACACATACACACTCACTCACACATACATGAAACACACACACACTCACACACACACACATACCTACATACACACATACACACACACACACACACACACACACACACACACACATACACTCACTCACTCACACATACATACATACACACACTCACTCACACATACATACACACACTCACTCACACATACATACACACACTCACACACACATACATACACACACTTACTCATACATCAAACACACACTCACACACACACATACATACACACACTCACTCACACATACATCAAACACACACACATACATACATACACACATACATACACTCACACACACACACACATACATACACACACTTACTCACACATACATCAAACACACACACACACACACACACACACATACATCAAACACACACACACACACATACATACATACATACATACATTCACACACACACACACATACATACTCACACTCACTCACACATACATCAAACACACACACACTCACACACACATACATACACACATATATCAAACACACACACATACTCAGACACACACACACTCACACAGACACGCACACCACACATAAACAGTCACACACACACACACGTACACATGTGCGTGTGTAGTATGTGTTTCTTAGCGCGCGTCTCTGTACATAAACATATAAATGCATATAAAACATTCGTGCATTCATACATTATATACATATACATATATATATGTACATGTAAATATATATGTATATGTATATATATATATATATATATGTGTGTGCATATATATATATACATATATATATATATATATGTGTGTGTATATATATATATATATATATACATATATACATATATATATATATACATATACATATATATATATATATACATATACATATATATATATATATACATATACATATATATATATATACATATACATATACATATACATATATACATATATACACATATATATATACACATATATAGAAATATATATATATACACACACATATACACACTATATATATATATATATCGGCATACGTAGACATATATATTTCTTTTGCGCTACGATTGCATTGCTTTACGTGAAGGGAAGTGCTTATCTAAAGCTGAAGGCCAGTTTGCTTTAGTTTTTACATGATACATGACGTGGGTTGAATCATTGTATATAGTATGCAATGATTAGTCTCTATTTCAATATGAGAATACTAGCAATGTGGTTTTAGCTTCTCCAATAACTTCGTAGCATGTTTCTTTACGTCAGGAATGAACAATAGCTGACTATCCAGTACACTATAGAAGCAGTTGCTTTAATAGCTAATTATGCACTATTCATACCCTAGAAACGAATAGTAATCCACAATGCTAGGGTTGTAGGAAAATGTCGTTAAATATCATACTTAAAACTCTAGTTACGTAGACGACTGCAACACAAAAACAAGAACAAAAACTAAAAGTAAAAGAAAAAGAAAAAGACGATTACATCAAGATTCTTCCACGGTCTCTCTCTCTCTCACTTTCTCTCTCTCTCTCCTCC
>OZ024751.1:33354504-33362004 GCA_964016885.1 Eledone cirrhosa
ATATATAATATATCCTGCGAGCAAGAAGGTGAAACTCACCCATCGCCGCCTTTAAGTGCACCTGGGGATTGTACAATTTATTTTTCTATATGATGATCAAGCTCAAGACACAAGGGGCCAGGTCATGTGTTATCTCTATTTCAGATCTGTCGTCTTTGGTCAGTGTGGATCCTAGGTAATTGAAGGTGTCCACTTCTTCAAGTCTTCCTCCGTTCAGCAGGATGTTAGTTGCTGTATTCTGATTACAACTATTAACCATAATCTTTCTCTTTTCTGAGCTGATCTCCTGGTACTTTATCAAGTCTGGCGGTGAACTCCTGGAGATCTGTTTCACTAATTCCTAACATACCAATATCATCAGCGAACCAAAGGCTGGAAATGGGCTCTCCTTCTATATATATATATATTCATAAACACCCACACACGAGTGTATATATACATATACATACATATATACATACATAAGTAGACAATATTCAATTCTATTTTGACATCACTATGAGGTAAAAAGAATTCACTCGTAGTTAGTAATCATTCATAAAACATAACTATTTTACTTTAATACAAACTACTGATGCTACCAACTAACACAAACAATATATCACCAGCGACATTTGTGAACCTTTCACATATATAACTACTGGTGTGGTGAGCTCAGCCAATATTAATTACCTCTAACTTGTTGATTCACTAATTATATTTCTATATATTACTTCAAGAAATATGTCGGTTGTTTTTTTTAAATTAATATCATAGTTTGTTCTCGTTTATTTTTCATCTTGTTTCTAATAACGATTACAGAATCTTTCTCAGTTTCTTATACTTTACTTATATTATTGTCAGGCTATGTTGCTTAATTATCAACGTTAGTAATTTGATGGGAGGACTGTGTCCGAGAGACAGGTTTAAGTAGTTTGCTAAACCAATCTTTAATGACGTATTTATTCTTGAACAAAGTCATTTGAAATTTCCTTACGCTTCTTAATAGCATGGGGGAAAACATTAAGAATTTAAAGGTTTTCTTCTGGTTTGATTCAGGGATTTTTAACTAAGCAATACTAACCGTTAAATATAGTATGTATTGAAAGTTTGATTGAATCTTGTCCATACACATGACACGTAATCCTTTCTGTCTTAACGTGTAATTGTAAATAATCATTGATTTTAAGCTGCAGCTTCAATTTAATCGTTCAGTGCTGAATGGATCATTTCCCAATAAACAGAACTGGATGTTTCGATAATAACCAGTTCATTGTTTGATAGATTAATGATAAATGGAAATGGAACTGTGGAGAAGGGATCAGAGAAGAATAGATACAATGAATAGATTGGTTTTGAATTGCTTAGTTTCAAATGTTGAGTGGATCAGTGGTAAATGGTGTAGATGGCTAAAGAGATGAACAGGTCAAAATTGACTGGCTCAATAGTCCATAATGTAGTGTTGATTAGGAGGAATCAAAGTATGATGGGTACACACACTCGCTCACACACACTCACACACTCGCACAAGCATACACATGCGGGAGCATCATTTCTTCAGACTTCAGTCGAATGAATCAAGATGAAATAGTAGAGGAACCCCGGCTACTGAACTCGAAATAATTTATCGAAATACAAGGTTTTTGTATTTGTTTAGGAAGATACTTGATGTGAAATCGTGTGCTGAAACAGATATTGTTATATTTTGAGGCTAGTCATTTTGTCAATAAAAGCACACGCACTAATCTATTTTCACTTCAGCTTTATTATTAGTTATTTCATCAAATCTCTTTCGTCACACATTCTGTGACCTTCTCAATGACATTTGTTCTTCTTCTCTCTCCCTCCTCTTCTTTTGGGCCTTAATTCTGAATAGCAATATGAATTAAACGGGGTAAGATCAAAAATATAGCCATTACACTAATGCGGCCTGACCGACCTTCCTCGTTAGAAGACTTACCCCTTGACTAGAACTGTAAAAAAGGTTCGATAAGTTTACGAAGAAATTGATCAATTATGAAGGTTGAAAGGCAAAGCTAACTTCGGCGGGATTTGAACTCTAAACCTAAAAGGATGTAACTTTATGCCGCAAAGCATACTGTCTGACTCTCTACCTTTACTGCTAACCTACCACCCTGTCTTTTCTAGAAAACTTTAAATTAATCGATATTTATATGCAAAATATTATTAAAACATACGCAAAATAAATTGTGATTACTAAGGTCAAAATACCAATTCACATGACTAAAATATTTGGCGACTAAAACTTTCGGAAACACTTTTATTCCTCTTTAGTGAGAATATTGTAGTAGAATAATAAATAAATGAGAGTTAGTGTTAATTTTTGTCTAATTAATAACGTCAGGTGTGAATAATATTCGCTTCACGTAGACATGTTCGTATGAAATATTTAATTAGTTTCCTAATTAACCCGTATAAATAATCGTTATTTTTGTTGTCGTAAAAAATTTTAATTAATTTTCGTAAAGTTGTAGTGTGAAGTGCTCTGCACATATTTGAATATCTTAATATAATTAAAGTAATATGAAGTAGTAACAGCAACTGCAACCAACATATTCAAAGATTGACCTCGATTTACGAAAGTTTAACGATAAAAAATAAAAAAATCGAACAAGACTAATCCAATGTAAGTGTATACATACTGTGCTGTATTCTACTGACCGAGCACAATTAATTTTAGAATTAATATAGAAAATATATTGGTGTTGGGGTTATGCTGTAAGGCATAGAAAAAGTTTTTGATTGTACAATTTTTTCTTTAAAAAAATAACAGTTACAGACACCTATTATGATTCAAATTTCTATGGTACATTCCGTATAATCTTTTCTCCAACTTTGTTCAATAAGACGTTGTTCCATTAGATGAAAAGATATAAAAAGAACGTTGACTACCTTTGTTAAAAATAATGTTTCTCAGTAGAAAGTTGAAAAATATGCACATACATTGAGAAAGTGAATAACGTGATAAAAGATCATAAAGATAAGCTGGGAATATAAAAATGGAAACGACTCTGTGGAGTTATATTTCATAAAGGTGAGACTATATCTATATACACTATATCTATATCTTAATCTGTATACATATATATGTGTGTGTGTGTGTGTGTATGTGTGTACATACACTATATATATGTGTATG
This sequence comes from Eledone cirrhosa, assembly GCA_964016885.1. Classification (NCBI taxonomy): domain Eukaryota; kingdom Metazoa; phylum Mollusca; class Cephalopoda; order Octopoda; family Eledonidae; genus Eledone; species Eledone cirrhosa. Next base: position 33,357,644 of record OZ024751.1, read on the forward strand.
TGTATACATACACTATATATATATATATATATATATATAACTTACATAAATTACTTCTTTCATTCGGTCATTCGGAACGAAACTGAATGAATTATGTTTTAGTGAGTTTTAGTACCGGGTGACTATATTAGATAGAATACTCATACTCCACACCCGGTATTGAATACTCTTTCTTATACTCCTTATCATTACCGTCTCTCTCTCTCTCTCAATCTCTCTCTCTCTCTCTATATATATATATATATATATATATATATATATATATGCATCTCAAACCCCATCCACTTTCAGAATTCACGATACCATGGTCATTCATGATGGTCTTGACCATGCTTTTGGAAAAACTGTTAACCATCTCATGAAGCCCTTCTCAGATACGTGTTTGTCTGAGAAACTTTGTGTGTTTCTGGTATAGTATATAGACCAGAAGACTTTAATTGTAACATATCTGTGTATGAAAATATCAAATATGAAGTAAAACAATGTCATAAAACATTGCAGTGTTACAATATTACCAGAACTGTGTAAATACTAGAGTAGGAAGAATGGTAAGGATTGTAGGAATAATATAGAGAGCTTGAGGATCTTCAAAGGAAAATACGAGAATAGCTTCCAAAGAATAGAAATAATTCAGGAAATGAAAGACCGAAATTAGATAGAAAGGAAATTGTAAATGTGGCTAAATCTTTTTCGCTAGAAAAAAGAACGACGCCATGATATAAAATTGAAACTAAAAGACGGATCTTTTCAACGAACGGATGAGAGATAGGAATCCTGATAGTTTCCATGTAAATACAACAGAATCATAACTAGGAATATGTAAGTTGAATAGGAGAACGAATGCTGGGAATGTGATAAGCTAATAGGGAAAGGTAGCAAACATAAGGATTATCAATGTTATACTACCTCAGGAATATTCCCGTAAAAAACCTGTGGAATGGAGGAAAGTAAAATCGGTGGAGTCCGACATCCACATTGAACGGTTTCGATTTAGCACAATTTATCCGAACATCAATATTAGAGCATTCGTATAGAGACATCAGGGCAAAAAGAATGTAGCCATCGATCCCTGCAGAACCTTCCACAGAACGTCTCGTGGAATGTGATCGGATACCTTTGAGTTCTACGAAGCAACCAGTCCTCCTACAATTTCTCAAAAAACTGCCGCAGTGTGCATATTTGGTCTGTTGTGTTCTACCACCTTTGGATATAAAGTTTACGAAATTCACTACATCACTACATGACAGAGAGAGAGAGGAGAGTAAAAGAGTTGTGTTTGGATGTGTACGCGTATGTATATATGTAGAGTAATATTCTGTAATGCGGCCTAAATGCATCATCAGTAAATATGTAAGAAAGTTTTAGTTAAATACAAACATTTAGCCGACAATTTTTATCTAAAACATGATTGACTAAAGGAAAATAATGTATTAAGAAGAACAAAAATGTCTTTACAATAACAACAACCACCATATAGATGGATATTATCAGTTTAGTCTTTCAAAGGAAAACTTAAAACAGAGATCTGTGTAGTAAGTTGAAGAAAGCAGCTGTCTACTCGTGGTGAAGGTATCATTAACACATCTTTTGTTAGATAAAAGAAACATTCCTTGGAAATTAAATCAATTTATTTCCTGCTTTCTAACATCTCTTGCAGCAAAGACACCGTTCTTAATGAATTCATAAGTATTCTTGATAAAAATAAAGGGAGATCTCTGCAGTATGTTTGATCTGTTCGCAATTCAGCAGAGATATACGACGGTTTAGCTCTGCCTATTAGGAAGATCAACTATCAAAGATATTTTACTTTAGCATTGAAGCTATACTTGACCTCTATATTCAGATGAGTCTTTCTCACAAGAAAGTATTTGGCATTTAGATCGGAACATTGCTTCGAATAATTGAAGCTATAATACTCATGTGGAAATCATCCTTGTTATTATTTTCTCCCCACTTTAGTACAACATTCATGCCAAGAGTTGGTAGAAATTTTATTTGTAAAGGGTTATGTACCGACAGGATTGGATAATGTCGATTAACTGATTCAGATTCAGAAAACTGCTGAATTGTAATAAGTTATTTCATGCCGAATATATAGACAAATATATGAGATATGCCTCAAAAGTAAATACAGCGCAATTCTATGAAATATTATTTCGCTTATTTCATATTAATCAATATACTTACACCAGGGATATTTTATTACGTTTGACATGCCCTAAGCCAATATTGGCATATATATATATATATATATATATATACATTACATATATGTGTGAGTGAGTGAGTGAGTGTGCATGCATGTGTATGTTTATACAACTATATATGTATGTGTATATATGTGAATTTGCTTATATATATATATATATATATATATATATATATGTGTGTGTGTATATATGTATATGTGTATGTGTGTGTATTGAAGTACCTAGTATTGTTCACTTTTAATTAACTTCTAGAACGACATGACTTCTATATTTTGAAAGATATTTTTAGAAATATTTCCTCGCACGAAGAACTGATTTTAACTTTGTGTGAAATAATACCATTAAAAGCTTGTTACATTGAAATTAATTACTTGTAAAGAACTTCTCCGTTATTGGTTTTGCTAATTAATTTCGTTAATTAATTTGTGCAGCTTTCTATTCAGCTTTTATATGTAAACTTTAAATGTTCGTTGACAACAAATGTGGAGTATTGTAGAGCTTCCAGTGACCCACTTTAAAATATTTACTTTCACTCATTGTCTTCTCTTAACATCCTTCTAACAGCATCTTGCAAATGTTCCTCCATTTTGATTTCTATAAATAAGTACTCGTACTAAACTGATATCGATTAAATTGATTATATTATATTCTTCCTTTACAAAACACTGGCCTAAGAAACCGATATTAAAACTTAATAGCAATTCACAAGAGGGGGAGGAAAACAAATAGCAAACATGTAGATAATAATCAAAATATTATAATGAAAATTTGTTTTATTTGTAAGGAATGGTTAACATTTCTACAACAATTGCAATACACAAAAGTTTTAATGGTTTATTTGTAGATAAGCTTCTATTAGAGAGAATTGCTGAGGTTATCACACAATGAAAATACAAAGTTCACAACGGATCATACGCATGTAGAAGTTGATTTGCTTTCTTGTTGTGACAAGATAAACAGTGAAATCAGAAATTATTACTTTATAGATCCCTTTAGAAATAAAAGCATCAATGAAGAAAAATCAACTGAGATTACTCCGATTTACGTTTTGTTTGTTTTTTTGGTAGTGGGCGTAGGGGGGGGGGGGGTTATTTCAAATTATTGTAGATGATAAATAGACAACGGGTGTTTGTATTGCTCATAAATTGTATATAAAGTTCAGAAGGAGAAGTGAAATAAATGGTAATTGCTTATTGATTTCCTTGTCTGATGGGCTTTATATTTTGTTGTTTCCTTAATACAGTTCGTAATTCCTTTTACTCGTTTCATTCATTCCATCGTAAAATCTTTCGATTATGTGTTGCAAGTCCGCCGCCATGTTGCAAACAAGAGAATGTTCTACAAGTAGAAACGATGATTCTGTTTCAATCTCCAAACTGAAGTTAATGTTTTTATTCTGCTAAATTCGAGAGGGAAGGGTATGAAAACGACGCCTTCCGGTTTCACATTACTTAAAATTATGTATAAGAACTTTAACAGCACATATTTCACATAGCTACATCAACAACACATATTTCACATAGCTACATCAACAACACATATTTCAAATAGCTACATCAACAACACATATTTCACATAGCTACATCAACAACGCATATTTCACATAGCTACATCAACAACACATATTTCAAATAGCTACATCAACAACACATATTTCACATAGCTACATCAACAACGCATATTTTACATAGCAACATTAACAACACATATTTCACATAGCAACATTAACAGCACATATTTTACATAGCAACATCAACAACACATTTCACATAGCAACATTAACAACACATATTTTACATAGCAACATCAACAACACATTTCACATAGCCACATCAACAACACATTTCACATAGCAACATTAACAACACATATTTTACATAGCAACATCAACAACACATTTCACATAGCAACGTTAACAACACACAGTACAGATAGCAACGTTAGTATCAGACATTACACATAACAACATTAGCAATAAACATTACACAGAAACATTAGTAACTCACATTACACATAACAACATTAGTAACTCACATTACACATAGCAACATTAGTAACTCACATTACACATAGCAACATTAGTAACTCACATTACACGTAACAACATTAGTAACTCACATTACACATAACAACATTAGTAACTCACATTAC
>OZ024751.1:33374504-33377004 GCA_964016885.1 Eledone cirrhosa
CACACACTCACACGCAGACACACACGCTCACAGACACACACAGACACACACACAGACATACACATACACACACACACAGAGACACACACATTCACAGACACACACAGACACACACAGAGACATACACAGACACACATTCACAGACAGACACACACACACACACATACACACACACACACACACACACACACACACACTTACAAACCTGTGCAATGTACGTTTGTATCCATATCCGCACATTTGAATTTATGATGATTGTGTGAGTTTGTGTTTGTCAATATATGTATGTGTCTGCATGTGTGTGTGTGTATGTGTGTGTGTGTTTGCGTATGTCTGTGGGCGTATGTGTTTATTGGAATAGGTGTGCGTGTGTGTGTGTATATGTGTGCTACCTACGTATGTGTGTTTATTGGTATCAGTGTGTGTATGTATGTATATGTATGTATGTATATGTACGTGTATGTATATGTACGTGTATCTATGTGTATGTATATGTACGTGTGTGTATGTATGTATATGTATGTGTGTATGTATATGTACGTGTGTGTATATGTACGTGTGTGTATGTATATGTACGTGTGTGTATGTATATGTACGTGTGTGTATGTATGTATATGTATGTGTCTGTATGTGTATGTATATGTACGTGTGTGTATATGTGTGTGTATGTATATGTACGTGTGTGTATATGTGTGTGTATGTATATGTACGTGTGTATGTATGTATATGTATGTGTATGTATATGTACGTGTGTGTATGTATATGTACGTGTGTGTATGTATGTATATGTATGTGTTTGTATGTGTATGTATATGTATGTGTGTATATGTACGTGTGTGTATGTATATGTACGTGTGCGTATGTATGTATGTGTATGTATATGTATGTATGTGTATGTATGTGTATGTATATGTACGTGTGTGTATGTATATGTACGTGTGTGTATGTATGTATATGTATGTGTATGTATATGTACGTGTGTGTATATGTGTGTGTATGTATATGTACGTGTGTATGTATGTATATGTATGTGTATGTATATGTACGTGTGTGTATGTATATGTACGTGTGTATGTATGTATATGTATGTGTATGTATATGTACGTGTGTGTATGTATATGTACGTGTGTGTATGTATGTATATGTATGTGTTTGTATGTGTATGTATATGTATGTGTGTATATGTACGTGTGTGTATGTATATGTACGTGTGCGTATGTATGTATGTATGTGTATGTATGTATGTATGTGTATGTATATGTATGTATGTGTATGTATGTGTATGTATATGTACGTGTGTGTATGTATGTATATGTATGTCTGTATGTGTATGTATATGTACGTGTGTGTATATGTACGTGTGTGTATGTATATGTACGTGTGTGTATGTATGTATGTGTATGTATGTATATGTACGTGTGTGTATGTACGTGTGTATGTGTATGTATGTGTATGTATATGTGCATGTGTGTATGTATATGTATAGATGTACGTGTGTGTATGTATGTGTATGTATGTATGTATGTATGTGCATGTATATGTACGTGTGTGTATGTATGTGTATGTATTTGTGCGTGTGTGTATGTATGTATATGTGCTGCCAGCCTGTGTGTGTATATTAGTATCCGTTCTTCAATAATTCCACTTTATATCTGTAACTTATTCCTGTCCAAGCAATTCTCAATTACAGAGGATATATACCAACTAATTAATTACCAATTAAACTTAGAATTATTGATACTTAAATAATAGTAGAGCAATGCAGCTACACGTTATATCATTTAACATTCGCTACTGTAGCAGGGATTATTTTTATTTTCATTTTTTACATCTTTTAACAATGAGCTTCACCATTAATAATTAGAGTCCATTGATTCCTACCTGCTTCTGTCTAGAATAAATTCTGATTGACAATTTTATCTTCCGAAACCAACTAAAAATTCAAATGAATGTTATACCATTAATGGGAAAATATTTTCAATCAATGATGCTTACACACTTCTCAGTGAAACCTGATGTCAATAGTGAGCAGTTTCTACCGTCGTCCTTTTCCTATTTATCGATATGTATTTTTGGACTTTACACTAGATTTGTTTTTCAATAGAAGATTGAAAAGGAGACCTAGACTATTATAAAAATACAATTCCCAGTCGTGTACAATGGCAGCATTGTAAAACTGAGTGTTGGTCGTTACCGTACAATATTGAGTTTGATTCCTTCCCACGGTAGTAATTTATAAACGTTGAGATGATTTGGTAGGCAATCAGGCCCGTTGCCCAAGAAACATTATATAAAGATAGGGCCTGCAATAACGTCCCTGTCAACAAGAGACACACGATAGTGTAAGTATTTATCCAAGACTGACAGAGATAAAATTATCAACTAGGATAACTGAAAATACCGCCATTCCCTTTTTACAAATGATCTTTAAACAATAACAAAAAACAACATATTTCCTCATCCTGTGTATTATTATTATACCTCTCTCTGGGCGGTGGAT
>OZ024751.1:33379504-33394504 GCA_964016885.1 Eledone cirrhosa
TTCCCCTCAGAACATTTTGGTCAACCCGAGTAGATGTTAAAAATACTTGTCCAATATGCCCTGCATTGGAATCGAACCTGGGTACTAATGACTGTAAAGCAACTTCTTTAACCATTCGGCCATGCTGTGTCCACAATCACTAAATATATGACCCTTGGTATTAGTGAAATAACTAACTAACATAGTTGCTCTTATTTAGGTTTCTATATCGGGGAGAAATGTGAAATATCTCTGCTTCAAGGTAGACTTTAAATATCTCTACTTCCCCAGTAGTTTATTGAGATCAGAAAGATAAAATGGGATTTGAACCCAGAAAGCAGTGAACTGGAATATATACTGCTAGATGTTCTGTTAGACGCACTAAAAACTCTGCCAATGCACCGTCTTTTATATATCTTGTGATGAATAAATTACAAAAGTATTTTATTTGTTGGTTCTTCATTGAATAGAGAAGTTGTATTTTATAAAAGAAAATTATGTCACCAGCTCATAATACATGTCAAGTATGTTATATATACTTCACTTGTTTACACAATTGTATATTTATTACGTAGTTTCACAGTGGAAAATATTTACAACTCAAAGATGCTTAGTAACAAGTATTTTATGTGTTTTCCGATGAATAAATTAAGTATTGATTTTATTTCATTGATAAGCTCAAGATGTTCATTCAATAAAACAGTGGTGAATTACAAACAGGATTTTTTACATTATTAATATTGACAAAGAAATAAAAAGATTAATATTTATTATCTTCAAAGTTTTGGTGTCATGTAGCCCCAGTTCCTCCCTGATTCAGCAATCTATGATGAATGGTATTCAGGCCATAATAATCCTGTAGTTTCAGGAATAATATGTCTAAAGATTATAATCTTTAGAATTAGATATAAATGTCATTCTTTGATAGCTATTCATTTATAATATTGATATTCCCCAAACCCCGATGGTTGCCAAGCAGCTAAAATGCCATCAAATCATCAGTGGATTTATTGTAGACTTTTATACAGACTTGGTCTACTAACATATACACAGATAACTCGGATAGCTGCAGTTCATCACTGTAAATATAGCAAACATTGCATGATCAACCATAGATGCACTATATTGCTGTAAATATAGCAAACATTGCATGGTTAACCATAGATGCACCATACTGCTGTAATATAACAAACACTGTATTATCAACCATAGATGCATCACACCACTGTAAAAATAGCAACATCTACATGATTAACTATAGATGTATCTCATCGCTATAGACAGCAAAACTTACATGATCATCGAGTATTTTTTTAGTTTGAAGTAAAATTCCAGACCGTCTCATTATGGTCTGACTTCATCTCAAAACACTAATTACTACATATGTTGGTTGTTATTCAAGTAAGCTGACACTCTGACTCATCATCGACATAGTTTTTACTCATTTAAAGCGATTGTAATATCAGATTTAATGATTTCTTCAGTATCAGAAACACACATGAATTCTGGTGAAAAAAATATGTTGATCAAAATAAATATTTAATTTATGATATTGATTAGAATGAAATCTGCTTTCCCAAGAAGATGAAAGGAGCGGCAGTCGAACAATTATCGATAAATGGTAAACTTTATAACTAATTTAAGTTAATTTAAATTCTCTATGATATTAACCCTTATGTTTCGTATTTAACGACAGATTACTATCATGTCGATCTTCCATAGATACTTGCTGGCCTAACTTTATATGTTTGTTCGCTTATCTGCAACAACGTGGTTTCGGGTGTGATCCCACTGTGTCTCTTCTTGTTCTCGATTACAGTAAAAATGTGTTAAACTGAACGGGGAACTAAAATCAATTGAACACCATTACTTCAAGAGGATCTGTTTCCATGCAGCAGAGAAGCTATTGGGAGAGGTTGGATATACTACCATTTTTTTTTCATGGAATGTAGACGGGAAAGCTAATAAAGAAGGGAAAATATGTAATAATATATAGATAGGTAGATAGATATAGTTCATACATATATAATGTGTTAAAGTGTTAATAAACCAGCAAAATGAACGAATTATCTTTTCCAGCTCGCCAACGTAAACTAATTCCATCAAGCAATAGTATGTTAGCACATGATTGAACTTTCAGTCAACTACCTCCTACATGATGTGTGACTCACATTTTGTTATCCAACCATTGGATCGTTATAAGACTACTTATTAAAGAGTAAATATTTTTAAAAAAAAACGATTTTTCCTTCGTGTGGGAGTGGAGGTTAACTCATGCCTAGTCTCACCTTACGTTTGTTTCTGAAGTAAAGATATTTTCCAGTGAACGAGTTTTCTTCTCTTTGTACCGACTACAGCTGAGATATCGAGTGAATTTATTACTTGATTCTATTTACTTATTTACTTGATTCTACCTCTTTAGTGTGGCAAAGGTTACAATTATTTACTTGATTCTACCTCTTTAGTGTGGTAAAGGTTACAAAAGTAAACAGCCGCCAAGAATATAAATATTTTCGAAGGATGTAGACATCAGTCTGAAAAAAAAATAAACGAAAAAGATGGGTTTCAAATTTACTTGTAATATTTGCTTTGCACCGTGATTATGGCATTAACTGGTCTTTCTGACTGACCTTAAAACAGTCAACGTTTGGTTAGACTGTATGAAACTGGTAAACCATTCCACTACTCAACATCTATTTCCAACATAAATTAACCCATTTTCCATCATCTCGTGACTATAAAATATACAAAGTAAAATTAATGGAGCATAAATTTAAATTATTATTTCGATAAATCATCTCAAATATTTTGAAGTACCAGTCCAGTCCTGGTGTCGATTCTTCCACTATATCTCTTTAACACTACCTCTTTATTACTGTCTCTTCTTCTCTGTGATCAGTCCTGGGAGGGTTGGGCTCCGTCAGGTTTTAAAAGAATGCCCATGAAACGCCGTATGTTATTACGGCGCCCTTGCGATTCCCCAGGGAGTTACGGAGCATTATATACAAACACACTAGTGTTGATTCCATACAATATAGATTTTCTTCATAAATCAATATTTAAGAATATATAAAATGAAAATTTCGCAAAAAACTAAGCTTGAAAATATTCCAAAATTGACACATCAATAATGTATCTTTAGAGTTATTTTTCTCATTCGATCAATATGTTGTCTTATAATTATGTTGTATATTTTTTAATTTATGGAATGTATATGAAAGAAACTTCCTAAATCAGGATTTTCATTCGGTTTTGTGAGGAGGTGGGACGGTGAAAAGATATTGAAAAAATATATAAAATCCATGTTAACTAATTTATTTAAATAGATTCTGGAACTTAAATAGAAACAAACCAGAGTAAATTAAACGTTGTTGATTCATTTTAATTTTGCATATATCATAGATAATTACTTTGTTTCTAACTGAAATCAAGTGCAACCACCGAAATAGAAACTAACGCTCACCATTAATTATGCAGGAGTAGTGGGGTATCAGACTAGTGAGTACGATTAATGGAAATTAGTGGTGTTACTCTTACGTATTCAGTACACATTCTGTTGTAGACGAATTATGCATTTCATCCTTTCAGGATCGATATAAGTATCAGTAATATAATGAGGGAATAACTACCATTACACTCTATAAATGAATATAGTCTTGTAGAAATAAGAAAAACATTTATTTATGAATTTAATTTCTATTAATTCTACTCTATAATTTAGGAGAAATCATTGAGGTAAACACCTGGGTATCTTAGAGGGAATGTTAAGTGTTATACAGAATTATTTAAACCCTGTAGTGTTGGGTGCTGTCAATTCTTGTTGTTTGGGAGTTCTCGCTAGGGAGGGCGTCCGTCATGTGGCTGGTATTGTCACAGTTAGAAAGTGTACATAAAGTGGGGTGCTCTAATCTACTCTCTACCTCTGGTCGTGTGATGACCAGAAACGAAGGACAGGTTTTGAGCTGAGCCGAAAGGGTTTGCATATATTGCTTCAGGTATTTAGACAGGCGTTAAGTTCTAAATGTTTCAGGAATTAAATCTATGACCTTATTTTCGTAAAAACTTTCAAGAAATTTAGAAAAAAAAAAGTTATAGTAGAACAAAATGTGTTTGTCGAAGATATGGATAGAAAATGACAGTTAATACACATACCTTATTGACAAAAGAATTAATTTCGTTTTTACCGAAAAAACAATGTGTCAGTAATGAAGTCAAACACCTAGTTTTCAGCAATCCCTAATGTTAACGAAGATTTATAAAAAATATATATACAAAATAAAATAACATAATGCCATCGATAGCTTAATAGATTTTATTGCTAAACAATGTGTCAGAAAGGAATCCCAAAACCAAGTCTTCGTCAGCTATACACGACTAATTCCTATCTAGAACAACAATAACAACAATCAGATCTCTGCTGGAGACATGGTTAGGAGAAACTTCTTTTTTTTACAATAAAGTTTCAAATGAAAAGTTTAAAATAAATTTTATTTTATTTTTTAAAAAGAGAAAAAAAAAGAATGAAGGAGAGAGAAACTATGAAATGATTGTTCTATTTTAATACTTTAAACTATTCGAGTAACTGAACTAATCTTTGGTTGAAAACAAAGAAATAGTATTTCCTGCAATGAACAACCATTGCTCATGACGACTTCCTCTAGTGAAACATATGAGGAAAAAAAGACAAGAGCCAGCGGTTTTTGTAAGTGAAATGAAGCGTAGGTATACATGCTGATGAAGTAGGAAGAGGAAGGGGTATAGAATGTATAAGGAGGGAGATAAAGAGAAGTGGTGGAAAGAGGTCGTATGATATGAACTGTATCTTCATTGGGGTTGAGGACCTATTGTAAGAGGACACAATATCACACACTATTATTCTCTATTCACAGTTTGTTTGCCTTTGTTTCCTCTATTCAAAAGAAATAATAAACGATAATTAAACAAAAAAATAAAACACACAAAACGATGGAAACAAAAAAAATCCAAAAATATATTTTTTAAATGAATGTATGACTTTCATTGAACATTTCAGTTGGTTTTTTAGTGTTTTTATGGAATATAAAGTGTTTAACCTTATTGTTTTCTTTCATTTTTCACTTTTTTTTCTTCATTTTTGCTGTTTTGGGGGGGGGATTTTTTTCCGCTTTTATTTTACTTTTGACCTTATTGTTTTTTTTGTTTTGTTTTATTTTGTTTTTTTTTTACTTTTTCTCCTTTTTTCTGCTTTTTGGCCCGGGTGCTGTTTACAGAAAATTGTTCCACGCTTCACTAATCGTTCAGCTACGGAGTTGTATTCCAATAATATTAAACATTTCGATTCAGATCAATTTACATTTGGTAGAATTTTTATATTACAACATAACGGAATTTTTTTTTTTTTTTGCCTTGCTGTTGTTGGTAGTGGTGGTGGTGCTGCTGCTGCTGTTCTTTGCTCTTATTTTCGTTTTGTCTTCTGTTATTTAAAAGTAAATACTTTCTAGGCTAGACATTTTTAATGACGTTCTTGTGGCGGTGCCCAACATGGCCTTAGCTCCTCAGCTGGAACGCAAATAAATAAATAAATAAACATATACATACATATATATATATATATATAGTAAAGGTAAAACTATATATGCAAAGCTCAAATGTATGTAGAGAACTGTATATGAGAGTATATCATTGTCAAGTAGTTTTAGAATTGAAACATGTTTAAGGAATTAAAAATGATTTAAAAACTAACTTTTCCATCTATATACTTGATTATATATCATTACCACAGCAGAGGTCTGACTAGCTTTTGATTCCAGAGTCGGGCTAGATCGATACAGATCGAACCTTGCGCTGATCAATAGCAAAACGCGCGTCACTATTCAATAAATGTAATGAAGACATAAGAAATCGTCCTTTTTATTATTATTATAATCGGGTGTGAGGTGGAGTAAAACCCGGGGGGAAGGGGTAAATCTGACAAATTAATAAGTGGGGACTGAGGATGATTATTCAAGACTTGAGAGTTCGTGAATTATTGACGGACGTTTCAATGTCAGTCAACCAAATTTTGTACAATAATTCACATAATGAGGTTTAATTTGGACACAAGTTCCAAAATTGGGAGGAGGGGAAAGCTGATAATGTCGACCCATTATATGACTGGTGCTTTATATTTATCGGTCCTGAAAGGATGAAAATCACAGTTCACCTCAGTGGAACTTTAACCCAGAACGTAGAGGATCAGAATGGAATACTGCAATGTATTTGATCCGACATACTAACGGTTCTACTAATCCACAATCGCACCAGGTGACGTTATGATTATTTTAATTCATAAGTAAAACCAAGACATTGCACACACAACACAATACAACACAACACAACACATATATACATGTATGTATATACATACATATATACAGAGAGAGAGAGAGAGAGAGAGGTGAAGCGGGGGAAAGACAAAGGTAGGTGTAAAATAGAAATGTTAAAACTATATATTTGGTAAATAAAAACAAGAGCAAGCAGACAATATTTGAAAAAGTAAATAATAATGATATTTCTGATATCACTGAACCGTGTAGTGACCGAAAATGATTGCCGATTCCCATCAATCTTCTTCATTTGGAAAGTATTCTACTGATTAATATATTTAATATTTGCCTAATTTATTCCATCAATTCCTCCTCAATCATCACAACCTTACATCTTTACATTTGTTTTTCTTCTTCTTCGTTGTTGTTGTTGTTTTCTTTATGTACAAACATTAGTAGTATTATCTTTTATTAACGAACTCTAAGTTATTCTAGTGTATATATATATATATATATATATATATACATACAACAAAACTTAATATAGAAATATAGAAGCCATTCTATATTAAATACTTATGTATTAAGTACCTCATTAACTCTGGTTGCCCTCGATTTCATTCGGATTCTGACACACACGTGTATATATATATATATATATATATATATATATATATATATATATATATGAGGATCCCTATCCCTACTGGACTTCCAACTCAGGGTAACAGAGGAAGGCAACATCCACACCTGCTTCTATAAAAAAGTCGCCAGCAGGGACCTGTTCGTACATTTCAGATCGGCCCTCCCAGCCGCCGCTAAGTTCGGATACATAAGGAACGAACTAAGACGTATCCGGAACAAATGTACCGACGCTAGAGATCGAGACATACACACCACACATTTCCTGGAAGTACTCAAACTGAACGGATACACATCCACCACAAACCGTGCCAGAAAGAACAGAAGACACCACACCCGAGGCACTAACACTTGCTTCCTGAAGCTCCCACACTTCAGTGACGAAACAACAACAGCCATCCGCAGAGCTATCAAACGAGAGGGACTAGATATCCAACTGGCCCACTCAGGTCCTTCTCTACGCGGACAGCTAACCAAAAGACACTCCACCAGACATGACAACTGCTGCAGGCTAGCCAACTGCCCCATCAACTACACAGACCTATGCCACCAGGCTTACGTCGTATACAGACTAGAGTGTGACAAATGCAGCAACTTCTACGTAGGTAGCACCACCAGACCACTCCACATAAGAATAAAAGAACACCTCAATACTAACGCTTCCTCATTTAAGAAACACCTAGTTAAATGCAAAAACACCGACAAAACCATAACAGTTAGGATAGAAACTAAAGAAAGAAACCTCGGCAATCTTAGAATTAAGGAAGCACTAATTATAGACAAAACACAACCACCAATCAATAATAGACTAGAAATCAACACCCAATTTATAACTTGATAGAGCTTCTAGCCCCATATTTACACACACCACACACACGCATGCACACGCTTACACCTCCACGTATTCTCTCTCTCACACACACATACACACACAAAGACCAGTTCTAACACGAGATAACATCTATCCCCCACATTTACGTATAGACATATCTTCTCACTCTCACACACACTCACATACTTACACCTTCATGCATTCTCCCACACACTTAAACAGGCATGTACAAAAAAAAAACCCTTTTAAAGGGAGACTACTCTTTATCCCCCTAACCTTAACTCTTTGACATTAGAGATAGAACAGATACTCTATACCATTTCCTTTCAGCATGACTTGGCAAGCTATTTAGAACACTGGTTTAACCGCTTTAGTTCCCTCCGAAGAAGAGATATTATCTCGAAAATTATGGACATTTAAATAAATCTAAGGTAAAAGACTAATTGTCAACAATATCTTTTGCATTTGCATTCTATGTCCATACCTGCATTGTTTTGGCTTTATTATACATATACAAACGTATATATATTTGTTTTGCGAGGATTTTGATATGAAATCGTGTCGAAACAAATATTGTTATACTTGGGGAGGGTCATATTGTTGTAATAAATAATATTGCCAGACTTAATAATAGATATATATATGTTTGTGTCTATATTATATCTGTATTTTTTACCGTTGGTCAGTCAATGGTAAACATTGAGGACCGAATAAATTAACTGATATAAAAGATACAGAAGCGAAAACCAACTAAATAGTGAGTGTGTTCTGTTATTAATTTTGGCAATATTATTATAACTATATATATATATATATATATATATATATATATATATATAAACATCTTTAAATTGTCTGTGATGTATAATTACCACTTCTTATTCCCGCTTAACTAATTTACTAATTTAATCCCAGTAATCTTTCTGCGACCTGAACTACTAGTTCTAGTCCTGGTGACTGATTCTTTCTCTGTGTGATAAAACTAAGTTGTTCACACATGTCAGAAGCTTGTGCTACATGTAGAGAACCTCTTGAAGCTGTGGACACATTTCGTTATCCTTATATACTGTTATAGCTAAACATAAAGTATGACCTGGACGACTGATTACCGTTTGCTCAAGTCCATATATTCTCAACCAGGTACTATAGTTGGTATTTGTCAAATAGATGGAAACTTCTAAACCATTTGTTTACACATAAGTACCTCTCCTGGTCTTCGTCAAATCACACCATTCCGACACCATGGTACTCACATGAGATTATATCTCTTTTATAAGATGGTAAAGTAATCACATTTGTACTTGGCACAACAACCCTGTTTGTAGATATTGATAGGTTCTCCATAAATCCATAGCTATGTTCCAGAAAATACTAGGATCTGTAAACATTGCTATTAAATTCTTACATGACATTTGTTAACCGTGAATATTTATATTAGCATTTTTGAGTTTCGTTAACCTTCAATATCGCAGTTAACCTCGAATATGTTGTGCGGGTTTTTTAATGTTTGTCTTGTCTGTTTTGGTCTTTTTTATCGCTTTAAGAAACCATAACTGATAAAAAAAATAGTAATTAGATAATAAATATTTATGCAAAATATAGGTTTATTAATTGGTTTATAATAAATCTAACGTAGATGTAATCACATTTTTTTTAAATTAGAATCCTCGTTGTTGTGAAAATAATTGTTTCTATATTTGACACAAGGTCAGCAATATCAAGAGAAAATAAAAGTAGATTAAATCGTCCCCAGTGTGTGACTGGTACTTTATTTTAACGACTTTAGCAAAGCTAACCTCAGCGTCGTGAAAATAATGAAGCATAAACCTACATTCTACTCTTCCATCTGTTCACACAATTGTTTAGAAATAGTTGTCTCCTTATCAAAAGAGAATTACCATTATGATTCTGCCGAGAAATATTTTAAAGTGGCGGCTATTTAAGTCAAGCCGGATATAATATAATATAATTGGTTAGTTTCATTTTCCTGTCGTGCATTAATTTAGCAGCGTAATTAATTAAAAAGTGCTTGTGTAAAATATATTATATTTCAGAAGATTCCAGATTATTTTAATGTAATGTACTTCTTAGGATTATTTTTTGTACAAAGCTGAGAGTAAAAAGTGTATTTACACTTCAATTTTTTGTTGATAAAAAATATTTCCCTCTCATAGTTTCGTGCGTTAGTTTGGTTGGCAGGAGAGAACACAGAAGTATTTCAAATTCAGAGTTGGATGGATTAAATCATTCCTCAACCGAAAATACCCACACGCACACGCACACACAGACACACACACACACACGCATACACACACATATATATGCGTTTATGTTATGTTGAAAATGAGTATACATACATGCACATTTGTGTGTGTATGTGTGTGTGCAAATAATGGAATTTTATTCCATTTTATCAGCTCGAGAGAGTTTTCATTGATCACATCTCATATATTTTTATGTGAAGTAATATCAGTTATGGAGTGTTTTCTTGTGTACTACTCAGCAATGCTGTACTACTCGGCTACATCATCAAATAAAAATTCTTCGATTTGATTAAGAAAGAAATGTTTCTATTAATATTTTTCTCGCCATCCAAAAGCACTTTTTCTTTCTTGCCAAAAGCAATATCTCTTTGTAATGGGTGAGTTTTTCAATAAAGGCAATAAACGATTAGAATGGCATCTTTTGGTCTTGTTTACTGTCCATAAAATGGGGGAAAATATTCTCTTTTGAAATATGTTAAAATCGGTACTCCCGTGAAGTGAAAACTAACAGAAATTTACATTTTTAGTTGTGGGGAGGGGAATGTGAAAAACATCTCATAACCTCTCTTTCATGTGTGAGTGTCTAGGTACATAAATACACACACACATTAATACATACAGACATACATATATACACGTATGCATGTACACACACTCACATATGTACACACACACACACATATATATATATATATACACATACATATATATATATAAATAAACTAATTTTCATTCCTGGCACCTCAATATTTAACACGCTTTTTTATAATTTTTTTAGTGAGTCTCGAAAAGTCTTTCTTGTCAGGAAATTATTTTTTGTTTCATTTGTTCCCCGTTTTCGTTCCCAGTGTTGCTTCTACCATCTTTGAAACAAGGAAAGAAGGAAAATTCTGTTATATATATATATCTATTCATATTATTACATTAAAAGTCTATTATAGAAATAGAATTAGTTGTAATTCTATTTACTTTTCTCTCTTATGATAAAAAACATGACTGACTGTCGTGGTTGGTGATAAGGTAATTTGAAACTACAAAACAACCAAAAGTGAGGAAGTTGTTTATACACTTTCGCTTCATAGATCTCTCTCTCTCTCTTGAAGAAAGAATGAAAGAAATATAAACGATGTATATATAGGACTAATCAATCTTGGCTTGTTTTTTTATATATATATTTCTCTTTTTATTTCCTTTTATTTTAATTTATTTTGTTATATTTCTAGTTTATACAAATATAAGATTTGTTTCCTAGTAACTTTTATATATTTTATTTTGTATTTTATATTCATTTTTATTCTCTATTTATTTTATATTTTTATTTTATATTTCTATTTTAATTTATTATTTTATATTTCTATTTTATATTTTTTCTTGGCAAGCTCTGAAACATTTCAATATTGCTTATTGTAGAGTAAAATGAAACGTGTTTTTCAGCTTGTATTTTGTTTTTAAAAAAAATTTAATTTTAGAAATGTAAGTGAATCAATTTCATATTCATCTTAACATCATGTTGATTAAGCTGGAAATAACCGGTAGATGTCAGTTTTCAGCACACATTTATTAATAGTATCAACTGGAAACACCTTCTTCAATCATTACTATTCCTACAACTGTCAGAATTCTATGAAGATAAAAAAAATTGTTATGCCATGAATAGTTATAGTATGGTTTAGACTATAAATATTTGCATTGCACAGTGCACAGTGCATATTGCACATTTTAGACTGCACATTGCAAATTGAAGGCGGGCTAGAAGAGGGATGGCCATTCCTCGCAGGTATGGAAACACAAACACAAAACACACACACACACAGAACACACACATATATTAAATGCATGTTTATATCAAGTAGATATTTATGTGTGATTTTGTGTGTGTATATATATATATATATTAGATGTATATATAATATATATATACATGTATAATGTACATATACAGACACACACACATATATATATATGTATATATATATATGTAGATACCTAAATTTATATATATATATACATAAATTTATATATATATATATATTATACATGTATATGTAGGTATATATATATTATATATATATATAAATATATATATATATATATATATATATATACATAAATATATATATATATATATCTATGTATATATATATATATCTATGTATATATATATATATCTATGTATATATATATATATATATATATATATCTATGTATATATATATATATATATATATATATATATACATAGATATATATATATATATATATACATAGATATAGATATATATATACATAGATATATATATATACATAAATATATATATATATATATACATAGATATATATATATACATACATAGATATATATATATATATACATAGATATATATACATACATAGATATATATATATATATACATATATATATATATATACATAGATATATATACATACATAGATATATATATATATATACATAGATATATATATATACATAAATATATATATATATATACATAGATATATATATATATACATAGATATATATATATATATACATAGATATATATATATATATACATAGATATATATATATATACATAAATATATATATATATATACATAGATATATATATATACATAGATATATATATATACATAGATATATATATATACATAGATATATATATATACATAGATATATATATATACATAAATATATATATATATACATAGATATATATATACATAGATATATATATATATATACATAGATATATATACATAAATATATATATATATACATAAATATATATATATATACATAGATATATATATATATACATAGATATATATATATATACATAAATATATATATATATATACACATATATATAAATATACATATATATATATATTATACATATATTATGTAGGTATATATATGTATATATTATGTAGGTATATATGTATATATTATGTAGGTATATATGTATATATTATGTAGGTATATATGTATATATTATGTAGGTATATATATATGTATATATTATATAGGTATATACATATATATGTGTGTGTGTGCATGTGTGTGTGTGTGTGTGAATGCATGTGTGTGTATGTATATATATATTAAGTAGGTATATATATATATATATGTGTGTGTGTGTGTGTACGTGTTAATAGACACGGATGTAAACTGTCAACAGTCTTTGATATTTCTGCCAACACAAATACCTTGTTTTCTCTTTTCCTTGTTTTCTCTTTTCCTTGTTTCGCTATTTTTTATCTCTTGTTTATATATTTATTTGTCAAAATATGCTGCATCAGTCTCTGTAGACGTTGGTCCATCTATCAAAATATGTTCCTACAACAACAACAACAATAACAGACATTACACCAACAACTATGTATATATTTGAACAAAAATGATAGTAGAGTATGTGTGGATTTGCTGTAATTGTGTGTATATAGAGCCTTATGTTTGTATCTGAACATGTGATCTTTCATGGCTGCGGGTTCGACCTGAATGTGCAGCACCTTCAGCAAGTATTTCTACTATTAACACTAGTAAGTCGCTGCTAAGGAGACTGTACAGAAGCCTGTCAAATTGACACTAGATATAATTCAATGGACCAATCTTAACACAGTTTTACGCTGATTGTGCCAGAGAAATATATTAAGGCTGCATATGTAGGGTGTCCCAGAAAAATGTATGTATACACATATTTATTAGAATGTTGTTGAAGTGTGTATACATTTTAAGAGTCATCCTGTATATGTGGACGTAGGGATAAGTGAGTAGTTAAGAGGTTCATTTCCCAATCATGAGTTTCCGGGGTGAAAGCCACTACATACCATTATAGGCACGTGTCTTTACTGTCTTCCTGGGTCAACATTTTTCAGGGAAATTTAGTAGTCTGAATATGTGTGAAAATAGATTGTACCTGAAATTCAAATGTCCGGTCTTACCACTCTGTTTCAGCCTGCAAATTACGTTGAAAGTACACGTGTTTAAGTGGAATATTCAACCATGTTCAATTGATTGATCAAGAACAAGTTCATCGTCGAAACGAACGATGGATCCATCAGAAATCTCTGTGGAATACTCAGCCAGTTATACTATAATGCAAATGAGAAAACAGTTCAATTTATCTAAATACCTGAACCAACACTAATCATCGTCGCAACTGACGTGGGATCTATCAAATCCTGTTATTAGTATCAAGTGCTATCAGTTTATGACTGTCAACATATTTGTCATCATATTTTGTGAAAATAACTTAAAATATAATTTTAAAAAACAGGTAAAACCGAAAAAGCAAAACACAGGAAAACAGAAAAAGCGAAAAGAGAATGGCTTGGAATTTAAAATTATTTTTCATTCGATATTTTGCTGACATTTACAATTAGGCGCAACGGAATCCTCCTAATAGTTGCATGTCTTCAAACTCCTTATTGCAAATATATAATTAAATATTAATGATTTTAATGAGATATCATTTTTTGACATGTGGTTAAAATGAGTAATGTGATACATAGGGGGAGGACAAGCTAATGAATTACTATAAGGTATGGATGATGGCTTTACAGTGGTGGTGGTGGTGGTGGTAACAACAGTTGGTGTTGCTAGTGGTGATAGTGGTTATGGTAGTAGTGCTAGTGGTGGTGATGGTGGTAGTGCTGGTAGTAGTGGTGGTGGTGGTGGTAGTAGCAACAGTAGTTGGTGTTGCTGGAGGTGATGATGTTCAAGACATCCTCCATTTAAGTCAATGAGAAGAGAATTCTGATCTTTATCCCATTCGTTCCCACTTTCATTTTTTCTGTCTCCTTCAATGATAAATACTCTCTCTCTCTCTCTCTCTCTCTCTCTCTCTCTCTCTCTCTCTCTCTCTCTCTATCTATGTATCTCTTTCTACCACTCTCTCACCATCTCTCTCTCTCCTTCTCCATCTATCTATCAATATATATATATATATATATATATATATATATATATATATTA
>OZ024751.1:33412004-33424504 GCA_964016885.1 Eledone cirrhosa
CGACCCCCCAAGGCGCCTCCTCTCTATTGAGGATTTTGTTAAAAATTTTATTTTTTGTTATATCTTATTTTATTTTTATATTTTGTTATTGCCTCCTCCTTATTGAGGACGCCTTTTTGTGTAAACTCCCTCCTTTGTACTTGTCCCACTTTTGATGCCCTAGTGGCAAATAAAAGAAACTTATATATATATATATATATATATATATATGTATATATATTTTGAGTATATGTTGGTTGTTTACCGACACCTCAGTATGCAGATTGGAGCACTCGACGAAGTACGCAGGTTGGTTTGGTTACTCCGGAGTAATGTAAAGTAAAACAAATAAGTCAAATGTTTAAAATTTGGCTTCGTTTATTACTGCTATATATATTTCGGTGACAGCCATCTTTGGCCGTGACCTCTTCAGACAGTCTGAATTGGTGTGGTAGAGACGGGTACACATGTTTTTGAGGTGTTTAACTGAAGTCATATGAATTCGAACAAACGAATTTCGGCGTCACAGGACACTCTCTCATCCCATTGGTCAGTTGTGAGAACATTCCTCAGTCAAAAGTCTATAGAAATTCATTCTGAGGCGAGGCAATCTGTAGTGGTTGTTTTTGTTATTGTTAAGTACATCTGACCTCTTCCCTTATGTTGGTATGGGTGTTGTTGTTGAGGTCAGCTTAAGTCCGGCTGCTCGTATTTTTAGAAGAATTTGTGTGTGTGTGTTGGCATCTATCCTGCCACCATTTCTCGTGGTGGTGGGGGGGGGGGCAAGCAGATAAAGAAATAAGATACAGTAAAATAAAAGGCAATAAAATGAAGAAAATAAAAAATAGAAAAATGAAGAGAAAATAAAATGAAATGAAAATGTAAAAGACTAAAAAAATAAGAATAAAATAAAGAAATAAAAAAATAAAATAAGCAAATAAATGTTTCTACTTTGGCACAAGGCCAGCAATACCCCAGTGTATTACTGGTACTTTATTTTATCGACACCGTAAGGATTAAAGGCAAAGTCAACCTCAGCCGGATTTGAACTCAGAATAGCAAGTGCCGTAACTCTATGCGTCAAAGCATGGCGTCCGACCCCCTACCGACACTGCCAATTCACCGCCCTAAAAAATGATAAAATAATAAAAGGAATAAGATAATAAAAGAATAAAATAAGATAATCAAATAAAATGTGTGTGTGTTATAACCAATCTCAAAGTTAGAAAGATTTGGAAGATATTGACAGAAGTAGAAAGGCTGTGTCAGAATCAATCTTTTCACTATCATGGTGTGGTGTGTTTTAACAGCAAATGAGACAAGGGTGGAGTTTAATACCCCAGAACCCGAGTGTTAAAATCCGGAATTGCAGAGGACTACAGTTCCCATTTTGGCATGGAGTTCATATGCGTGTATGTCAACTCACATCGTTCCAAGCACCCACGCACAGGCACAGGCACAGGCCCAGGTGCATCCCCTAAGCACACACAACCCCCCCCCCCCCCCACACACACACACACACACATACACACAAACACACCCATACACACACACACATTATAAACCCACACACACACACCCACATACACACACGTACACACACCCACCCACATCCCCACGCACACACACCCACCCGCATACACACATGTAAGTATCTGTGCATGTACAATCTTAAATAACAGTATCTATGTATGGACATATGCATAAGTATGTGTTGTCTCAGGAGTCTATCGAGACAGTGGTATGGTGGGGCTGCTGTCCTTATAACTAGAGGGAAGTTCCCATCCCACTGTTTTGCTATTGTCCATATAGCTTGACACTTAACATGTATGTGTGACCTTAAGTTTCTGGGTCAATTTATGGCCACCCCTGTATAGTGAAGTAGCTGTTCGAAAACTGGCCTCCCTCGTCACAAGGTCAAATTTCAAGAAAAAAACTCTTACTTTACAAACCTTCCACCACAAGAGCCACCTTTTGTCAAAATCAAACGCTACACACCGAAGTGACTCCTAATCTGATCTGCTAAATCCTCTAAGACCCTGTCATCCATACACGCAGAACTTTGACTATACCACATTAGTAAGACATTCTTGAAAAGTACAAAACAGCACAAAACAGCACTTTGACAAATGAAAGAATTTCTTTCACTTTGGTTTTTGTATTTGTTTTGCTAGATTCTTGATATAGATTTGTGTGTCTTAGTTTTCCCATCGATCTGGCCACGTGTAAAGATATTAAAAACATTTGATTAACAGACTTATTTTTAGAGAGTTTCTGCTCAATCATTAAAGAATGTTAAGAAATAAGTCATTGACTGAGAGTCTATCATTTTATTTCTTCCAGATGAAGTTTGTTAATCTCCGAGAGTTATAGATGCTGGCAAACCCTTCTTTTCACGTTTTCACATTCATTTGTTGCCACACAGACGAAGAACACAATGTCTGTGACAAGATCAACTTCAGAACTGCAAAGTATCATCATTTCCATGCCAGGTAATTTATTTCATATATATCTGTGTTTGTATGTGTGAATATATATATATATATATATATGTGAATATATATATGTGAATATATATATATATATATATATATATATATATATATATATATATATATATATATATAGGGAGTCTATGTATTATGTGTATATATAAGTTAATCTATAAACTATATATATGATAATCTATAAACTATATATATGTTAATCCATATACTATATATATGTTAATCCATATACTATATATATGTTAATCTCTATATATGTTAATATTATATATACTATATAACATTTTGATAATGAAATAATTAATAGTTGAAGTTAACTCCTCCATATTCTTCATTAATTAATTAAAATACACTTTATTTCATTGGAAATATGGAAACGAAAGGGTGATGTTTCGCACCAGATCAGCAATGGTCGATTAAACCTATAATCAATAACGTTCTAACCATGACCATCCTGTCTCTGCAGATAAATCTGAAGTATATTATCCTATCATTTATTTATTCCCCTCGTTACTTCTTAACGGTAAATATTATTCTTAAGCTGGCAGCAGATAAAACAATGCCTGCCTACAAGAGCTCCATAAATCTCGCAATATTCCTAGCTCCATCCCGTCCTATACAGAAAGATTAGACACTTACCAAAAGAACAAAATATACCGTGTCTATGGACGTATTGGAATATGAAGATGATATATATATATATATATAAGTAGAGAGAGAGAGAGAGAGAGAGAGAGAGAGAGAGAGAGAGAGAGAGAGAGAGAGAGAGGAGAGAGGCGTGTACATTAAAAGATAGTATAAGTAGTTTTTCTTAACATGTACCAAGTTCAAATGATAAACTTATGTTCAGTTTATGCAGTCAAAGTTTTCTTACAGAATGTTGATGCCTTTGCTGGTGTCAGATCAAAAATAAGGTTTCCCTAATATCAATATCCTTCTGGTATTCCCAGAAACTATTTCAGTACACATTTCTTTCTGCTTTCTGAACCTGAAATATTCTTCCTCGTTTCGTGTTTTTTTTTTTTTCTTTTTTTCTTTTTTTTTCTTTTTTTTTCTTTTTTTTTCTTTTTTTTTGTTGTTGTTGGTGCGAGGTGTTTTGGTCTTTTTCCGAGGGGGCAAAAGTACTCAGTATTTTATCGTGAAAGGAGTTAGTATTTGTTATGGAAATAAAATAAAT
Organism: Eledone cirrhosa; assembly: GCA_964016885.1. Classification (NCBI taxonomy): domain Eukaryota; kingdom Metazoa; phylum Mollusca; class Cephalopoda; order Octopoda; family Eledonidae; genus Eledone; species Eledone cirrhosa. The sequence continues at coordinate 33,415,668 of OZ024751.1, forward strand.
TGACTTCAATGTTACTCTCCATAATACACACACACACACACACACGCACACGTACACGCACACGCACACGCACACACACACTCACTCACACACAGAGAGAGAGAGAGAGAGAGAGAGAGAGAGAGAGAGAGAGAGAGAGAGAGAGGCACACGTATTGGTTACATCTTTATCTCCGATTTTGACATTGCATTTCGTAGTTTCTCGACTTGATGAACTAAATACCGATAAGAAAGTTGTACAACAATCGAGATAATCGACTGTTTACGAGAAGTACGTTAGCAGAATTGTTAAAGTGTTAGGTAAAATGACAGGTATTTCACCGGGACTTTAGGACCGTGAGACAAACACTATCACTACTGAGCAACACAGCTCCACTGTAAGATAGTCGGAAGTGATTTCAAATCAGATATATGGTCCAAATGTTTGAAGGGAGCACATTAAAGGCTCCCTAGCACTAAATAGTGGAAAGAAACTTCGTCCCTCATTAAGGGTTCCAAAGACCTAAAACGTGTGAAAGAAACTTCGCCCCTCAACTGCTTTTCGAGGGAATTCTTCATTTATCTACATACAGGTTTAGTTTTGTATTTAGTTTTACTACAAAACCTAAATACAAAACTAAACCTGTATGTTGATCAATGCAGAATTCCCTCGAAAAGCAGTTGAGGGGCGAAGTTTCTTTCACACGTTTTAGGTCTTTGGAACCCTTAATGAGGGACGAAGTTTCTTTCCACTATTTAGTGGTAGGGAGCCTTTAATGTGCTCCCTTCAAACATTTGGACCATATCTACAAAACCTGATTCATGGAGAGAGTTACGAAACACGTGGAATAATTCTAACTGGTAACACATGATAAATCATTGAAGAAGGAAGAAGAAAAAAACATATGTTATAAGGGATATATATATATGTGTGTGTGTGTGTGTATAACATTTACATACATATATATATATATATATGTGTGTGTGTGTGTGTATGTATGTGCACATACAGAGACAGCCACTAGCACACAACTACACCCACTTACAGTAAGTATGTATACAGAAAAGCAAAGAGATAAACAAGTTGATATAACCGTATGGAAGGTATGTCAAGTAAACAAAGGCTACATTGGTGATAGCTATAACTGAAGAGAGCTACATCTATATACACTCACCTACATATACACATATATACATACATGTACTTCATATAGGAATATACACTGTTGATAAGGGTGTTCTTACTTGAAGAGATTGTTAACCTACTACTCTGTAACGAAAGAACAAGACAAGAGGACGTTCAGTCATTCTCTAAAGTGTTTAGATATATTTGTGTGTATTTGTTTATTATTCTGACACGAGTTTCGTTGTGGTTGCATGCACCTGCATCTGTATTTATTAATGAAAGTTAGTTTCTTGCTTATTTTCTGGCATTAATTTGAATCAAAATTGAATCGGTGGATTGGCAGTATCGGTAGAGGGTCGGACGCCATGCTTTCCAGCATAGTTACGTCCCTTTACGGTCTGAGTTCAAATCCCGCCGAGGTTGACTTTGCCTTTCATCCTTACGGGGTCGATAAAATAAAGTACCACTAAAGTAGAAACAATTAATTTGAATCAAAATTATATATATATATATATATATATATATATATATTTACGGGGTAACAGATTATTGTTATAGGTAGTCCACTTAAGTGTAGTCCAGTTAGGGTACTCCGGGTAGTGGAATAACGTGAAAACAAGCGGGTAGCGATCTCTAGACCTACCAGTTCAGAGAAACAATTGTCAGCATTGAGATTAAAAACCTTTTTTGTATAGCAAACCGTGTCACTCTTCTTTCCTGATTTATATATATATATATATATATATATATATATATATAAATAGTAAAACAATGAAATTTATCAAAAAACGGTTAATTCATAGTAAAACTCATTATTTTACGATCGTTTCTGGGGAGTAGTTCCCCGTATGTCCATTCTATTATTGATCTATGTAAAATATATTACAAAATATCTTAGTAAGAAAATATACATACGTCTTCACTACCCGCCGTCTTCAGAAATAATGGGAACAACCCCCCAGAAACGATCGTAAAATAATGAGTTGTACTATGAATTAACCGTTTTTTCTTTAATTTCATAGTTTTACTATTTCTATTTTTGACTCTGTATCCAATGAATTATATCGTTGAAAAATTTTGTATTTTAAATTTTGCTTCACGACATCTACATACAGATTACATTGAGTTCTTCATACGGTTTAGACCCTACCATTAATTGGTGGATTTATCTGTATATATATATATATATATATATAATATATATAATATATAATATATATATATCGTATATATATATATATCATATATATATATATATATCATATATATGATATATATATATATATCATATATATATATATGATATATATATATATATATCATATATATATATATCATATATATATATCATATATATATATATATATATCATATATATATATATATATATCATATATATATATATATCATATATATCATATATATATCATATATATATATATATATCATATATCATATATATATATATATCATATATATATATATATATATCATATATATATATATATCATATATCATATATATATATATATATCATATATATATATATATATATCATATATATATATATATCATATATCATATATATATATATATATCATATATATATATATATATATCATATATATATATATATCATATATCATATATATATATATCATATATCATATATATATATATCATATATATATATATCATATATATATATCATATATATATATCATATATATATATCATATATATATATCATATATATATATCATATATATATATCATATATATATATATATCATATATATATATATCATATATATATATATCATATATAATATATATATCATATATAATATATATATCATATATATATATATCATATATATATATATATATCACATATATATATATCATATATATATATATATATCACATATATATATATCATATATATATATATCATATATATATATATATATCATATATCTATATATATATCATATATATATATATATATATCATATATATATCATATATCATATATATATATATCATATATAAACCATATATATATATATATAAAGAGAGAGGGAGAGCGAAAGAGTCAACACACACACACACACACACACACACACACACACACACACACATATATATATATATATATATATATATATAATAATAATAATAATGTGGACAAGGTTCATCATCTTGGCGTTATAATTCCCAAGCTATATATATAGATGTAGTGTGAGTGTGTGTGTGTGTTTGTCTGTAGTCATGTGTTGTATGTGTAAGGTGACACAGAAATCAGTGCAGGTTTGTGGCGGCACGGCCATATTGTATGTGAGTGTATCTGATTGGTAGTGTGTTACTATGTGATAGATGGGTTACAGCCATGATATATACCTAGTTAGGAAGAGATATGATGGATTATACGTCTAAGTGATAGCATTACACATGATATATAGTAGCTATGGTTGATAATGTATTATATATGATATACGGTCTACTTGTAATGATAGAGCTAATATACGCTTGGATGGTTTATGTATGACACAGCTGATGTATGGTGGTATAGTGGTGGTGGTGGTGGTGGTGGTGTGGTGGTGATGGTGGTAGTGGTTGTGGTGGTGGTGGTGGTGTGGTTGTGGTGGTAGGGGTGGTGGTGGTGGTGGTTGTGGTGGTAGTGGTTGTGGTGATAGTGGTGTGGTGGTGGTGGTAGTGGTGGTAGAGGTGTGGTGGTGGTGGTGGTGGTGGTGGTGGTGGTGGTAGTGGTGGTTGTGGTGGTGGTGGTGGTGGTGGTAGTGGTTGTGGTGATAGTGGTGTGGTGGTGGTGGTAGTGGTGGTAGTGGTGTGGTGGTGGTGTGGTGGTGGTAGTGGTAGTGGTTGTAGTGATAGTGGTGTGGTGGTGGTGTGGCGGTGATGGTAGTGGTGGTGGTGGTAGTGGTGTGGTGGTGGTGGTAGTGGTGTGGTGGTGGTAGTGGTATTGGTGTGGTGGTGGTTGTTGTTGTTGTGGTGGTTGTTGTGGTGGTTGTGCTGGTGGTGCTTGTGGTTGTTGTGATGGTGGTGGTAGTTATTGTGGTGATGGTGGTTGTTGTGGTGGTGGTTGTTGATTTTGTGGTGGTGGTGGTGGTAGTAGCGACAAAAGAATTGGAGATAGTAGTTGTGGTGATATTTTGGGCATTGGTATGTGTGCATATGTTTGTGTGTGTGTGTGTATGAGTGCTATACGTGATACTTGGCCGGTCGTGTTATATGCAATTCAAAGCTGTTGGTGATTGTATTGTTGTTGCTGTTGTTGTTGCCGTAGTTATTGTTGTTGCTGTTGTTGTTGTTGTAGTTGTTTGGCTCTGATTCAGCCAACTCACAATTAATTCCAAGCAGTTTACATACAGGACCCTATTAAGCAATGTTCCTGCCGTTTGTAAGACCTTATGGTATGTTTTAGTGAATTTTGGCTGCTACTTTTAGCTTGTCTAGCAACCACGTAAATATCCTTTATTGGCTCCAAAAGGTTTATCTGGGGTCTGCCTAGATAGAACACACCTATGACCCCACAAGAATTCCATTTGTGACCATCTCGTCTTTTCCATCTTTGTCTATCTAAGACCAAGTTATCCTATGTGTTCTCTTTTAAGATAGAAGTGTCATGATTTGAGGTGAATTTGGCTGAATGATCCTTGGCTAGATGTTGTTCTTGAAGGACAACTGAGAGAGGTTACTTGCTCTAGTGATCAAAGTTACCATGGTTTTTGTGGGCTTTCTCCACAGGTGACCCTTGGAGGGATCCCCACTTTTGAAGAATTGATGTTCGATTTTTTAAATGATTATTTTTTAGTCTTTGTTAAAAATATTTTTTTACACAAAAAACTCACACTTTACCGTTCTGTGCCGTCTTTATTGTTTTCTTAATGTGAACCCTGTGTGGATAACAAAGAAACCATCATTATTATTAAGGGGTCGATTAAATAAAGTACCAGTAATACACTGGGGTAATTGCTGGCCTTGTGCCAAAAGTAGAAACAATTATTATTGTTAAAATGTCATTTAATTTACTGTCCACGTTTCCGTGTTGTTGTACTTTGACTTGGCGGTGTAGAGTTTTGTGTGAAATATATAAAATATGACTGCCTTACCAGCAAACATCTGATAAATATGGATGTGTGTGAGAGAGTGTGTCTGTGTGTGAGTGTGAGAGGGAGAGGGTGTGTGTTGGAGTGTGTGTGAGAGAGTGAGTGTGTTTACCGCACCACTGGTCATCACCATATAAAAAATATAATGAACAACCATAGACAGTGGGAGAGAGAGGGGGGTTAGATAGGGGGTGGGGGGGAGAGAGAGTGGGATTAGATAGGGGGTGGGGGAGAGATAGTGGGATTAGATAGGGAGGGGTGGAGGGAGAGAGAGAGTGGGATTAGATAGGGAGGGCATGTGAGAGGGAGAGTATGAGGTAGACAGGCAGACAGTGAAAGGTAGGCCATTCATGACCAATTAAAAAATAGCAATATGAGAATAATTATAATGTTGTTGATAATATCAACAACAACAACAATAACAACAACAACAATAATGACAGTAACAGCAACAACAATAAATAAATGCGATGGTGATATCAAGAAGCCATCTTGCCTGGCACCACATTCAAACGCAGCCATATTGTCGCTTCTGTTTAGACACCCGAGCAGGCTGTAAAAACCGTCAACGTTTGTTCCCTAATTTCCCGCACCCCTCCCCCACCAGCCCCACCACTACTACCACCACCACCACTACACCACCACCACAACCATCACCACCACCACCATCACCACCACCACAACCACATCCACCACCACCATCATCACCATCACCACCACCATACCACCACCACCACCACCACCACCATCCCCACCACCCTCACATTGTCACCACCACCATACCACCACCACCTCCACCACTACCTCCACCACCACCACCACCCTCACATTGTCACCACACCTCAACTACAGCTATCACAACCACCAACAGTAACACCATAACACAGCTATCACCATTAACCACCCAACCAGCCACCCAGTCACCAACAACCAGCCAACCAATCTGGTCTCAGTACTACAGACTCTATACAGGGTGTCCCAAATAAATGTATACACAAAGGATGTGCATTCTAATAAATATTGCCTGTACAGGTAATCAAAGTGTGTATACAATTGGGGGGACACACACTCTGCTGTTATTTGCCGAGAATAAGTGATATAGTCACTACTTTAGAACTCATAGCGAATGGTCTTCTAAATGTTTTTAAATAAACATACAGTATATTGCCAAATATACTGTATACTATATATATATGTGTATGTATATGTTCTTAATATAGGTCGTGTATCTCTTGTTGTTCTAGGGTTTGGTTTATTAGTTTCTTGGAACATCCATTTTGATTCCTGTGTTTCTCTCTACATTTCTGTATCCTGTCCTTCCTTTGTGGAAGAGAATCTAAATGCTTTTCTAAGTAGAAGTTTTACCGGTGACGTGTTGTATTTATCTAGACATTGTCTCTCTAGATATATACATATATTTGTCTTTAATGGCGAAATATTTATGACTAAAAATGGAGTCATTTTATTACTGAGAACTTTGTGTATTTCTGGGTGTTAAATTACAATATATCACCGCGGGTCGGTTTGCTTGAGCTGTGCATTTGATCAGCTCCTGTTGGCCTATAAAATGGCTCAAATGAGTTGTGTTTGTCACCTCTTCTGGTCAAGTTCCCACCCATGTGTCCCCATCGCGTCACTGGCTCCACCAAATTGAATTGAGAGTTAAAGCGAGAGCTCGGCACCATTTGTGAAACCTATCACCCGAAAAAATTCCATTTAAATGAATTTACACCGTGAATTCCTTCGATAGAGCGGGCTCAATCAACCCCGGTTGAACGCCGCCACAAGACTCAGTAAATGTTATGTATTCTGATCAGGTGATCCAGATTGACAAGCTGGTGATGTATGTAGTCCTATGTGGTGCATTGTTGCGTCAAATTAACACCTGATCAGGTGAGCCACAACCTGAGACAGTAACAGTTATTCAACAATAAGGGAACGTAATGAAGAACCCGTGTTTACTTCGTTTTGAGGCCAGAATAATGTTGATTCTCTTTATATTTCCTTCTATTTTCTTCACAAAGATATTGTTGTCATAGCTCTAATTAATTTTTAATTATTTATTGAGCACTTTCAGCGAAAAATACCTCGTCTTTAAATTAGTTTCTACGTGTATGGTATGGTGAAGTACACGTGTATCTATTATCTATCTACAATTATTGCTTCTGGCTTTGTCGAAAATCTTTGAATTTATTTTCAAGCATACACCCACATCTACCTTACAAAACATACCCCCCTCACTGAACACATCCACCCCACGTACACAACCACCTCACAGAACATATCCACTCCACAGACACAAACATCACACATACACATACACACACATACACACACACCGATCCCATAGAACACACCCACCCCACAAACACAATCACCCCCACACAAACACACCCACTCCACAGAACACACGCTTACTTTGAATTTTAGATGCTGTTGTTGTTGTTATTGTAGTTATAGAATTTGGTAATGATGTTGTAGTTATTGTTGTGGCAGCTATAGCAGTTTATAGTGCTGTTGTTGTTGTTATTGTTGCTATTATTGTAGTAGTTATTGTAGTTGCTATTACCATAATTGTTATTATTATTGTTGTTGGTGTTACTATTATTACCAGAGTTGTTGTTATTGTTATTGCTATTATTGCCACAGTTGTTGTTGCTGCTATTGCAGTTGTTATTGTTGTTGTTCTATTATTACTACAGTTATTGTTGTTGTTACCATTGTTTCTGTCGTTGCTATTGTTATTGTTGTTGTTACAGAATTTCTAATTCTTTTCGATTTAGCTATTATTACCATAGTTGTTGCTATTGTTGCTATTGTTGCAGGGTTTTCCTTTTGTTTTGTTCCTATTTTTACTGTTGTTGTTGTTGCCGTTATTCTTTTCTGCGTATTTTTGTTGTCGTTGTTGTTGCTGTTGTTGCTGTTGTTGCTATTGTTGCTGTTGTTCATTTCTACGTATTTTTGTTGCTGCTGCTGTTGTTGCCGTTATTTTTCTCTACGTATTTTTGTCGTCGTTGTTTCTCTGTATTCTCTGTAAACGCCGGCCTATGCATGTGTTCGGCCCGCAGGAGGTAATGCTGACTTTCACTCTATGAAAACACTTTGTCAACAATGAGCAGCTTCAAGTCGTTTCTTAGTAATTTCAACTGTTTACATATTTCTCTGCTTCTTGTTTTCTAGTTTTTTTAAATACTTTTGTTGTATAGTTTTTATTTATTTTTGTTTTTTTATATTTTTTTCTTTATTTTTTTCTTATTTTTTTTATTTCTATATTTATTTATTGGCTTTGTGTTTTAGTGTGCCGAAAGAGGCATAAGTCAATAAGACGATGAAGCATATATTGTTTACCCAGCTTTTCACCGGTTCTCATCTACCAACCAGAGATGCCGGAGTAGAAGCAGTCGGTCGACACAGACACACACAAACAAAAATACATATATATTTACATACAGTTACTTACATTGATATACATTTATATATATATACGTGCTTTTATATGTGGTTATACATACATACATACATACATATATACATACATACATATACATATATGCATACATACATATATACATACATACATACATACATACATACATATATACA
>OZ024751.1:33434504-33437004 GCA_964016885.1 Eledone cirrhosa
CTTATTTATTGAACGTTGAATGTTTATATCTATATGTGAAATCACACTCACTGAAACGACGGTTACTCGTCTTCTTCTCAACCTGTTTCTGGGATATATAAATGGTATAAATGCTAGACTGGCTTTCTTAATGTTTATTTAAACATCTTCAAGCAATTGTAGAACAAGAAATAAACTTCTACTCAGCCGATTTCCGTAAATAGTCTTCGCCTGTAAACTGAATGCATTCTCTTTAATTATGAAATACTCCCTTCCTAAAAATAATTGTTTCTGACATTAACAAATGTTTAGAAGCTTTTCTTCTTGGAGCGGAGAGCTTAGTCAATTAAATCGGCTCCGTATTTTACTGGTATTTTAATGTCATTGATACCGGTTAGATGAGGGATGTAACTCTAACTGTGGAGTTTCTACAACATGCTGTTTGTTCCTCAGAAAGAAAAGAAAAGTCTTCGAGTTTTTCCTGTCTTGATGAACCAACTAAATCTCGGAGTAAGATTAATGTAACAGGCTACACGGCTACTACTAATGTTAGTAACACTCATGTGACTACACAGCCATCTTACATATATCATACTCTATTCTGGTATTCACTATTTTCTCCTCCATTTCGTTACAACGTATATATATATATAAAGTAAAGAACCCCTTCCATCAAGAATGTTCCAGTCGTAAGCTCCGGGCTTCTTCGGGTGTCCATTGTATTCGGAATGAGTTGTGATTATAAGAAACAAAGGTGAGAACTCGACCGAATAAACCAGACAAAATTTCAGCACATGGTGCCTATCTGAAAGAGGTCATCACTACGTGTTCATTGAGCTGATGTCATAAAGTAGGAAGATGGTTGTGTTAGAAATATCTAGTCATCCCCTCCCCCCTGTCAGTAAACTACTAAAGTTACACTCTTAAGAATAATGCATCTTTGGTTCTAGGCAGAGAAAGATGGCGATATGTAAAGTCTATACTTCACACCTGAATATTTAGCTTCAATACTGTGTTTCTGTCAATGTCTAAGAGTTTGTGTAGGTGGGTGTTTGTTGGTGCGTGTGTATGTTATTCCTGTGTACTTTTTAGTATGTGGGTTGATGTAATTGCGTGTGTTAAGACATAATTTCGTTGGTAAGTTTATGGTTGTGTATAAGCATCTCTATATGTTTCTGTATGAGTGTATGTTATTGTGTGTGTATGTAATTGTCAGGGTGTATCGGCGTGTGTGTATATATATATATATATGTTTCTGTGTGTTTGTTAAAGTAGGTATGTATATGTAAGTAGTTCAGAGTGTGTGGTAGTGTAGATGTATGTATGTATGTGTGGGTTTGCGTAGTTAGTTTATATGTACGTGTTCTTGCATATACTTGGTGTGTGTGTTTGTATTTCCAACCTATGTATATTTATGTATGTGTTTATGTGTACGAATGTGTATCTATGTATATGTTTATGTGTTTGTGTATGTATGTGTATGTATGTGTTTATGTGTATGTCTGTGTAAATATGTGTGTTTATGTGTATGTATGTGTATGTATGTGTTTATGTGTATGTCTGTGTAAATATGTATGTGTGTTTATGTGTATGTATGTGTATGTATGTGTTTATGTGTATGTCTGTGTATGTATTCTATTTTATATTTCATGTTTAAGTCATCAGCAATGTCATAGATAAGTTCCGTTGTGGTTATTGTTGATATTGTTATTGTTGTTATTGTTGTTGTTGTTGTTGTTGCTTCTACTACTGCTGCTATTGATGATGTTGTTATTAGTGTTACTACTACCGCTGTTGTTGTCGCTGTTATTGTTGTTGCTACTTTTGCTGCTGTTGTTGTTGTTATTATCATTGCTGCTGCTACTACTACTCATGTTGTTGTCTTTATTATTGGTAGTGGTAGTAGTAGTATTGTGCTTGCTGTTGTTGTTGTTGCTCTGGCGTTGTTGTTGTTGTTGTTGTTGTTGTTGTTCTGCCCCGAAATCGTTTACTCTAAGATAAATGAATAAGCTTTTCATTTATTTATCATTTACATAATTGATGCAATAAATTATTCGATAACACCTGGAGATAGAGGTTATGGCTGTGATAAGACAAGAAAAGAAGCGGATTTATATATATATATATATATATATATAGAGAGAGAGAGAGAGAGAGAGAGAGAGAGAGAGAGAGAGAGAGCAAATTTAGACGGGAACGAAACAGAGAGGCAGACAAATAAAGGTTTATTAGTTTCAGTGGGAGGGTGGGGGAACGACGTTTCGGGCATAAGCCCTTCTTCGTGATAAATAGGCTAGGAAGAGAGTTCCCAGGGGGTAAACAAAAATTCAAAAGCAGAAAAAAATTACAGTAAATAAATCAATAAATAATGCAAAGAGTAGGAAAAAAAAGGGAAAATATATATATATATATATATATATATATATATATATACAATATATTAATAAATGGAAACTATATTTATAAAACCATAATTATTTTATTATATATATCTCAATGCGACCAAGCCACCTTGGTGCGG
>OZ024751.1:33447004-33449504 GCA_964016885.1 Eledone cirrhosa
TGATGATGCTGTTGGTGATGATGATGGTGGTGATGGTGGTGATGATGGTGATGGTGATGATGGTGGTGATGATGATGGTGATGGTGATGGTGGTGATGGTGATGATGGTAGTGTGGGGGGGATAATGATGAGAATGTCTACGTTGACGATGATGATGATGATGTTAAGGTATGGGTGATAATCATGATGATGATGAGGGGGAGGAGGAGGATGGCAATGGTGATGATGGTGGTGTTGATGATGGTAATGATGATGATGGTAGTGGTGGTGGCAGTGGTTGTCGTGATGATGATGGTAGTGGTGGTGGTGGTTGTGGTGGCAGTGGTGGTGGTTGTGATAATGGTAGTGGTGGTGGTGGCGGTGATGGTGGTTGTGATAATGGTAGTGGTGGTAGTGGTGGCGGTGGTGGTTGTGATAATGGTGATGGTGGTAGTGGTGGCGGTGGTGGTGGTTGTGATAATGGTAGTGGTGGTGGCGGTGGTGGTGGTTGTGATAATGGTGGTGGTGGTGGTGGTTGTGATAATGGTAGTGGTGGTAGTGGTGGCGGTGGTGGTTGTGACAATGGTGGTAGTGGTGGTGGTTGTGATAATGGTAGTGGTGGTGGCGGTGGTGGTTGTGATAATGGTAGTGGTGGTGGTGGCGGTGGTGGTTGTGATAATGGTGGTGGTGGTGGTGGTGGTAGTGGTGGCGGCGGTGGTGGTTGTGATAATGGTGGTGGTGGGGAGGTCTGTAAATATTCTACTTGGAAACACATGTAGAAGAGATTCTAAGAAATTTATTAAAATGTTCGACAAATTAAATTAAATATCGAAAAACGGAAAATTCATGTAACAAATGCCCAAGAAATTTAATTTCCTATCCTATATATTGACTGATTTACATCTACTGCTGCTGCTGCTACTACTGTTGCTGCTGCTACTGCTACTTCTAATACTACATTATTGTTATTATTATTATTAGTAGTAGTAGTAGTAGTAGCAGGAGCAGCAGCAGTAGTAGTAGCAATAGTATCAGTAGTAATAGTAGCAGTAGTAATAGTAGTAGCAGCAGTAGTAGTAGTAGTAATAGTAGCAGGAGTAGTAGTAGCAGGAGTAGTAGTAGTAGTAGTAGTAGTAGTAGTAGTAGTAGTGTTATTTTCTTTATATTGTCTTTATTTCTTTCTCAGCTTTAGCTTCAACAACTTTCACACTGTTACCACACTTTCTGATCGAGCTATCTATTTACTTTGCCAGTCCTCCTTCTTATATATATATATACATATGTATATATATATATATACATATATATATATACACATATATATATATGTATATATATGTGTATATATATATACATATATATGTGTATATATATATATATACATATATATGTGTGTATATATATATATATATACATATATATGTGTATATATATATACATATATATATGTATATATATATACATATATATGTGTATATATATATATATATATATATGTGTGTGTGTGTATATATATATATATATATATATATATATATATATATATATATATATATACACATATATATATATATACACACACACATATATGTATATATATATATATATATATATATATATATATATATTTAAAATAAAAAGTATAACCAAATATAAAGACAGGGGTGGTAAGAAAGATAGATAGACAGATGAATATATAGATATATAGATAGATCGATATATATATATATATCGATATATATATATATATTTATAGTTATATATATATATATTTATATATATATATATATATATATATATATATATGGTTATTTACGTCTGGCTTTGTTTTACCATCAGCATGGTACGTTTCTTTCAGTGGTACTGGTGGGGAGTGTAGGGGGGGGGTAGAAGGGCCTAGAAATCCAATGAATTCAAACGTTTTACGTTAGCATCAATCAGTAAAACTATTCCATAGAACACCGGAAATTGAAGTTAAGCAGTGGGAGAAGGAAAAGTGAAGTGAGCGTATCTGTGTTGGCCGCTGGCGGCGGGCATTGCTTGCTTGTCTTCTGTGAAAACAGCAATGTTGAAAGAAGTAAGGAGTGGTGTGATAGAGGGGTGACTATTTGAACTAAGCTTTTTCCGCTAACACTGTCGATAAATCGAAATATCTCAGTAAACAAAATTAGCAGCCAACTTAAGTTTTAATTTGCACATCCGTATAAGAGCGAAGAAATTAAGTTAGATGAAGTAAATAGTGCAACGAAAAGAGTTTCGTTTATTCGTATTCTTCATAAAACACGAACTGTGCTGTTAGAAAAGACTCGCGCCTGATGCATTAATTGGATGTGCACAGCATAAAAATTCACACAAGGATGATGCTAATATGGCCGACACACCATCCCACAAACTAAAAGAAGGGGACTTGTAATAAAATAGCAAGAGATAAAAACATTGCACTTGATGAAAGATTGGATTTTGCAGGAAAGCAAGAAAAAAAATAGAATGAAAAGAAAAGAAATAAAATAATAAAATAAAA
>OZ024751.1:33467004-33479504 GCA_964016885.1 Eledone cirrhosa
TCACATATATATAGACATACAGAAACACATACATACATTCAGACAGACAGACAGACAGGCAGACAGGCAGACAGGCAGACAGGCAGACAGACAGGCAGACAGACAGGCAGACAGGCAGACAGGCAGACAGACAGACAGACAGACAGAGAGACAGGCAGACAGACAGACAGACATGACAACACAAAGATAGAAGAGCCTTCTCACTGTTGAGACCAGACTCCGCCTTCTGAGGACAATTGTGACACTAACAGGTTCATTCACGACAACCCTGGACCTCTATGTCCGAGGACTGGTCAGAAAGTTGGCTGCCATGGTCGTGTATAGGTCAGTGACCCGGGCGAGGAACTAATCTCTGAGTATCCGGGTGTCAGTGTATCTGGAAGGTGTGGGAGACGGCCCATGTTGCTAGGCTGTTCATTAATAACTGCCCACCCGAGTCAACTTTGAGAACATAGGTTCTTAGAGTGAGCGCTACAGTCTCCTGGGGAGGCGTTGGGAAGGTCCAGGGAGACGCTGGGGACTAAGGAGATGGTGGTGGCGTTAGAGATGATATAATATTATATTAAATATCAAATGAAACATATATATATATATATATATATATGTATATATATGTATATAGTAAAATAAAAAATATATAATACTTATTTATACATAATATATGTGGATTGGCAGTATCGGTAGAGGGTCGGACGCCATACTTTGCAGCAAAGAGTTACGGCCCTTTACGGTCTGAGTTCAAATCCCGCCGAGGTTTACTTTGCCTTACATCCTTACCGGGTCGATAAAATGAAATACCAGTAATACACTGGGATAATTCCTGGCCTTGTGCCAAAAGTAGAAACAATATATATATTATATTATTTATCTATATATCTAAAAGAGAGAATGTCTGTCTGTCTGTCTCACTAAAACTTGAGAACCACCCAACCGATTTTTTTCAAACTTTACACATGTAATACTTAAGGTCGTGTGAGTGTTTTGAGCAAACATTTTCAAATTTTCAATGCCCTAGGGACCGCATTAGGCGAAAAACCACATATTCTAGGCTTTAAATGCTTTTTTGGCTTTTTTGGAGGCCTAACGGAACAATAATCCAAACGATTTCTTCAAAAATTGCATTACTTATGTCGTTTAAAGTATTTTGAGCAAAAACCATTTTCTCATTTTTTGGCCCAAGGACCGCATTAGGCGAAAAACCGATTTTTAAAAGCATTTTGGTTGCGTTAGAGCCTGTAACTCGAGAAGTACGCAACCAATTTTTTTTTAACTCTGCATACTCATTACTTATGTTTCACAAATTTTCTTGATTGAAAAAGATTTCAAATTTTTGCCCGGGAACCGCATTGTTTAGCATTTTGGTTGCGTTAGGGCCTGTAACCTTAAAAGTATCCAACTAAATTGCCTCATGCTCTCCACCACTGCAGTACCACATGCTTACTGCTCTGTAACTATTGCTTTCATTGTACCATAGCACAACAAATACATGTTCGGTTTGTCGAATGCCTTTTTACTTAACCCTATCGTCTTGGCTTTCGTGCGTTGAACAGTTTACTTCTCAGGCACCCAATTAAGTTAAACCCCTGGTAATCTACGACGAATTTTTTTTATAAGCACAAAAGGTAGACACCATCCCCAGGCCGAGGTATTCCGTACTTCTCTGTACTGTTTCAGAAAGGAGGGATAAACATGCCAATCTATGTTTAGAATCCCGAGCAACGCCGGGCCAGTCTGCTAGTTATATATAAATTAACGATTTTATTTATTATATTTTATTTACAATTTGCGTGTAGGCAGGAAATAGTGTTGGGGGCACTGAGGGTATTACGAGTCCGTGAGGGGGGGGGGGGGGGGGGGTGACCCCCAAAATTTGTTAACCTATGGTCTAGAGATTCCAGTCATTATCGTCAAGTTAGAGTTAAGACCTTCAACCGTCTGTGCCGTGGCCATACTTAAAAGTTTTCTCTGTCACAACAGACAAAGAAATGTCTATTTGCTTAAGATAAATATTTCTTCATGACAAATATTATTTCAGAAATATTTTAGTATTTAATAAACACTTGTATTTCTTAAGAAACCTTGACACTGTTACAATGAGTAATGCCCTCAAGGGTAGATAACTATGTTATTACTTACTACTATTATTCTTCTTGATGTTGTAGGTGGTGAGGTGTTGTTGTTGTTGGTGGTGGTGGTGGTGTTGATGGTGTTAGTATTGATGTTGATGGTGTTAGTATTGATGTTGGTGCTGGTGCTGGTGCTGGTGGTATTAGAGGTGGTGGTGGTGGTGGTGTTAGATGTGTTGTTAGTAGTAGTGGTGGTAGTGGTGGTGGTAGTGGTGGTGGTAGTGGTGGTGGTGGTGGTGGTGGTGGTGGTGGTGGTGTTAGATGTGTTGTTAGTAGTAGTGGTGGTAGTGGTGGTGGTAGTGGTGGTGGTGGTGGTGTTAGATGTGTTGTTAGTAGTAGTGGTGGTAGTGGTGGTGGTAGTGGTGGTGGTAGTGGTGGTGGTGGTAGTGGCAGTAGTAGTAGTGGTGGTAGTAGTAGTGTTGGTGATACTAGTAGTAGTAGTAGTAGTAGTAGTAGTAGTAGTAGTAGTAGTAGTAGTAGTAGTAGTGGCGGTGGTGTTTTATTTCTATATTTATTCTTGATTATATTTGTTTTATATATTACTTTATAATATTTTACTTTAGTTGTCATGACAACAATGTCGTTTCTATTTAATAATTCCAACAGAATCTTACAACCACCTTTAGATAATTGTATTTCTTATTGTTGTTGTCACCTCTCTCATCTAGTACAAAGGTAAAACATGGAGAGAGATAGAGTTACTAGCCCATGGCTACCACCACAACGACCGCCACCACCACCACCACAACCACCATACCACCACCATCACCACCGCCACCTCCACACCATCACCCCTGTACCCCACCACCACCATACCACTACCACCTCCACCACCACCCCTGTACCCACCAACACCAACACCACCCCTGTACCCCACCACCACCACCCTGTACCCCTCCCCTCCGACCCACCGCCACCCCCATAACCACCAACCCTTGTAAAATGTTGTAAAATGTTAGCTTAATTAAATTAGTAGAAACCAATTGAGAAGTAGTTGATAGCTTATTTCCTCTGCCGTTGTCTATCAAAATAGTTTACTATATACTAAACTCTAGTCTAGACATTAGTATATACTACAGTGTACAGCTAGCTATACTATATACTAAACTCTAGTCTAGACATTAGTATATACTACAGTGTACAGCTAGCTATACTATATACTAAACTCTAGTCTAGACATTAGTATATACTACAGTGTACAGCTAGCTATACTATATACTAAACTCTAGTCTAGACATTAGTATATACTACAGTGTACAGCTAGCTATACTATATACTAAACTCTAGTCTAGACATTAGTATATACTACAGTGTACAGCTAGCTATTCTATATACTAAACTCTAGTCTAGACATTAGTATATACTACAGTGTACAGCTAGCTATACTATATACTAAACTCTAGTCTAGACATTAGTATATACTACAGTGTATAGCTAGCTATTCTATATACTAAACTCTAGTCTAGACATTAGTATATACTACAGTGTATAGCTAGCTATACTATATACTAAACTCTAGTCTAGACATTAGTATATACTACAGTGTACAGCTAGCTATACTATATACTAAACTCTAGTCTAGACATTAGTATATACTACAGTGTACAGCTAGCTATACTATATACTAAACTCTAGTCTAGACATTAGTATATACTACAGTGTACAGCTAGCTATACTATATACTAAACTCTAGTCTAGACATTAGTATATACTACAGTGTACAGCTAGCTATACTATATACTAAACTCTAGTCTAGACATTAGTATATACTACAGTGTACAGCTAGCTATACTATATACTAAACTCTAGTCTAGACATTAGTATATACTACAGTGTACAGCTAGCTATTCTATATACTAAACTCTAGTCTAGACATTAGTATATACTACAGTGTACAGCTAGCTATACTATATACTAAACTCTAGTCTAGACATTAGTATATACTACAGTGTACAGCTAGCTATTCTATATACTAAACTCTAGTCTAGACATTAGTATATACTACAGTGTACAGCTAGCTATACTATATACTAAACTCTAGTCTAGACATTAGTATATACTACAGTGTACAGCTAGCTATTCTATATACTAAACTCTAGTCTATTCACTATATACTACATGTGTGGTTAGTTATTCTATATACTGTGTTATATATATATATATATATATATAATGAAAAATTGAACGGGAACAAAACAGAGAAGCAGTACAACAAATGTTTATTAATTTCACGCTCTTGAGAGTGGGGTGGTGGTGGGGAAATATATATATATATATATATATATATATATATATATATATATATATATATATATATATATATATATATATATATATATATATGTCTGTCTGTCTGTCTGTCTGTGATCATTGCGAACGCCAGGTGTAGAAATTCATGAATAAAATGAGTTATATATTTATACACCTGGCCTTCACAATTGTCATTATCGTAGGTATATTCCGACATGGACGATCACATTTGGAAGGATACACATGTCATTGAGTGCTTCACCCTAATTACATCATGATTTTCTGATTGGTTTGTCGCATACACAGCCTGGTAGGTCCACATCGTATACAGAAGTGTATATATGTACATGTATGTATATATGCATGTATTTATATAAACTGGCCACACACACACACACACACACACACACACACATACATATATATATATATATATATATATATATATATATACTCAAAATTCGTTGGATTTTCTAATTGGATTTTCACTCCGAAACTGGATATCAACCCGGAGTACACCTGAACTTCCACCGGGAAATCTTTCGTATCATTGAAATTTTCTTTGCTTCTTATATATATATATATATATATATATGTATATATATATATATATATGTGTATATGTATATATATATATATATATATGTATATATATATGTATATGTATATGTATGTGTATGTATATATATGTCTAAAGTCTGTCTTAAGCCAGAAGGCTCATTTGGCCGGTGCTTATCTTGGCTTCATGGCGTGAAGCGAGTGACAGCACAAGACTCCCCCCTAGACAGGACGCAGGATTAAACCCCCATTCAGTTGAGTATACTGGACCAACGTGAAATGAAGTGTTTTGCTCAAAACACAACACGTAACCCAGGAATCGAGCCCACGACATTATGATCGTAAGTCCAACACCCTTACCACTAGGCCACGTGCCTCCACTTGGGTGGGTAATAGGAACGAGTAGGACCCCGACGGCTGAGCTCAAGCCGTTTCGACGGCTAATTCTGGACTAAAAAAAAAATAAATAAATAAATAATCCAGAATTAGCCGTCGAAACGGCTTGAGCTCAGCCGTCGGGGTCCTACTCGTTCCTATATATATATATATATATATATATATATATAATATATATATATATATATATATATATATATGATATATTAACAAATGGAAACTATATTTATAAAACCATATTTATTTCATTATACATATTTCAAGGACACCAAGTTAAATTATGGTGTGCTTTCATCAGATAAAATATAATATAGATCAGTTTTATAAATAAATATTGACATACCCTTAAAGAATGCGACCATTTCTGTTGGAAGCTCCCGGATAGTATTTTTACACCAATAATTTGTTGAGTGCTTTATATCAGTTATAAAAATATTTGCTTGTTGTATCCCAACATTTTAAATAGAACTTCTACATATATATATATATATATATATATATATATATATATATATATATATATATATATATATATATATATATATATATATATATATATATATATATATATATAAGAGAGAGAGTCTGTTCATTGTTTCCAATAAACCAGTAGAAACCATTTTCTTATATTTGCTGTCATCAGAAGAAAATGGATTACTTTATTGTCGTTAAATCTCCTCTCCGATCGCTCCCACCCACTTCACTCTTCCCCGACTTTGATGTAGAAGTACAAATTGTTGAAGTAGGAGAGGAGAGAACTAGGCTGGTCTGGGTGGTGGGGAAAGGGAATGAGTAATGGAGTTTGGAGGACATATGAGTGCTCGGCCATCCAGTTAGTTCTCTAAATTGTACAACAAGAATCCAGGAAGTGACGTTTATCAGGCAAGCTCTTCACAGCCTCTTTTGCTCTTTCCACTCATTCTACTTGCAATTAGATATGCCTTCACGATCTTAATAGCAATGTTTTATAACGACTATAAACCGTCCTGTGGTCACATGGTGTCACATGTAATAGATCCATCATTCCATTGGTTCCATCTTCCACCATCGCTATAATTAATCTCCCTTAAAGTCATAAAATCTTTCCGCTGTCCGCCATATTTATTTTTCAGTCTCCCGCATCCTCACACCTTTAACGCGTTTTATATCAAGCAAACATGTGCGATTTTAGCGCTTTCTTGTGCTTCTGTTTGTCAGTCGACCGACAACCAGCCAGCCAGACAATCAGCCAGCCAGACCGTCAGCCAGCCAGACAATCAGCCAGCCAGACAGTCAGCCAGCCAGACAATCAGCCAGCCAGACAGTCAGCCAGACAGACAGTCTGCCAGCCAGACAATCAGCCAGCCAGACCGTCAGCCAGCCAGACAATCAGCCAACCAGAGAGTCAGCCAGCCAGGCAGTCAGCCAGCCAGACATCTAGGCAGCCAGACAGTCAGACAGACAGTCAGCCAGCCAGACAATCAGCCAGCCAGACAATCAGCCAGACAGACAGTCAGCCACGCAGTCAGCCAACCAGACAATCAGCCAGCCAGACAATTAGCTTACCAGAGAGTCAGCCAGACAGTCAGCCAGACAGCCAGCCAGGCAGTCAGCCAGCCAGGCAGTCAGCCAGCCAGGCAGCCAGCCAGCCAGACAATCAGTCATTCATTCTGTGAAGCAGTCAGCCAGCCAGTCAAACTTCCAGACGACCAACCACCCACCCAACCAGCCAGCCAGAGACAGACAGACTGCCAGTCAGTCAGTCACCAGTCATGTGTGTAATTCCAGACCCTCGTGTTTGCCCCTTATTTTTCAAAGAAAATATGTTTATATATATATTTATTTATTTTATTTATTGATTGATTTTTTGTTTTTGTTTTTGTTTTATTTTCATTATTCGCATCCGTCATTTCCTGTTGCGATGGTATTAAGATATTGCAGTACATCCCACTAACAACTATATATATATATATATATATATATATATATATATATATATATATATATATATATATATATATATATATATATATATATATATAAAGCAGAAGGGATATTCAATTTGTTGGTAATTCAACAAATATAAAGGTTTATAACTGATTCAGAGCACTCAATAAGATTTTCTGGAGTATAATATACTATGCATTGTCTATATATATATATATATATATTTTGAGTTTATGTTGGTTGTATACCAACACCTCAATATGCAGAATGGAGCACTCGACGAAGTGCGCAGTAATAAACGAAGCCAAATTTTAAACATTTGACTTATTTATTTTACTTTATTTTATTTTAGTTTATTTTATATATATATACAGAGTGTGTGACGAAAGAACTATGACTATATATAAACAACTATCTGGTTGTGGAACCAACCAACCAACCAGAAATTTATAAATATATAATAAATTGAAGTGAAAGCAACTGGTGCGTGTGTTTCTTATTGGCAACATGACCCTCCCAAAGTATAACAACATCGGTTTCAACACACGATTTCAGATAAAGAATCTTGCTAAACAAATTGAGAAACGATATATATATATATATATATATATATATATATATATATATATATATATATATATATATATATTTATATTTGTATATATATATAATTGGTGTAGGATGCTTAAAGGGTTCGTAAGCGGTAGGTCGTTTGAGCACTCGATGCTCTTACAGAGCAGAGTATGATATTATATATATATATATATATATATATATATATATATATATATATAATGTGAGTGTGTGTGTATGTGCACCTCAGTGTGTGACTGTGCGTCTGTGCATGTCTAAACATAGATGTGTGTGTGTATACATAGATGTGTGTATACACATAGATGTGTGTGTGTATACAGTGGCGGACTAGGTCTAAAAATATTGGTTACCAGATGTGTGTGTGTACATATGTGTGTGTATGTCTGTATGTGTGTGTGTCTATATGTGTGTGTATGTCTATGTGTGTGTATGTTTATATGTGAGTATGTCTATATGTGTGTGTGTCTATATGTGTGTCTATATGTGTGTGTGTACATGTGTGTATGTCTATATGTGTGTGTGTACATATGTATGTCTATATGTGTGTGTATGTCTATATGTATGTATGTCTATATGTGTGTGTATGTATATATGTGTGTGTGTCTATATGTGTATGTGTCTATATCTGTATGCATGTCTATATGCGTGTGTGTCTATGTGTGTGTGTATGTCTACATGTGTGTGTGTCTATATGTATGTGTCTATATGTGTATGTATGTCTGTATGTGTGTGTGTCTATATGTGTGTGTGTGTCTATATGTGTGTGTATGTCTATATGTGTGTGTATGTCTGTATGTGTGTATGTCTGTATGTGTGTATGTCTGTATGTGTGTGTCCATGTGTGTATGTCTATGCGCGTGTATGCCTGTATGTGTGTGTGTCTATATGTGTGTGTATGTCTGTATGTGTGTATGTCTATATGTGTGTGTATGTCTATGTGTGTGTATGTCTGTATGTGTGTGTGTGTCTATATGTGTGTACGTATATATGTGTGTGTATGTCTGTGTGTGTGTGTATGTCTGTATGTGTGTGTGTGTGTCTATATGTGTGTGTACGTCTATATGTGTGTGTACGTCTATATGTGTGTGTATGTCTATATGTGTGTGTATGTCTGTATGTGTGTGTATGTCTGTATGTGTGTGTAGTGACAGTCGTGTGTAACTAGAGAGTTACCCGGTTTCAGATTCAGCCTCAATTAAGGGTGAAAGTACGGTGACTACATTTCCCTACCAATGACCGGGTAAGACAATCCAACCGTGAGCTGTCTGACCATCTAGTGGTCCCTAGTGACGGGGTGGTCACGACTGGAACACCTCTCACCATAGGTTGGCTCCAGCACAGATGACCAGAAGCTAAACAATAATAATAACAATAACACTTTGATCCTGGTCGCTTTGAGAAGAGAAGTTGTTACGCAGGGATGGTGGAACTGGGGAGGGGGACACGGGGCCATGCCTCCCCTCCCCCCAAATAATTATATTTTCTCCCAAAACTACCAAAACATCTATTGGGATATGTTACAATTTATGTATGTTTATCGTATATCGAAGTTTTCTGTCCATTTTACAGTACAAAGAGCTGAACTTATCAATACAACTAAATTGTCCAAATATGGCCTCCACCCCTGAAATGCTTCCACCACCCCTGTTACGTGGTTGTTTAAACTGTTAGAAATAGCAACGAAATCTCCCTCAAATCACACCCTACTGTCAGAATGTAGACCTGGAGACATTATGACTACAAAATGAAAGGCTGGATGGTCATGGGAGAAATGGCATTGTTCCTATCTACTCGATCAGGGTTGGCAACAGCAAGAAAAGGAGCCACCAGCCTACACCTTTACATCATTGTAGTATAAACACTTAGGAAGAGTCGTGTTTGAGGGAGTAGTTCTGATCATGTCGGCTTTGTGGGGTGTTTATAGTTACATGTTTATATCTTGTGGACAACAGATAGCTTGTGTTAGTATCGCCAGTAAGATTAACATAAATAGCTCAACGATTGATAGGGAGCATGGTAGGGTGGGTGTGAAGAGGAGATAATGTATGGGTTTGTGTGTGTGTGTGTGTGTGTGTGCGTTGTGCGTTGTGCTTGTGGAGGAGTGCCAGAGAGAGAGATAAAGAGCTATAAAGAGCAGCAGAGTAATTGAGAGAGAGAGAGAGAGAGAGAGAGAGAGAAGTGGTGTGTGGAACCATTTAATGACAGAGAAGTAGAAACATAGGATCCTTTCATTGCCACCAATAAACAAAGACCACAGATGCGGTGTAGTGTTGCCCAGTAAAACCCGGCCCTCCTTATTCCAAACAAAATCCGTTAATATAACATAAACAAAATCAGGAATAAATAAAAAACAAAAACAAGGAATAGAATATATGAATAAATAATAACTAAATAAATAAATTAATTAATTAATAAATAAGCTATTCAATGAGATATTGTGTAGAGTAAATAGCAATATACGTTTGATATCAGTAAATCTACCAATATATAGAATAGAAGCAGTAATTAGCCTCGTAATATATATAGATAGATGCTTCTAATTGGCAGAGTAGAACGATGGATAGAATCCCGTCTGGTATTTGTTCGACTCTCTGTTCTCTCTCTCAGTTCAAATCCCGCTGAAATCAACTTTGTTTTATCGACTTCGAAAAGATGAAAGACAAAGTACCAGTTATGTACCGGGTCAATTATTCCTCTATAACTCTTTCTCACTTCCGCTCTCTCATTCTCTTTCTCTCTCTCTCTCTCTCTCTCGCTCTCTCTATCTCTCGCCCTCTCTCTCTCTCTCTACACCTCTCTCTCTCTCTCTCCACCTCTCTCTCTTTTTCTCTCCACCTCTCTCTCTCTCTCACACACACACACACTTTCTCTCTTTCTCTCCACATCTCTCTCCCTTCTCTGAAAGATATCAACTGAGTTCAGACCAAGAGAGAGGGTGGATTCCTCTAGGTTTAAAGTGCCCCAGAATGTATGTCACAATGACGCCCCTGTGACTTCAGCGGGAGCTACAGGTCCTTGGATTAAGCAAAGTGTATTAGAAATACTAAAATAAGTATTTCACTCATTATCGAGTATGAGTTGGTATCAATATGTAGACTAGGTTTAACTAGTTATTTTAGGTGGCCATGCAGTCCTGATACGACGTAGGTTCCCTTTTTAATCCTCCACCCTTGGCTCAGAGGAACATCAAGGATCTGACAACTGAAGAATAGAAGGTAGACAAGGGCTGCACCAGGTACTTTTATTTGTCGGTTCAAAAGGATAAGAAGTAAAGTTGGCCTCGAAAAGATTTGAACTTAGAATGCAGCGAACCAGAAGGAATATTGCAGAACAAGGCAGCATTCAATAGAATGTTCTGAAGACTTGGCCAATTTGCCGCCTTAAAGATGCGATAACTGTAATATATAAAGAGTGATGTAGCATAGAAGAGAGTGATATGATAGTAGGAAATTACAAGGAGAAAGTTGGAGAGAGGTTCGGTTATAAATAAAGGTGTCAAACATTGTATATATAAATTCTCTCAATGGGTTTATTGTTCTAAAATTACTAACAAAACTAACGTCTGTTGTGTGTTTGGGGTTTTGTTCTTTTTTGTTGTTTTCGTAGTTTTTTGTTCTGTTTTTCTTTGGAACATGCGCAATGGTGTCTTATTTGTTCTTTATGTGTACTTATCTAGGACTCCATGTATTGAGACACAAATACAAATGCCCTGTTGTAATCTATTTTAATTAAAATGAAGTACTTCTATATTTACATGTCGAAGGGTCATTCTTTCTTTACTACAATTCACAGTCAAATAACGATATATATATATATATATGTATGTGCGTGTGTGTGTGTGTATATAAGGACGATTTGTTATATCTTCATTAAGTGACTGGAAACTAGGCATCGAGTTCTCACTCTGGCCAACCTATAGTAACTGGACATTACATCCCCTAGATATGATCCCAGTATGTGATGCCATGAGATGAGAGAATGAAGTAAGACGCTAATAATTGTTTCTACTTCTGGCACAAGGCCAGCAAATTACCCAGTGTATTACTGGTACTTTATTTTATCGACCCCGTAAGGATGAAAGGCAAAGTTAACCTCGGCGGGATTTGAAATCAGAAGTAAGACGCTAATAATGGCTGTGTGCTTGTAATGTTCAGGTTTTGTGGGTGATAGAAAGGTTTCAGGATTCGCTCATGTTTCGCTATTTGTTTGTTTGCAATATTTTGTTCCATATTGTCTCTTGGTGACGTTAAACACGTTGATTGGGTGACTGAAGTTCACCTTAACGATGTTTTATTGGCTGACTGTAACTCAACTTAATCCTGTTTTTATTGAACAGTTTGTGGGTTAAATAACAGTTGCGGAAAGATGTTTAAGATATGTTATATAAAAAGCATTATATAGCAGGCTGGTGTCAAGCAGCACTTGAGCGGGCATTTTAGGGATTTTAGGAATCCCATGAACCAGCATAACAACACGTTCTTACATTTCCACGAGGACAAAGGGAAAAAAAACATCAACAATTTGTGGACAATTTTAAATATGATACAAGCTTTTGAGAATAAATCAAATCTTATGAGCATTAATTTACAAAGATCTCCATACATCATCAAACCCCAATCTTGAATAAAACGAGGGAACTAATTTCAGTTT
>OZ024751.1:33489504-33494504 GCA_964016885.1 Eledone cirrhosa
TATATATGCTACACTGTATATACAGTAATTACTGTATATATATGCTACACTGTATATAACCGCAGTAATTACTGTATATATATATGCTACACTGTATATACAGTAATTACTGTATATATATATATATGCTACACTGTATATACAGTAATCACTGTATATATATATATATGCTACACTGTATATACAGTAATTACTGTATATATATATATATGCTACACTGTATATAGCTGCAGTAATCACTGTATATATATATGCTACATTGTATATACAGTAATTACTGTATATATATATATGCTACACTGTATATACAGTAATAACTATATATATATGTATATATATGCTACACTGTATATACAATAATCACTATATATATATATGCTACACTGTATATAACTGCAGTAATCACTGTATATATATATGCTACACTGTATATACAGTAATCACTATATATATATATGCTACACTGTATATAACTGCAGTAATCACTGTATATATATATGCTACACTGTATATACAGTAATCACTATATATATATATGCTACACTGTATATACAGTAATCACTATATATATATATGCTACACTGTATATAACTGCAGTAATCACTGTATATATATATGCTACACTGTATATACAGTAATCACTATATATATATATGCTACACTGTATATACAGTAATCACTATATATATATATGCTACACTGTATATACAGTAATTACTGTATATATATATATATGCTACACTGTATATACAGTAATTACTGTATATATATATATATGCTACACTGTATATAACTGCAGTAATCACTGTATATATATATGCTACACTGTATATACAGTAATCACTATATATATATATGCTACACTGTATATACAGTAATCACTGTATATATATGCTACACTGTATATAACTGCAGTAATCACTGTATATATATATGCTACACTGTATATACAGTAATCACTGTATATATATATGCTACACTGTATATAACTGCAGTAATCACTGTATATATATATGCTGCACTGTATATACAGTAATCACTATATATATATATGCTACACTGTATATAACTGCAGTAATCACTGTATATATATATGCTACACTGTATATACAGTAATCACTATATATATATATGCTACACTGTATATAACTGCAGTAATCACTATATATATATATGCTACACTGTATATACAATAATCACTATATATATATATGCTACACTGTATATAACTGCAGTAATCACTGTATATATATATGCTACACTGTATATACAGTAATCACTGTATATATATATGCTACACTGTATATAACTGCAGTAATCACTGTATATATATATGCTACACTGTATATACAGTAATCACTATATATATATATGCTACACTGTATATAACTACAGTAATCACTATATATATATATGCTACACTGTATATACAGTAATCACTATATATATATATGCTACACTGTATATAACTACAGTAATCACTATATATATATATGCTACACTGTATATAACTGCAGTAATCACTGTATATATATATGCTACACTGTATATACAGTAATCACTATATATATATATGCTACACTGTATATACAGTAATCACTATATATATATATGCTACACTGTATATAACCGCAGTAATAATAGTTATATTTGATCAACTTTAAGGAACATCAATGTTGTGAGTTCGACAAACATTCCAAGAGAAATCCAGACGACACATGAAGACGTCACCTGTTTGTAACCAAGGAGTTAATTAATTCATTTTGAAAAATAACTAATCAATGTTTAATTTTCTTAGCTTCACGACAAAACAATTTATTTTTTTATTTTGGTGGGAGGCGGGGATATGTAATCAGTGTTGTTTACTCTTTATTGATGTACAGTATTGTTGTTGTTGTTGTAGTTGGTCTTGTAGTTATGGTGGTGGAGGTGGTGGTGGTGGTAGTGGTGGTCTTGCTGCTGCTACTGCCGCTGCTGCTGTTGTCACTGAGGCTAAACAACAGTAACAACAACAGTAACAACCACATCAATAAAATATCAATAAAATACCAACAAAAACAGTAACAAGTGTCGCAGACTTATTTTTGGTGTAAATTCTAACAATTCTTTTACCAAATACCGTATGGAATTAGTCGCATTCCTTCCCAAATTCTGTCCTTCCAGAAGACGTCACATATATTTGAACTGTGGACACATATATCAATGGATTTAGGATAAGTTACTAGGAAAGAAGATTCCAGGTGTTCCATCAACCGTGTTACCTGTTCATTGAATTATAGTGTAAGGGGCTGGAGTATTTCCACCATCTTTAAATAAGTTGACAATACGGGCCAGTCTGGAGTAAGAACCGACTTTATATAAATGTGAACCTCTATTTCTACAACACTTGCATTCCTTTCATTACAGTAAAGAAAATTATTATCGATTCCATCCATTATTCTATACTCAGAAAATAAGTCAGCATTTTCTTAAACTAGCCACATACAAATGGTGGATTAGTTATTTCCGGCAAATGGGGGCAATTACTGATCAGAATATTTTTACTACCGTATGATAAAGTTTTGTCTGCTTACATAACTAACAAAAATCTACTCAATAGGAATACATTATTTTCTGATCTCACCAGCAATTTCGTGTAATACGCAATATATTTATTTTATATAATATTGTCTGGAAACAATAGGATTGTTAGTTATAGGTTTTCCTACAGGACTATCATGTGTTTGCTTTATTTCCGGTGGCAAGACTGCATCTAACTTCTTCTCCAATACATATCTATCTCTCGCCTGAGAGATAAAGTATTCACATTTCTCTCAAATCTCTCTCTATCGTCGTTAAAAAATACAAGATGGTTGCAGCTTAAATGCTTTTTATCATATCTCTACCCAGATAGGGCTGCCATGGGGTTAAGCAACAACAACAACAAAGAGATAACGAAACAGAATTATTGTTCTTTTGAAGAGAGACAATACAGTTTTAATAGCAAAGGACACATAAGTTGTAATAATCGTATCTATCTAAATAACATTTCTATAGGCACACGTGCATAGTTAACGTGTATATATATACATAAGCACGAAACTCCATGTTTTATACATGCTTGAGCACGAATCTGCTGGCCCTCGAGTAACTCGTATTTCTTCACAGCTATAATAACAAAAATACATCACTCTATTTATTAAGTTTTGTTGTTTTCCTGTTTGCACAGCCAAATCTATACACACGCACACGCACACACTCACATAGAAATACACACACACACACACACACACACACACACACACACACACACACACACACACACACACACATACATACATACATATATATATATATATATATATATATATATATATATATATATATATATACACACACACATAACAAACATGCTGCCAGTCAGATACAAATACACACACATATATACACATACAAACACATACATACAAATACACACAACCACATACACACACATTTACAAGATACAGTTGCAGTAGTCATAAAAATGACATTTTTTAAGTATATGGAATAAATAATTCAAAGAAAATGTGTGAAAGAGGGAGTGACATTGTCTTCTATATAAAGATATATAGAGAGGGGAAGCTGGTGGTAGAGGTAAGAGTAACTAGATAATAAAGAGGAGGAGGGTGTAACTGTCACTACTTAGATGTAAGGTTAGTTGGAGAGAAGACTCACTATTATACACTTCCTCATCTGTCTGTCTGCGTTCATAGATTGACTTTTTTAGTTTCAGAAGATCCCGTTAAGGGTGAAAGCAGCGATTCTTTGCTCAAACTTTAATCTGTTATTTTAATATATATATATATATATAACAAAGAAGATGTTGTAAGATACCAGGTGGACCATAACGCACCAGAGTACTCGATACTTGGGGTAGTAGAGTGGGTAATAGGAAAAGAGTCAGGACCCCGATGGCTGAGCTCCAGCCGTTTCGACAGCTAGATCCGAGTTTGTCTACTTCGATAATATATATATATATACCCAGGGGCGATGGAACTATGGGCGCCAGGGGAGCCATACCCCGCCTCCCAATAATTATATTTTCTCCCCAAACCACCAAAACATATCTACTTATATATGCGCTACAATTTATGTACATGATATGTAGAGAGAGATGGGAGAGATAGATATAGTGAGGGGGAGAGTTTGGTGCTAATTGATATAGAGAGAGGGATTGGAAGAGAGTGGCGAGTAGTAGATATAGAGAGGGGGAGAGTTTGGTGGTAATTGATATAGAGAGGGGGATTGGAAGAGAGTTCCGTGTAGTAGATATAGAGAGGGGGGAGTTTGGTGGTAATTGATATAGAGAGAGGGATTGGAAGAGAGTTCCGTGTAGTAGATATAGGGAGGGGGATTGGAAGAGAGTTCCGTGTAGTAGATATAGGGAGGGGGATTGGAAGAGAGTTCCGTGTAGTAGATATAGGGAGGGGGATTGGAAGAGAGTTCCGTGTAGTAGATATAGGGAGGGGGATTGGAAGAGAGTTCCGTGTAGTAGATATAGGGAGGGGGATTGGAAGAGAGTTCCGTGTAGTAGATATAGAGAGAGGGATTGAAAGAGAGTTCCGTGTAGTAGATATAGGGAGGGGGATTGGAAGAGAGTTCCGTGTAGTAGATATAGGGAGGGGGATTGGAAGAGAGTTCAGTGTAGTAGATATAGGGAGGAGGAGAGTTTGTCATAGATAATTTGATAATTCTGTACAACATATTCCACAGAATTTTTAGAATGGAACTGTGACCCAACTTTGGATGGTTACTCAGATTTAGGTAACCGCTGCTGTAGACGAATGAAGCTCAGTAAATGATATTTTCAGCCCGAGGTTCAAGTGTTTCCACCCTATATCCGAACATCTTCAGTTGACTATACTGAGACATAAGACAGTGATGTATAATTAAACATATAACTTAGTGTATGTAGAAACACTGGTTAAATAAAACTAGATATTTCATGAAATAAATATCTCGTATTTGCGTGTGACCTT
>OZ024751.1:33504504-33509504 GCA_964016885.1 Eledone cirrhosa
ACTTGTTAAAATTATCCTCCTTACATATATAAATTTTACCATAAGTTATTCAACTAATTGAAATTTTTACGATTTCCTGCGCTTAGAACTATCTTATACTATCTTATACTATCAAGAATTTCCCCGGAAGTACTCAATATGTCAAACTGAATGAGTTGGCGTAACAGTTCCATTGTTGTAACATATATATATACAGTGTATATATATATATATATATATATATATATATATATTTTGGAAATTTAGTAAAATCGAATCTCTGGCGGTTTGCAAGCAAATTCGGCCTACTTATATGAAATGATGAGTTAGCAAAGCACTCGATAAGGTAGGTCCTTAGAGTAATAACATACGTTTAAATAGCTTGACAAATCGAACATTGTGGTAGGCAAAATCTAGCACACAATAATATACCAAAGTAACGATAGAACATACAGGTTATATATATATATACGGGATAACAAATTATTGTTATAGGTAGTCCACTTAGATGTAGTTCAGTTAGGGTACTCCGAGTAGTGGATGGTATTAACGCTTGGCTAAGTTTGACTCAACAAGACGTTTCCATAGTGATGTTGCGAGTACGCGGTGATTTCTGGTTATATCAAAGTATTGGTGATCGATTGACTCAAAAACAGGCGGGTAGCGATCTCTAGACCTACCAGTTCAGAGAAATTATACTTTACTTCGGTATTGAACACTTTTTGCTAGTTTTGCAAATCTATGTGTGGGTGTGTTTACATGGCTGTGTGGGTGTGTGTACATGGCTGTGTGGGTGTGTGTGCATGTGTGTGTGGGTATGTGTGCATGTGTGTATGCAGATGCATGAGTTGCTTGCATGTGTACATGCATGTCTTGCTTGCATGTGTACATGCATGTCTGTGTTTACGCGCATGTGTGTATGTGTGTTCATCTATCACGTGATAAAAACATACCACACCGTAAACTTGAAACCCCTCTCAAAGCTGTCATCTCTCGCTGTTTTTAGGGTCTTCAAAATTCCAGCTACTTATAGTTTACATTTTTACATTTTACATTTTACATTTTATTTTTATTTTTACAATTTTAGATATATTTTATATTTCATATTTTATATTTATTTTTTATTTTATCTTTATATTTCATTTACGTGACTTTTTTTCTACTTTGAAACCTCGATATTTTCGAAATATTGTTTGCCATAATTTCCCCTTATTTCTTTATCTATCTATCTATCTATCAATATATATATATATATATATATATATATATATATATATATATATATATATATATATGAGAGAGAGAGTGTGTGTGTGTGAGAAAGAGATAAGCACACATATATATATATATATATATATAAACATACACACGCGCGCACACACACACACACACACACACACACACACACACACACATATATATATATATATATATATATATATATATATATATATATATAATTACCTAATTGTTTCTGTCTTCTCCCTATCTTTCCCTGCTCTCAGGCAGTATCTAGTCCTTCAGTCTATAATGTGTGTGGTTTTAGTTAAGTTGCCAATGAGGATTTTTAACTGACGAAATTCTACCCTCAAGTATCCTTGTATTATTCTCCTATCCTTTCATTCTCATAATTCTCCAGTTCTCTCATTCTCCAGTTCTCTTATTCTCCTATTCTATCGTTCTCCTGTTCTTTTCTTCAAGAGTCTAAACGGAATTTTCCCTTCAACCAAAATATTTCCCCATCCCAGCGTTCTTCTTAATTTTGCCGCTTATTTACTTTTTTTCTCTTTAGACATTTTTGTTGTTTTCTAACAGAGGATCTGTGGGGGAGGGGGGGGTCTGTGTGTGTGTGTATGTGTGTGTATGTGTGTGCGTGTGGGTGGGTCTGTGGGTGTTTTGGGTGCATTTGTGTGCGTGCGTATGTGTATGGGGTGGGTGCGTTTGTGTGTATATGTGTGTGTGTGTGTGTGCATATATATATACATATATGTGTGCGTGTGTGTGTATATATATACATATATGTGTGTATGGTGTGTGTGTGTGTGTGTGTGTGTGTGTGTGTGTGTGTGTGTGTATGTGTGTCTGTGTGTATGTGTGTGTGTGTGCATGTCTGTGTATGTGGATGTGTGGATGTGTGTGTATGTATGTGTATGCGTGTGGATGTGTGTGTGTATGTGTGTCTGTGTATGTGTGTGTGTGTGCATGTCTGTGTATGTGTGTGTGTATGTGTGTATATGTGTGTGCATGCATGTGTATGTGTGTGTGGATGTGTGGATGTGTGTATGTATGTGTATGTGTGTGTGTATGTCTATGTGTGTGTGTGTGTATGTATGTGTATGTGTGGATGTATGTGTGGATGTATGTGTGTATGTGTGTATGTGTGGATGTGTGTATGTGTGTGTCTTCATATCTTGCTCAGTATTTAAGACTCCAAGACTTTCTCTTCCTGGAATTTATTTGTTTTGGATTACAGTCTATGTTTTCAACGTAAACATTGATTTTTCTCTGCTTCTGTATCTCTGGCAGTGTGTGTGTGAGTGTGTGTGTGTGTGTGTGTGTGTGTGTGTGTGTGTGTGACTGTTTGTGTCTATGTGTGTGTGTGATACTGAACGGTCTTGTACGTTTATCTTTATACATACTTGCATACACCACATATATACATCTACACACACACACATATACACACACACGCGCGCGCGCGCGCACACGCACACATATATATATATATGTATATATATTCATATATTCATATATATAGGTGTGTGTGTATATATATATGTATACTGTGGCGGACTGGGTCTAAAAATATTGGTTACCAGTAGATGTAGGGGGCCCACCTACATATAGAATGCTATCATTTAATTTTTATAATTAATAAATAACATTTTTCGAAAAATACTTAAGTGGAAACAAAACAGTGCAATCAAATTTTAGCGGGAAAATATCTTACTTTCTCCAATAAAAAATATGTATTTTGCGAAATCCAAAAATTACTAATAGCTCTAGGAAAGCCATGAAAGACTCGATTTTAAAAGTAGGTTTATAATTATCAATTTTCATTATAATTTTGTAGCTGTCTCGGTGGCCTAATGGGGGGATCATAGATGATGGTGGTCCTGTTCGGGAGTAGGGTTCCCAGTAAACCATTTCAGTTTTTTTTCTATTGGTTGTAAACTGAAAAAGGTTACATGTACCTCTTGACCAGGACTGAACCCAAGACCAGGATCGTCACCGTCTGTAGTACCTACCGCTAGGCCACAGAGACAACTACGAAACTCTCATGAAAATTCATACCTATAAACCTACTTTCAAATTTCCAATACAAAGTGCTGTGGTGTCCTTCATGTCTTTCTTAATGTTATTGCTCCTACTTAAGGTCGACTTCTAAATCATTTGGGTGTTCCATAAACTACATCCTCGTTTTGTTTCTCATCTGTCTAGACTACATTTTAACCTGTAATCCATGTTTCATTTCTGTTGCACCTCATTTCTCCCCCTCTTCTCTCTCCCTCTCTCTCTCCCCCTCTCTCCCTCTCTCTCTCCCTCTCTCTCTCTCTCCCTCTCTCTCTCTTCCTCTCTCTCTCTCTCTGTGATATTTGAATCTAATATGATTTGGGCTTACTTATTCCTATATATATGTTTTTGCATATATATATGTTTAGCAAAAATGATTTTTGGTATCGAAAAGTGTGTGTGTATGTGTGTGTGTGTGTGTGTGTGTGTGAGAGAGAGTGGTCGTATGTTTTTGATTGTGCGTGTGCTACCTTCCATTAAGCGTATGTTTATAGAAAGCCTTTTTTTTGCTTGTTTGTAGAAAGAGTCACACAACTAGCAGACAATATATAGCTATGTGATTTAATGAAGTGTTGTTAAAATGTGAACTTCCACAACGTAGATGTTTAATGTAACAGCTTCATTACATTTAGTTCTGTCACCTTCGTTAAATCTCACACAATCTTTTATTTTCCAAGTTTTCCACAAAGCGATCGTCAACCAATTACTGGTGCCTCTTCACTCAACCCTCCGTCAAATATAAAGATGTAAGACTGTGAAAAATGTTCAACTATATCTTTTCCCACTTGATGGAAATGTAGTGAGAAAAAATACAAGAGAAGGAGGATATCTACGGACCATTGATGAGGAGTTTGCAGATCCCATATCCAAAACATTCAGTTTCATACCCTTTATTATTATTGGAGCTACAGGATATATACCAACCTGATGGACCAAAGTATGATTGAATTTGGATTTGTGGAGAAAGGATGTAGCTCTTTAATTTATAAGCTATATCTTAATTCATAAGATACATCTTAATTCATAAGCTACGTCTTAATTCATAAGATACATCTTAATTCTTAAGCTACATCCCGTCGTATCTGGGATCTTCACGTATGTAAAACAGTTACGATTCAAAGGATGAACCCCTGCACAAGAGACTCCATCAATTTCCTTTCTTTACAACCTTGATGCCGGGAAGATGGCCGGTCAAAAATAAAAGTTAGGAGACTACACACATACATACATACACACATACATACTTACGTACATACATACATACATACATACACACATACATACGTACATACGTACATACATACATACGTACGTACGTACATACATATGTGTGTATGTAGGTGTCACACACACATGAACGCGCACAAATCTACACTACAATTGCCTACACACACGCCGACACACCTACACTAAATGCACTTAAGCTCACATATCACACACACCTACACACACACACTTACACATACACACACCTACATACACACACACCTACACACACACCTACACACACACACACACACACACACACACACACACACACACACACACACACACACACACACACACACACACTACACACAGCTCCCTTTTTCTCACCTTCGACGCTGCCTTTAAATGCATCAATAGATTTTCAATTGCATTTTTACATCATTTCATTTAAGTTTCATTCTTCAAGATGGAGTGTGGAGGGTGATGGGGAGATGAGGGGATGGAGGGAGAGATGAGGA
>OZ024751.1:33524504-33529504 GCA_964016885.1 Eledone cirrhosa
GTCCAATTTAATAATTCCACGTTTGGATTGTCGAAGAGATATCTGAAGATTTCGAGAAATTATCATGAAATTTTATCAGTATTACCAGAGGAAATTATTCCATCTCTCTCTCTCTCTCTATATATATATATATATATATATATATATATATATATATATATATATATATCATCTACCCATCTTACTCCCTTTGTCTTTCTTTCTCAAGATCTGACTTTCTACCCACTGACCCATCAAATATATAGAATACATTCACACACACACACACACACACACACACACACATATATATATATATGTGTGTGTGTGTGTTAAATAAATTGAAATAGGGAAAAATCGAACCGTGTCTCCATGTTTATTACGTAAGCTGTGTCCTTCTCTACCACCTCTCTGGTACACTATATTGTGTCCTTCTCTACCACCTCTCTAGTACACTATATTCTGTCCTTCTCTACTACCTCTCTAGTACACTATATTCTGTCCTTCTCTACTACCTCTCTACTAGGTACACTATGCAACTGCAACCCAGCTCTACAAAACAAGGTTGGGTAAGAAAATACTAGCAGAGATTATATCAATAATATATAGAATTCCCTACAAAGAGACGATGGAATCGGTAGTCGTAAGGATGTTAAAACTGGAATATAGTCGTGTCTTAACACACACACGTTCACACACACACGCATTCACATACATATGTATGTAGATTTATGAGTATATACATATATGTATATGTGTGTGTGTGTTTGTGTGAGTGTGTGTTTGTGTGTGTATGTAATATATATATATATTATGAGAAATTGGATTATTAGAAATTGGAGTAGAAATTTTTTTAATAAAACATATTTTGCAAGGACTTTTCAAGAAAGTTGTAATAAATGTTAATATGATATTTTTAATTAGCTGATTTCAATTTTGAATGGGGGAAGGGGGGAGCAATGAGCAAGGGATGAACAGGTGAGGTGAGAGATAAGGAAGATTAAGAAGGGAGATATATATATAGAGAGAGAGGATAAAGAAAAAGGGCACAGATTACAGAAAAGGGGAGTCGGAGGTGAGAGAGGGAAGTGATAAAGAGAGAGAGAAAGGGAGTAAGTGTATGAGGGAGGGGTGTATGGGGGAGGGGTGTATGAAGGAGGGGTGTAGGATAGATGTAAAGATGCGTAAACCAAGCTTGGAGCTTTTTTTTTTATTTTAAAAAAAAATTTGAAATCATTTTAGTAATTTTCATCTTATCTGGATGAATATCTAATGAAAATCATTTCTAGATAATTAGTGATAAGGGTTTTGTGATATCTTTCTTCATATATTCCGTGATATACTCTGATGACCTGCAGCTTTATCACGTTCTAATTGATAAATTCAATAATTTCCTTGCTAGCCCCACCCCTTTCTTCAACTAGAAGAGATTGGAGAAAGTTAAGGAACTCAAGGTAGAAGAAATTGATTAGAATCAGCTGTACAATTGTATTTCCAATTTTTCACAAATTCTTTAGTTTAAAACAAGAAGAATGGTTTAGTGAGAGAATATTCCAGAATTACAGAAAGGATTCATTAATTTTCCTCATTATTTAAAAAAAAAAGAGAGAGAGAGAGAGAGAGAGAGAGAGAGAGAGAGAGAGAGAGAGAGAGAGAGAGAGAGAGAGAACGGGAGACAGTATGTTCCTTTCGAAAATTACTTTATATATATATATATATATATATATGAAAATGGCGTGCTGCGTTGTTGCAAATGGGGTACATATGAATAAAATTAGTCCTTCATCAGTGATCTTCCAACCGTCATTGGTATTTCTTCGCATTAAAGATCATATACCTCTGGTTGGTGCGAGCAATAACTAAAAAAAAGTTATTGGGACACGTAAAATAGGGTGAAGCGAGCGGGACAAACAGAGATGGTAATGCAACGGAAAGAGAGGAAGAGGGGAAACAAGTCCGTGATATCTGTGAACTTAAGACGAGGAGACATACTGACCATCCGACCTGGGTGAGATGTGAGCTCTACTTTACACTTCACTACTCTAGACTACACTACACCTCATTACACCAAACTACACTACATTTCACTATAGTACACCACACTATACTACACTATACTACACTATACTCCACTACACCACACGACACTACATTTCACTATAGTACATATATATATATATAATATACATATGTGTGCATGTACAAATGTATGTATGTGTATATATATATATATATATATATATGTGTGTATGTGTGTGTATGAGTATATATATATATATATATATATATATATATATATATATATATATATATATATATATACACATATGTTATATATGCATATATATATATATATATACATGCCTATATATACTTGTGTTGTATGTCCGCCTAAATAGGAAA
This sequence comes from Eledone cirrhosa, assembly GCA_964016885.1. Classification (NCBI taxonomy): domain Eukaryota; kingdom Metazoa; phylum Mollusca; class Cephalopoda; order Octopoda; family Eledonidae; genus Eledone; species Eledone cirrhosa. The sequence continues at coordinate 33,526,887 of OZ024751.1, forward strand.
GACTAAAATGATGGTCTCTTTATAAAAATGTCTAAATGTAAAGCACATCACCACTTCACCTCTTCTGTTCCTTATTACACCCATAACGATCTATCGAAAGAGAACAAAAGTATCGATTTTCGCTATCATGATTTTTAGTGGCGATTATTTCTGGAGAAAACAACAAACAAATCAACTTTTCCAATAATTATAAAAAACATTAAAACAACTTTTATTAAATTATGCTCTTTTCTTTTGTTTTAGTAAAGTTTTTATTTTTTCCTACGTTTGTTTGTTTTAAATTATCAGTTACACTTCTATAATAGGTATGTATGTATGTGTGTATGTTTGTGTGTATGTATGTGTGTGTGTGTGTATGTATGTATATGTATGTACATATGTACGTATGTATGTATATATGTATGTAAACATGTATGTTTGTATATATGTATGTATTTATGTATGTATATATGTATGGATTAGTGAAAGCTTGTGTTTACAAGTAAATTTTGTATATTTAGTTTCTCATTGAGAATAAAATTGCATTCAGAAAAGTCACTCTTCCTTGTGTTTGTGTGATTTACACATATGAAACTAACACGCCATGAAAATAACACCTTCTTTCCACCAGAATAGATATGGGATGCATTTTCTAACGTGCTTTTGGCAACGAATTGAATCTTGATGATTAATCATATTTCGATATGTTAATAAATGTTTTTACTTATATATCTTCACGCTGCTTCAAGAAGGTTCTTTACTTTCACCATATCTACCATTATTTTTAGCCCCCCACCCCACCACCACCCCACCCCTCCCCGTCTCCCTTTTCTTAATTTTCTTCTTTCTTCGTCCTTTCTTTTATCTCTAAACCTTTATATCTGATATATTAATATTATTACTTGTTTATATAGTACCTCCTCTATATAAAGACTAGTTTAAGACTTTATCAATTATATTTCTACACTTATTTTATACTTTCCCTTTTATTGGATGATAGAAACTCCTATGAGATGTTACATTAATTATATCCCTTTATTTATCTACCTATCTGACTTGTCTTTTTATTTTAATCCATTTATGTATATATTTACCTATTTATTACCTCGTTTCTTTCCTTATTCCACTCTGGACATCTCCATTATGTTCTCTCTTTCTTTCTCTTTCATTCTTCTTTTGTCACTTTTTACATTTCACCTCCGTATTTTACTGCTTTCTTTTCTTACTCATAACTTCTAACTTCCATATATTTTCTCATTATCATTCAGTATATATTTTATATCTTATATTTCATATTATATATTTCATATTATATATTTCATATTTTATATTTCGTATTATATATATCATATTTTTATTAATCAGTATATATTTTATAATATATATTTTATATTTTCTCATTATTTTTCAGTTTATATTTTATATTTTATTTTCTACCATTTACTCATTATTTCCTATTCCCTCAATTATTTAATTTTTCTTCTCCTTTTTCCGATTTCCTCCTATATTCTACATTACTATGCTTACAGTTATTTTATTTATTATATTTACACTAAGGGATCATAAATCAGCCGACATATAAAACTATAGAGTGTCTTTAACTGTAACTCTTTATACTCGTCTTAGGAGCCCATAATTTCGGAGTCGGCCCTTGTCGTTAGATAGAAATCTATGGAACCGTCAATGGTTTGCAGCCGAGGTACGAGTGAAACACGTGTAATGAAAATAACCATGTTAAATTGATATATGACTCACCATTTTATATATATATATGTGTGTGTGTGTGTGTGTGTGTGTGTGTGTGTGTGTGTGTGTGTGTGTGTGTGTGTGTGTGTAAATGGTAAACAGAATTAACAACACAATCGGTACAGTATATGGAAGGGATATATTAGGTTAATATATATATATAGATAGAGATAGATAGATAGAGACAGAAAGAGAGAGATAGAGAGAGAGAGAGAGAGGGGGGGGGGATAAGAAACAAACAAACATATATCAGCCCTACATATCTGTGAATAAATTCAGATAGCAGTTGTTCAATTAGACATGTCATTTTAAATGAAGGGTCCGTGCTGTGAAAGGGAATATTTTGTAATCTCTCCATCTGGAAGAGGATTATACACAAAACATTAAACTGGCGAGATTACCGAATATCTAACGTTTTCTGTGACTTTCATTCCTTGTTAAGGATTTCACATCCATATTTTGTTAGAAAATTGCTCCTCTTGTCGGCGGTCAATGTGATGTGTTTATGTCTTTGTTGGACTTGTGTACATGGAAGAGCAATAGACGTATAGAGAGAGACGTATATATATATATATATAGAGAGAGAGAGAGAGACGTATATATATATGTATATAGACGTATATATATATATATATAGACGTATATATATATATGTATATGTATATAGACGTATATATATATAGACGTATATATATATATGTATATAGACGTATATATATATATATGTATATAGACGTATATATATATTGATGTATATATTGATGTATGTTTGACTGTTGGCGTGTGTGTTTGAATATGTGTGTCTGTGTGTTTGGATGTGTGTGTTTTAATCTGTGCGTGCATCCGTGTGTATGTGTTTGGATGTTTGTGTGTGTTTGAATGTGTATGCGTGT
>OZ024751.1:33539504-33557004 GCA_964016885.1 Eledone cirrhosa
GTATCAGTCCCCAATATTTAATCTATGTACCATGTATCAGTCCCCAATATTTAATCTATGTACCATGAATCAGTCCCCAATATTTAATCTATGTACCATGTAGCAGTCCCCAATATTTAATCTATGTACTATGTAGCAGTCCCCAATATTTAATCTATGTACCATGTACCATGTAGCGGTCCCCAATATTTAATCCATGTACCATGTAGCAGTCTCCAATATTTAATCTATGTACCATGTACCAGTTTTCCATAGCTTCTCCAATTAAGTGTTGTCTTTTGTGTTTAGTTTCAACATTTCCCTGTAATATAAATGGTTTATATTTCTTTATATATTTTAAGCATTTTTAAGAATTCATTGAGCAAAATTCTTAATGGAGCTGAAACTAAACAAAAGAGTTGCAAGGATAAGGAGTTTCCATGAAGAATGTATTTTCCTGCAAGAATAAGGCTGAGGTTTTTTTGTTATCATTTTCTTTCTATTGGTTGATTGTTACTGAGGTATTCATTTTGACATGGCATGATTGATATAGTGCTTGGCTATTTCGTTTATAGCTTCAATATCGAATACTATGGAACTCTGTCAAATTTTTACACTAATCAGTTCATGCCATGTTTTGTTATGTTTTGTTTTGTGCTGTTTTGTATTGTATTGTGTTGTTTTGTCTGTTTGTTGTTGTCTTTAATAACTGTTCTGTTTAACAGTAATTCTTCATTACATCCACACAAAACCTTTCCTACACCATTTTTATTCCTTTGGAATAGAAAGACATTGCTATCTTTCATATAAACGGCAAGTATAGATTGGTTTAAACATGTTATTGTTATGTGATTTGGAGAGGGGTCCCTAGCGTTTTTATTTTGAAGAATTCATATCCCATTCTTTGTCAAGTGGCGTCTAGGGAATTGGACGAGTTGTTAGAATGTAGGACTAAATATTGGTTAGTGTTGGTTTTAATTCCTTGCATTCTCAGTTTAAATCTCTCTGAGGTCACCCGGTTTAATATTACTACCTGGGTGTTGGGGGTCTCTGGCAGGATTATTGATCAGGTCTGCTCCCTTCTCACTAGTCTCTAGTAAATCATTACTGGTACCTGATGGTATTAACCGAATGACGGACTCAATCTACCACCTAATCAGTCGTGATGTCTTCAGGTTGGGAGTTGTTAATGCCTCGACCAGAATAACCAGGTCTCCTCATGTGACTGGTTAGCTTTCTCGGTACATCTCACTCATTAGTGGGTAACTAGGAAGTTTGATTAGACGTATGCCAGGATCGAATCTTATTTGTGCTTAGAATGGAGGAGTGAGACACCATATTTATGTGTTCATTCTTTTCAAAATTGACTGACAAATACCAACTATATTATCAGAAAGAAGCAGCATAGATTTGAGCGAGGAGCAGCAAGTTGTCAGTATTTTAGCTAGGACAGTTTACGGTCATAACGTAAGTTACCCATATTTCTAGGTGTTTCGTTATACAGTTTGTGAATGTGCGGTCAACTTACAGAGGAACCATAATAAGGACCCAGTTATCAGTCACTGAATTCTTCATTTACGTCTGAAAACCCAATAAATACCAGATGAGAGAGTATCTAAGCGGAAATTGACGGAGTGTAATTATAAATAACACATGATTGACGAACCTTAAGACAGAATTCAATCAAAGTCAGTCATTTATATCAAGTTGGTGTAAGGAGCTAGAAGTAGAAAGCATTAAACATGGGGGGGGGGGGGGAATTAATAACTTATTTAGAAGAAATCTTGATCTAAAACAGAGGCACTAAAGGTGTTTGGTGGCCCAACGTGGAAGAAGTTGCATTGTGGAAACCGAACCAAAATACAATCAGCCAATACTTGAGTTTATCAACTGATCTGATTCAATTCTCCTTGGTTTCACTGAAAAGATATGACAAAGACTTGATAAATAAACTGAGTAAGGCTTCAGAAGAAAATGCGTCAAAACTTTATCGCAAATTAGAAAATTCCGTTGGTGCAAAACATATGGTGAGAAAATAGAGGTTGGGAATTTAGGTGAAGAAATATAGCTAGTGATAATAATATGTGTGTAGCTGGTGTGTGTAGCTGGTGTGTAGTTGGTGTGTAGCTGGTGTGTGTAGCTGATGTGTGTAGCTGATGTAGCTGGTGTGTAGCTGGTGTGTAGCTGGTGTGTGTAGCTGATGTAGCTGGTGTGTAGATGGTGTGTAGCTGATGTAGCTGGTGTGTAGCTGGTGTGTGTAGCTGGTGTGTAGTTGGTGTGTAGCTGGTGTTTGTAGCTGGTGTGTGTAGCTATGTGTAGCTGGTGTGTAGCTGGTGTGTAGCTGGTGTGTGTAGCTGGTGTGTAGCTGGTGTGTGTAGCTGGTGTGTAGTTGGTGTGTAGCTGGTGTGTGTAGCTGGTGTGTGTAGCTATGTGTAGCTGGTGTGTAGCTGGTGTGTAGCTGGTGTGTGTAGCTGGTGTGTAGCTGGTGTGTAGCTGGTGTGTGTAGCTGGTGTGTAGTTGGTGTGTAGCTGGTGTGTGTAGCTGGTGTGTGTAGCTATGTGTAGCTGGTGTGTAGCTGGTGTGTAGCTGGTGTGTGTAGCTGGTGTGTAGCTGGTGTGTAGCTGGTGTGTGTAGCTGGTGTGTAGTTGGTGTGTAGCTGGTGTGTGTAGCTATGTGTAGCTGGTGTGTAGCTGGTGTGTAGCTGGTGTGTGTAGCTGGTGTGTAGCTGGTGTGTGTAGCTGGTGTGTAGTTGGTGTGTAGCTGGTGTGTGTAGCTGGTGTGTGTAGCTGGTGTGTAGTTGGTGTGTAGCTGGTGTGTAGCTGGTGTGTGTAGCTGGTGTGTAGCTGGTGTGTAGCTGGTGTGTGTAGCTGGTGTGTAGTTGGTGTGTGTAGCTGGTGTGTGTAGCTGGTGTGTAGCTGGTGTGTAGCTGGTGTGTGTAGCTGGTGTGTAGTTGGTGTGTAGCTGGTGTGTGTAGCTGGTGTGTGTAGCTATGTGTAGCTAGTGTGTAGCTGGTGTGTAGTTGTTTAACGTCGGTTAAAATAAGGGATTGGCTGGCAGAGAAACTCTCAATGACGATGATTATGAAGGAATGGAGGTAGGACAACGTTTCTTAGGAATGTTTGTCACGCCAGCTTCCTTGCTGATGTCGACGAAGAAGAAGAAGAAGAAGAAGAAGAAGAAGAAGAAGAAGAAGAAGAAGGAAACATATGTAGAAAAGAAGGTAAAAAGAGAGGAAGAATAATTAACGATAATGATATCATTATTACGTAACTATTCTGGAAATATTTTCAGAGATAATTTGAGTTGATTTGAGAAAAGCTGCACAATGTCAGTACTGGGGGAGTAGGTAGAGGTGGGGTTATAGTGGTGGTATGGGGAGTAGGTAGAGGTGAGGTTATAGTGGTGGTAGGGGGAGTAGGTAGAGGTGGGGTTATAGTGGTGGTGGTAGGGGGAGTAGGTAGAGGTGGGGTTATAGTGGTGGTGGTAGGGGGAGTAGGTAGAGGTGGGATTATAGTGGTGGTGGTAGGGGGAGTAGGTAGAGGTGGAGTTATAGTGGTGGTGGTAGGGGGAGTAGGTAGAGGTGGGGTTATAGTGGTGGTGGTAGGGGGAGTAGGTAGAATCAGAGAGAATGTATATCTCTCGTACAAACACAGTCATAATGTACAGATACATACACACACAGACAGACACACACACACACACACACATATATATATATATATATACAAGCACGTACACACACACACGCATATACACACGTGTGTGTATATATATATATACACACATGCGCACACCAACAACATAAATACAAAATAATGTATATACCCAACATGCTGAGGGCGAGGATGAGAGGAGGAGGAGGGGGGAGAAGAAGAAGAAGAAGAAGAAGAAGAAGAAGGAGAATTGATGGAGAAAAAGTGAAGAACTAGAAAGTGAGAAAAGCCACGAGAGAGAGGGGGGGATCGAAGAGGGAAAGGGAGAGGGAAGGGGAGGGGAGGGAGAAGGGGTGGAGGGGGTTATTAGTGTGTTGGTGAGGAAAATATAAATTGTGATAAGGTTAATAATTCTAACTAGCTCCATATCTCATACCATTGTAACTACAGGTAAAGGTGTCTGGTTTAGTGGTAAGACTGTTCAGTAAGGTTGTGAGTTCGATTCCCGGGCGGGGGTTTGTGTCCTTCAACAAAACATATTTTTTCACTTTGCTCCAGTTCACTGAGCTGAACAAATGTATTGTACCTGTAAATTAAATGGCGGCCAGCTACGTTACACACTGTATACAGGCTGAATCTCCCTCAGAACTACGTTTAAAATGCAGGTATCGATGGAATGCCCAGCCATTTGCAGGTTAAATTCAAATGGAACACTCATCGTCGTCAGCGACGGAGATCCTATGACAAGGTATCATTATTTTAGAATCTCTTCTCGTCTGAGAGACTCAAGTTACTTCTGTGCATTGTTGGCTTTTCTGGCTTGAAGGAATCACTTAAAACCAAATATATGCATACATATATACATATACATATGCATATACATATACATATACATATACATATGCATATACATATACATATGCATATACATATACATATACATGTACATGTACATACACATATACATATGCATATGCATACATATATATATATACGTACACATATAGATACACTCTAACACTAACATACACACACGACACACGCACATACATATACACATGCATATATATATATGTATATATATATGTGGGTGTGTGTGCATGCATATATATATATATGTATATATATATATATATATGTGTGTATGCATATATATAGAGAGATAGATAGATAGATATATATAGATATATATGAAGAGAGAAAGGAAACATGACAATTAATTAAGTTAATTAAAATCAGGTCTGACAATATTTAAAGACTGCCTCCTAAATTGCTGCCAATAACCAAAATACAGCCAGAAATATTGCAAAACTTCAAAGCTACAAATTTTTACACGTTTTTCCTTCGTTTTTCTTTTCTTTTTTTACGCTAGATTATTATTATTATTTTTTTACGTGGGTGGGGGAGTGTTTGTTTGTTGTTTATATTTGATTTTTTTTGGCGAGGGTGGGGGAGGGGTCTACTTTTGTTGTATATAGTTGATATTTTTGGTGAAGTGTGTGTTTATGTTGTTGTGTGTAGTTGATGTTGTGTTTTGTGGGTATGAGGTGTGGGGGGAGTTTATGATTGTTGTTTTATTGCTGTTGTTTGTTGAGGGGGGCGTGGGAATGATGACAATGTTGAGTTTTGCTTTTATTTTTATACATGTACATTTATATATGTATATGTGTGTGTGTGTTTTATTGTTTTTTGACACTTTCTATTACCTCGATTATATATATATATATATATATATATATATATATATATATATATATATATATATATACAAATATATATACAGGGGCAGTGGAACTGGGGGTGAGGGCAGGAGAACGATGGGGCCCAAAATATTTTCTCCCCAAACCACCGAAACATATCTACTTATATATGCGCTACAATTTATGTACATGATATGTAGAGAGAGATGGGAGATGTAGATATAGTGAGGGGGAGAGTTTAATGGTAGTTGATATAGAGAGGGGGATTGGTAGAGAGTACCATGTAGTAGATATAGAGAGGGGGAGAGTTTGGTGCCAATTGATATAGAGAGAGGGAATGAAAGAGAGTTTTGTATAGTAGATATAGGGAGGGAGAGAGTTTTGTGGTAATTGATATAGAGAGGGGGATTGGAAGAGAGTGCCGTGTAGTAGATGTAGAGAGGAGGAGAGTTTGGTGGTAATTGATATAGAGAGGGGGAGAGATCTGTTACTGTAGTTGTTATTGTTGTGTCTGATGCTGCAGGTGTTTAATACAGCAGCAGTTGTGACGGGGGGGCTGCTGCTCTTCCTCCTCCTCCAATTACTGCTGCTGTATAACCCCCCCCCCCCCTCCACCTCTAGTTGATTTTATGGTGTGTGTGTGTGTGTGTATGTAGAATAAGTAATAGGTTTCGAAAATTTAGTTTGAAGACCGTTATGATCGACTAAATGAAGGCGGTGTCCCAGCATGGCCGCAGTCTAATGACTGAAACCAATAAAGACAGTGCAATGTCCCAGCATGGCCGCAGTCTAATGACTGAAGCCAATAAAAGAATGAAATGATATCATTTGCTGTTTGATGGTGGAAGGTGTTTAAGTCAAATATGTTTCCACATCAAATTACAAATAGCTTTCAATTATATTGATTTTTAATTTCAACACCAGGCCAGCAATGTTGATTGAATTAAACATAGTAATTGATTGGTACTTTATTTTATCGACCCCGGAAAGATAAAAGTCAAAGTAGGAAAGATAAAAGTCAAATAGCACAACAATATTTACTCCGATGCTCTACCAATTCTCTGAATCTACTCTCATAGTTTTCAGTTAACAACAATTACAATTGTACCATGACGTGTCTAATCTCTTTATTTCTTTATTTTGAAATGACATTAGAAATAACAGTTTTCCCAAGTTTACTCTTCTAGATTTCATGTGACAACACCCATATTTATAATATACTTTCACTGTTTCTCGTGTCTTACTTTGAGCTAGTTCTGATGTTTCAGTGCAGACGTGGAAGCTCCACGGTTGTTCTAAAAACTTAGATCTTTGAAAGTTTATTGAAGAAAATGAAATATATAATTTGTTTTGAAATCGTAGATTTGACTCTAATACTTACAACAGGGTGAAGTCCGTTTAAGGCCCCTAAGGGTTAGATGTTGGCGTTAAATAGGGCCACTAATTAAATCTACAACCTAAAAGCTCAGGTCACAAAGAGCCGAAATAAATACTCCAACTCTGCTGCTGTATTTACCAATCCAACGCCCTTCCTCTGGTATTTTAGTTTATAAGAACTGGGAACGCCAGGAGCCAGAACAAATACCACCAAATATTTGTCCTTCAATCAATCAGTTCTATCAATTTACCGTCAATAAGTAGGTGTTCAATATTTTGTTGAGAAATATATCGCATCATTTATGCGCTGTTTCCCCATTAGCAGCAACTGAGCCCGGTTGTGTTAGAAATAGCTGCCAAAACTCACTGCAACCATAACTTTGCCAGCTGTAAAATAAAATAAAAAGAAAATAAAGATTTGATTGTGTAGTGAAAGGGCACTAAGATTGAAAAGACTGGATGTTCATGGCTAGAACGTCTTTGATGTATACAACAACAATAGAAACATGTGATACGAAAGATTGCTAAAAAATCTAAGTTTGGCCAAATGGTGTAGAGAGTGTAATAGAAGAATTAAAACAATGAAAGAACAGAGAAGGAATATAAATAGAAGTCTCCAGCGGATAAACTTGTGTAAATAAAAACAGTGTTTAGGAATAATGAAAGAAAATTCTATCATCAACGACTAAACTGAGCTGAATAACAACAAGAAAAATGAGAAGTTAGATGTGGAGAAATCAAAAGAACACAGGTCGGCCATACTAGAGCAAAATACACGGGAACATGAAATGAGATAAGCAGTCGTGGATATTATTTCAAAATATTACTAAGAACAGATAGATTTTACAAATAACTAAATAAAGAGGTGATTTTATATATATATATATATATATATATATATTTGTGTGTGTGTATATATGTATACCGAACTGGAAAGTCTGACAAGATTTGAACACCAGAAGGTGTTCAAATTTCAGGTTTAAGCATTTGAAAAGTCAAAGGTGACACGTGACGAAATATTAAATGTTTAACAGATGTGTGACAACCACCGTGGATGGTGATGAGGTTACCTCTACATGTTCACTGAGGAGCATACATATATATATATATATATATATATACATACGTGCATATAAATACATATATATTATATACATACATATATACATATATATATATATATATACATTCATACAATATATATATATGTGTGCGTTTATATATAATTTTGTGTGTGTGCAGTTCTACATACACACAAGTACAACCACACACACAGATACACACAGGTACAACCACACCCACACAAACACAGATACACACACACACCATTAACACACGCTCTATTCTCAGCTTAGGTTCTATCCAAGGTGACACAGTAATAGATTTCGCTCTCTTACTGTTTCTCTCTCAGATCAGATTGTATTTAACTTAACCTAAATTATATTTCACCATTCTGCATTGACGCTTTTTAATATTTCCACTAACTCTGTGTGCCTGTGTCTGTCTGTGTGTGTTTGTGTCTGTCTGTGTGTGTTTGTGTCTCTCTGTGTGTATGTGTTTGTGTCTGCGTCTGTGTTTCTGTCTCTGTTTGTGTGTGTATGGCTGTGTGTATGGCTGTGTATTTTGATATATGTTTGTGAGTGACTATTTCGACGTACGTGTGTGTGTTTGTGTGTTCTGTGATCTTTGTGTTAGATTGTGTGAATGTATGAATGTATGTATATGTACATATGTGTGTGTATGTATGTGTGTGTGTGTGTGTGTGTGTGTATGTTTGTATGTATGAATGTGTATGTGTATATGTATGTATGTTCTTTATCTTTATTAGCTAATAGAAGTCAGTGAAGAAATGTCAACTCTGGACATCAAAATTGTGGTCAGTTCTGTCAATTACTGGACAAGGACACCCTCTCGGTGGTTGACCGACCTGCTAGGAATAACACCCTGCATTCTTGAAATCATAGACAACACATTCGATGATTTAGTCTGAGGTAGACAGTACTTACATAGAAAGAATTATAGCTTTAAAGGTATACTGTTGGTGTGGTTGTTGCGACTTACAACTACTTAAATAAGCAAATATGATTGTCAAATACTTAAATCTGAAAGTAGATACATCTAGAATAAACGCAAAGTAATCAACGAATGTTCCAACTCCTAAATAATACCCTCGGTAAAACAAAGCTTACTATAAACTAAACATCGAGGGAATAAGATCGTTGAGTGTCAAACTTGCAAATAATACCCTCAGTAAAACAAAACCTACTATAAACTAAACATCCAATGAATAAGATGGTTGAATGTCAAACTTGCAAGTAATACTTTCAGTAAAACAAAGCCAACTATAAACTAAACGCCTATACTAAGATCTAATACATCAGCCATATTTCCTGACTCATATACTGTAAACCAGCCCACACTGATTACCAGTATGAGGGAGACAGACATCATCAAGCTACAGCTGTCATATTACACAGTTTCTGTATAATAATAAACAATACTTAGTATTATCTGCAGCGATTGGGTTTAGTAGGCCTTCTATGGTGTGGCATTTCATAGATTTATTTGGTAATGTTGTGATACAGGCTCCAATTCTATCATGCTGCTCTTTTCCTACTGACGGGGAGCATGGTTTGAACTGAGAATATACAGATCAGAAACAGAGACTTCGCGAACTCTTCCATCAATCCACGGCCTTTAATTGGAACTTTATTGTTCGATCCTGAAAAGGTGAAAGGTAAAATTGTGTTTGACATGATTTGAACTTAGATCACAGAGAACCAGAACAAACACTGACTTTCTAAACCATTACTGATTCTTGTAAAAAAAATAACATGAAGTGGTCTCAAATGGATTGTGTTTGATGTGGGCTGAACAAAAACTGCTAGATATAGCTGTAACTGTTGCTGTAGTTTTAAGATGAGCTCAGCTAAGAGAAGAAAAAATAAGGGAATATACTAATTTAAGCTAACTAGCTGGTGCTTAAAGTATAGAATAAAATGTCGGTGGTAGTGGTTTTGGTGTGTCATCATATCTCTTGTATTTGTCGCCCTCTTCTACGGTTAATGATCAAGTAAATGAGCGTGGGAAATTGTACCCACGTTGAAAATCAGTGTTAACATAGTGAAGACAGTTGAACGAAATCCAGCATGCGATGATTTCATATAACGTAAATCTTCACTCATTAACTTATGCCTCAAGAAATGCAGCTGCATTACTGTGGAACGATACAAACACCAAACTGTACTGGGTTACATGAAATATAGACAGTTATTTATCTCATTTTATTATACGTATTTTATGTTGTTGTTGCTGTTGTTGTTGATATTATTGGAGAGAAAGTAACTTCAACACCAATTCCATGTTAGATGCTGCACATTATATATATATTTTTGTTTCTTTGCTTTTCTTTTCTTTTACTGTTTTTCACTCGCTGAACTGTGCAAATATTAACGACAAATTTCTTCCATGTACACTCAACATAATCTGGTATGCTGGACACATATATATATATATATATATATATATATATATATATATATATATAAAACACCTTCCGGTGTTCTACCTCTCTCTCTCTCTATATATAAAACACCTTCCGGTGTTCTACCTCTCTCTCTATATATATATATAACACCTTCCAGTGTTCTACCTCTCTCTCTCTATATATATAACACCTTCCAGTGTTCTACCTCTCTCTCTCTATATATATATATATAACACCTTCCAGTGTTCTACCTCTCTCTCTATATATATATAACACCTTCCAGTGTTCTACCTCTCTCTCTCTATATATATATATATAACACCTTCCAGTGTTCTACCTCTCTCTATATATATATATATATATAACACCTTCCAGTGTTCTACCTCTCTCTCTATATATATATATATATGTAAATATATATATACACACACACATAGACCTTTTAGGAAATAAACTATCGAAGCCTTGAGTTGATTGAAATTCTTAGAAAACGTAGAAATCTCAAACATAAAAGGTAACTGTAAACACAGTTGAGAGGTAACAAGTTCGATTCTTCGTGGCGGCTCCTGGTGACATTTTCCCTGTATATACGTGTATATACGTGTATATACGTGTCATGTGTATATAAGGGTATACGCGTATATATGTGTATACTTGTATATACATGTATACACGTATATATGCGTATACACGTATATATGTGTATACACATATATACGTATATATGTGTATACACGTATATATGTGTATACACGTATATATGTGTATACACGTATATATGTGTGTGTACGTATATTGTATACACGTATATACGTGTATACATATATATATGTGTATACACGTATATATGTGTATGTATGTCTATACGAGTATGTTTGTGTATAGGCGTAGGTTTATGTACATGTGTGTGTGTTTATCTATGTATATTTGTATGTGTCTGTGTGTGTGTTAGTATCCATGTGTTTATGTTTGCATGTCTGTGTGTTTGTGTGTGTTAATATTTGTGTGTGCTTATGTGTGTCTCTGTGTGTGTCTGTGTATATGTGTGTATGCCTGTATGTGTATGTGTGTCTCTGTGTGTCTGTGTATATGTGTGTATATGTGTATGTCTATATGTGTATGTGTGTCTCTGTCGGTGTCTCTGTGTGTATATGTATGTGTGTGTATGCCTGTCTGTGTATGTGTGTGTATGTGTATGTATCTGTGTTTGTGCCTCTGTGTATATATGTATGTGTGTCTGTCTATCTGTGTATATACCTGTGTATATGTGTCTATACGTGTATGTGTGTGTCTGTGTATGTATCTGTGTATATGTGTCTATGCGTGTATGTGTGTATCTTTCCTTTTAATTATTTCAGCTCCTGCAATAAAATGGGAGTTGGTTTCTAACAAACAAACAATGCCCCATCTCCGGAATTTTGATAACAACTGGGAAATGATGAAATTTATAAAAGATTTGCATATTTTTACGATCGTTGCTCGAGATTGTATTTGAAAATTGCGTGTTATCTGGTGATTTGTGTGAAAAAGCCAGCTTTTCCACAATGTTGCTTAGACATTTCTAACATTACCAAGTACACCAATAATTATAGGTATATATGTAAATTGATCATTTGGGTAGAGGAATGGTAAGTTTGGAAATAAATGTCTGTATGTATTCCTTGTCTTTATATTGGCATTATTTTGGTAGAGGGAAAGGTGGTGGATTGGCAATAGAATCGGTAGAGTGTCGGACATCATGTTTTACAGCATAAAGTTACGGTCCTTTACGTTCTGAGTTCAAATCATGCTGGAGTTAGCCTTTCACCCTTACTGGGTTGAGGACAAAACAATAAAGTACCAGTAACACACTGGGGTCGATTTAATCGACTTTCCCCTCCCCACAAAATTGTTGTCCTTCTGCCTAAATCAGAAACTATTATTTTGGTAGAGGGTAGTAAGTTTGGAAGTAAATATCTGTAGGATTCCTTGTTGTGGGTATATTAGGGAGCCAGGAGGTCTCGAGAGGGGGGTGAGAGTTTGTTCACAACTACAAGGGTATTTAATACCTTTAACGAAAGTATTGTTCATCTTTGATTGTGGGAGATATCTACAGCAGATCAATACTCGATGTCCCACGACATATTCTTCTCGTCTGTAAACTGTCTGCAATATACCAAAGTGAAAATATCTTTAAATTGATTGATGTGTATCATATATATTTTAATTTCATTTTATTTTATTTCATTTCATTTAACAATTAAAACACGGTGTCTTGCTTACAGGAATCATAAAATATTAGAACAGTGTTGCAGTTTTCATTTTTACATTTGTCATTTTAAAACACGCAATTAATTATTTAAAATACTATTTTCTTCTAAAGATTTATTTCAAATATTTCGACAGACTTTCACAAGATATTCAGGAAGAAGTTGTAAAAGTTATTTATTAAATGCATTAAATCTTTCTTTCGCTCGCTCTGTATATATTTATATGTGCATATGTGTACTTGCGCGCACGTATATTTAGAGATGTATATATATATATTTCGTTTCTGAATTTGTTTAGCAAGATTATTTATCTGAAAAGTGTGTTGAAACCGATATTGTTATGCTTTGGGAGGGTCATGTTGCCAATAAGAAACACACGCACCAGTTGCTTTCACTCCAATTTATTACAAATTAAATATATAAATTTAAGAATTTATAAATTTCCGGTTGGTTGGTTGGTTCCACAACCAGACGATTGTTCATATATTGTCAAAGTTCTTTCGTCGCACATCTTCAGTGCTGAAGAGGTCACAGAATGTGTGACGAAAGAACTTTGACAATATATGAACAATCGTCTGGTTGTGGAACCAACCAACCAACCGGAAATTTATAAATTCTTAAATTTATAAATTTAATTTGTAATAAATTGGAGTGAAAGCAACTGGTGCGTGTGTTTCTTATTGGCAACATGACCCTCCCAAAGCATAACAATATATATATATATATATACATAGGAGATGAATAAATTGGGTGCAATACCAGTTTCTCACCAAATAGGAAGAAGCTCGATATGTTAACCCTGTAAGAAAGGACATAGAGCATAATTTTGTTTTTATTTATTATATATATATAGTGGCGCTGGAACCTGGGATGGGGACATGTCCCTCCAATAATTATATGTTCTCCCCAAACCACCAAGCCACACATCTATTGGGATATCACTACAATTTATCTACATGTTATGTTTATCTCATATTGAACTTTCCTTACCATTTTAGAGTACAAAGAGCTAAACTAATCAATACAACTAAATTGTCCAAATTTTGTCCTGTCCCCCTCCCCACTAATTCAGAAATGTCCTGCCCCCACCACCCCTCGATAGGGTTTATTATTTGGGGTTAAGGGTTTATCAGTTTAACTCACAAGATTAACCTAAATAATATATGGTATATAGTTCGGTGTTTTAACAGTTGTTGTTGTTGTTGTAATTATTGTTTTTGTTCTAGCTATTATTATTACCTAAGACGTTGTTGTTATTGTTGCTGTAGCTATTATTGTTGTTGTAGTTGTAGTTGTCGCTCGGTAGAGGATTGGACACCATGCTTTGCAGCATAGAGTTACGGCCTTTTACGATCTGAGTTCAAATCCCGCCGAGGTTAACTTTGCCTTTCATCCTTACGGGGTCGATAAAATAAAGTACCAGTAATACACTGGGATAATTGGTGGCTTTGTGCCAAAAGTAGAAACAATTATTAATATTTAAGTCGTCGTCGTCGTTGTTATTGTAGTTGTTGTAGTTGTAGTAGTTGTAGTTGTTGTTGCATCTGTTGTAGCAGTAGTTGTAGTTGTTGTAGTTTTAGTTTCGCCTCTGGTCATCACAGACGCCGGAACTGCCCAATGATCAAAAGACATTACAACAATGCTCGTCCAGCCCTGCTCAGGGTCATATCTACGACTTCTTTATCCAATATTGTCACACAGTACTCTACCTTCCCCCGCCTCTCTCTCTCTCTCTCTCTTATCTCTCTCCCTCTCTCTCTCTCTCTCTCTATATATATATATATATATATATATATATATATATATATATATATATATATATATATATATATATATATATATGTTTGCGAGAACTTTGACTGCTGTACCCAGCAGATCTGGCGACCAGACAGAGATACGCACATAACTACAGACTTTAATAAAATAGTGGAATTACAGGTATATATGCATATATACACGCATATATACACACATATATACACACATATATACACATATACACACACACATACCAATACACTCACATATTTACAAATCTAAAACACTGTCTTGACTCAAACAAGAAAGCTGCT
This sequence comes from Eledone cirrhosa, assembly GCA_964016885.1. Taxonomy (NCBI): domain Eukaryota; kingdom Metazoa; phylum Mollusca; class Cephalopoda; order Octopoda; family Eledonidae; genus Eledone; species Eledone cirrhosa. The sequence goes on from OZ024751.1 coordinate 33,554,022, forward strand.
ATCATTTATATTATACACACATAATTGTTTCTACTTTTGGCACAAGGCCAGCAATTACCCAGTACATTACTGCTACTTTATTTTATCAACCCCCGTAAGGATGAAAGGCAAAGTTAACCTCGATAGGATTTGAACTCAGACCGTAAAGGGACGTAACTATGCTGCAAAGCATGGTGTCCGACCCTCTACCGATACTGCTATTTCACTGCCTATACATACATATATAATGGCTATATCTCGGTTTCGAGATTTGCTATCCCTTGACCTTTTTCTAATACATTGGTGGCACAAATATGACCTTTTAGCCCTCCAAAGATTTAGATTCCTTTCTGCATATGCTACAGTGAAAGGATAAAGAAAAGTCCATATTCACGCAATATGTCTGTATTGAAGCTTGTATAGGTGTAGAAAGGCCTTACACGGGACTTGGCCCACTCTCTGAACGGTGACAGGTCAAAAGAAGACCAGATCAACATCATCGGCTACCAAAGAGTATGATGTCTTGACAAGAACTAGGGGTCTTTCACTCGCTGTGAGAGCAATCTACATTATATTGATAATATAATGATAATATAAACAGCCAAGTACGTTAATGAAGTGTATGTATAATATATATGTATATAGATATACTACAGAAACATGTGTATATATTCAGTACATATGTGTGTGTGCGTGTGTGTGTGGTTTATATTAGAGAAACGTGTGTTTAAACCGTTTCAATTTCATAAATATGTACTTGATAATTAATTAATTTTATATATATATATATATATATATATATATATATATATATATATATATATCATCATTTCATTTTACGTCCACTTTTCCCTGCTTGCAAGGGTGGGACGGGAACTGATTCTGGCTTGATTTCTACAGCTGGATACCCTTCCTAACACCAACCTCATTTACAGTGAGTGCTGGGTGCTTTTTTGCCGTGGCACCTCCACGACCACTTTGCAGTGGAATGATATGGACCACAGTCCCTATCATCTCATTTCTACAGCTGAGTAAACTGGAGCAATGTGAAATAAAGTGCCTTGCTCAAGGAAACAACACATCGCCCGGTCTGAGAATTGAACTCACAACCTTTTGATTGCAAGGCCAATGCTCTAACCACTAAGCCATATGCCTCCATATATACATTTATTTATATATATTTATATTTTACTTATACAAACACATATATATACATTAACATCCATAGACATACATACATATATACATACATATATATACATATACATACATATATGCACCATATATACACCATATATACCCCATATATACACCATATATACACCATATATACACCATATATACACCATACACAGCCCATTGCTATTTTCTCCACCTCTATATTATCTTTCCTATTGTTTAACTAATTAAAAACAGATTCCAAATAAACTGAATGTCTTAATTAAAATTAAAATGTTGTTGTTGTTGTTGCTGTTGTTGTTGTTGTTGTTATTGCTGTTGTTGTTGCTGCTGCTGCTGCTGTTATTGTTATTGTTGTTACTATTATGTTATTATTGCTGTTGTCGTTATTGCTGTTGTTGTTGGTGGTGTTTGTTTGTTTATCATCTTTTATCTAAGCTGTCCATGTTCAATTAAACCCCTAACCAGTCCCCTAATCAGTTCTATCTACCTGTTTCTCACATTAAATTGCTCTCTTCAAAGTACAGGTGCTTCTTCCCACTTTTTCTCACCGATCTATTCAATATATTTTTACCTCACATTCCGTTTCTTATCCTCTCAGATACGTGTGTAGCTCAGCGTGTGAATAGCTGTGTAGCTCAGCGTGTGAATAGCTGTGTAACTCAGCGTGTGAATAGCTATGTTAATATTTATGTGTGTAACTCAGCGTGTGAATAGCTGTGTTAATATTTATGTGTATAGCTCAGCGTGTAAATAGCTGTGTTAATATTTATGTGTATAGCTCAGCGTGTAAATAGCTGTGTTAATATTTATGTGTATAGCTCAGCGCGTAAATAGCTGTGTTAATATTTATGTGTATAGCTCAGCGTGTAAATAGCTGTGTTAATATTTATGTGTGTAGCTCAGCGTGTAAATAGCTCAGAGTGTAAATAGCTGTGTAGCTCAGCGTGTTATAATGTATATATGTGTGTGTAAATAGCATATATGGTATATATGGTATATATATATATATATATATATATACCATATGTATACCATATATATGCTGTATATAGTATATATATAAACATATATATATACAACAGTTGACTTATCTATATCTATACATAATATAAAAGAGAGATATTTGTTGGTTGGTTGGAAGTATAATGTTGTATATAACCTTATGGAAGTGTAGTGTTGTATATAACTTTGTGGAAGTGTAGTGTTGTATATATATATATTTGTGGAAGTGTAGTGTTGTATATATATTTGTGGAAGTGTAGTGCTGTAACCTTATAGAAGTGTAGTGTTATATATATATGAAGAAGTTTAACGGCTTGAATAGCTTTATTAAATTGCATTCCTTGTTTATAATTTCCTTGACTCTAATTTATGGCTTCGATACATTGCCATTATGTCTGAATATTTAATGCAGCGAGAAGCACAAATCTTTCTAGAATGGGATGAGAGAATATTAGCCCTCTTACTAATATTGGGATAATTTCTACAAATAAAGGAGCCAACTTTATTAGCAAATCATAGCCTTCACCCTACTTACTGATGTGGTTTAGATACAATCACTGCAACATTACTCACTAATGTATTTATTTAAATATGCTAATTATTTCACACCTACAAATGTACAATATTGTATATCTATTTAGGAATTCTCTCATCATTACTTCGGCAAATAGAGGGAAGTCTGTGCTTTACTGACGAGACGAAGACTTATAAAAGCAAAACATGTCCGGGGTTGTCTCCCCATACTTGCTGGTGAAAATGTTTTAAACGATGTCAGTCGTTTTGAAGTTGTTTCGTTTCTTTTTTATTTCTTGTTGTGGTG
>OZ024751.1:33564504-33569265 GCA_964016885.1 Eledone cirrhosa
CACAACCACCACAACCACAACAACCACCACAACAACCACCACAACAAACACCACCACCACCACAATCACCAACACCACAACAACCACCACCACAACCACCACCACAACCACCACAACCAACAACCACAACCACCACAACAACTACCACAACCTCAACAACCACAACCTCCACAACCACCACAACCACAACAACCACCACAACAACCACCACAACAAACACCACCACAACCACCACCACCACAACAACCACCACCACAACCACCACCACCACCACCACAACCACCACAACCACCACCACCACAACCACCACAACCACCACAACCACCACCACCGCAACCACCACAACCACCACAACCACCACAACCACAACAACCACCACAACCACCACAACCACCACAACCACAACAACCACCACAACCACCACAACCAGAACAACCGCCACAACCACAACAACCACCACCACCACCACAACCACCACCACCACCACAACCACCACCACCACAACCACCACAACCACCACAACCACCACCACCACCACAACCACCACCACCACAACCACCACAACCACCACAACCACAACAACCACCACAACCACAACAACCACCACCACCACCACACTGTTCAATACACACCATATTCTGCCACTAAAATGTCCAACTCCATCATTTGACACGAAATCCATCTAAAATCTTCCATGGCTTCACTTGTTAGCTTTTGTGTTGGCTTTTTTCATATTTCCTTCTTAATTTTATACCTTACTACGATTAGTAGTAGTAGTAGTAGTAGTAGTAGTAGTAGTAGTAGTGGTGGTGGTGGTGGTGGTGGTGGTGGTGGTGGTGGTGGTGGTGGTGGTAGTAGTTCTACTACCACTCTATAGCATTTAGAGAAATCTTATGCGTTCAAAATACAGAATATATATATATATATATTGAGTATATGTTGGTTGTTTACCAACACCTCAGTATGCAGATTGGAGCACTCGACGAAGTACGCAGGTTGGTTTCTTTACTCCGGAGTAATGTAAAATAAGTAAAACATGTAAAATTTGGCTTCGTTTATTATAAATTATAGATTCTCCGTTATATATATTTCGGTGACAGCTATTATTGGCTGTGACCTCTTCAGGCAGTCCGAATTGGTGTGGAAAGGACAGGTACACACGTATATATATATGAATGTATATATAGTGTATTTTGCAATACACTGTATGCTTAATTAAAAGCATTTCGAAGACCTTACGCTATTGATTTAGAGTAGTGACAGTCTCACTTACTTTAAATTTTCAGCAACCGCTCTGTATAATCAGTTCCTGATTATTACTAGAATTCTATAAGAATCAAACATTCACGATTTTCAGCAAACAAGTAGAGTACTTAGCTTTGATAAGTACCAAAAAGTACGAAACAGAGGTCTGTCAGCTTTATCTCCCCTGTTTGCTGAAAATGTAAAGTAAGCGAGACTGTCACTACTCTAAAACACAAGCGTAAGGTCTTCGAAATGCTTTTAATTAAGCATACAGTGTATTGCAAAATACACTATATATACATTCATATATATATCGCTATTTCTGAGCACCAATTATATATACACTATATATTATACACTATATATACTATATACACTATATACACTACGCTATATACACTATATATATTATATACACTATATACACTATATACACTATATACACTATATATACTATATATTATATACTATATACACTATATACACTATATACACTATATACACTATATATACTATATACTATATACACTATATACACTATATACACTATATATACTATATATTATATACTATATACACTATATACTATATACACTATATACACTATATACACTATATACTATATACACTATATATACTATATACACTATATACACTATATACACTATATATACTATATACACTATATACACTATATACACTATATATACTATATACTATATACACTATATACACTATATACACTATATATACTATATATTATATACTATATACACTATATACTATATACACTATATACTATATACACTATATACTATATACACTATATACACTATATACACTATATATACTATATATAATATACTATATACACTATATACACTATATATACTATATATTATATACTTTATACACTATATACACTATATACACTACGCTATATACACTATATACATTACATACACTATATACACTATATACACTATATACTATATACACTATATACACTATATACTATATACACTATATATATTTAGCATCTATACTCCTCTTTGTCACCTCCTCACCCAGGAAATATTTCTACCTAACATATCTATATCTAGCCTCCCACCTTCTCAACTTCTATAATAATACTCTCATCCTATCTGATACCCGTTATACACCCGTTACACACGGTTATATACACGGTTATACACCCCATATATACACGGTTATACATCCGTTACACACGGTTATATACACGGTTATACACCCTATATATACACGGTTATAAACCCGTTACACACGGTTATATACACGGTTATACACCCATTACACACGGTTATATACACGGTTATACACCCCATATATACACGGTTATATACACGGTTATACACTCCATATATACGTTATACCTGTAATATTTGACAATAAAAAACGTAAACGATATTTGCTTCCATAGTTTTTTCGAGATGAAATTCATTACTCGAAGCTCTCGGAATATATTGTGTGCCTGTGTGGGTGGGTGGTGTGCCTATGTGGCGGGGGGGTATGTGTGTGTGCGTGTGTGTGTGTGGTGTGTGTGTGGGGGGGTGTATGGTGTGTGTGTGTGTGTGTGTGTTTACACATTCCAAAACACGTTTGCATATTTTCATAATTATATTAATATGCAAATATTTTTTTAGGAATATTTGTGCGTGGTGCGTAATTTATATATATATATTTATATATGTATATATATATATATATATGTATATATATATATATATATATATATATATATATATATATATATATATATATATATATATATATATATAAATGTATCTCTCTCTCTCTCTTTATATATATATATATATATATATATATATATATATATATATATATATATACTGTATATATATATATACTATATATATATATATATACTATATATATATATATATATATATATATATACTATATATATATACTATATATATATATATATACTATATATATATACTATATATATATATATATATGAGAGTGGTGTAGTTTGCTTGGAGCAATGTAGAATATGAAAACGATCTGTTGGAAGCCGCTGCAATGCAAATGGCGTTGTGAATATTAAGGAACACAATGAGGCGAAAAAACAAAGTGAGGTTGAGAGTGAGTGGAGAGTGAAGTTGATTGGAGAGTGGGGTTGTGTGGAGAGTGAGGTTGAGTGGAGAGTGAGGTTGAGTGGAGAGTGAGGTTGATTGGAGAGTGGGGTTGAGTGGAGAGTGAGGTTGAGTGGAGAGTGAGGTTGAGTGGAGAGTGAGGTTGAGTGGAGAGTGGGGTTGAGTGGAGAGTGGGGTTGAGTGGAGAGTGAGGTTGAGTGGAGAGTGAGGTTGAGTGGAGAGTGAGGTTGATTGGAGAGTGGGGTTGAGTGGAGAGTGAGGTTGAGTGGAGAGTGGGGTTGAGTGGAGAGTGAGGTTGAGTGGAGAGTGGGGTTGAGTGGAGAGTGGGGTTGAGTGGAGAGTGAGGTTGAGTGGAGAGTTAGGTTGAGTGGAGAGTGAGGTTGATTGGAGAGTGGGGTTGAGTGGAGAGTGAGGTTGAGTGGAGAGTGGGGTTGTGTGGAGAGTGAGGTTGAGTGGAGAGTGAGGTTGAGTGGAGAGTGAGGTTGATTGGAGAGTGGGGTTGAGTGGAGAGTGAGGTTGAGTGGAGAGTGGGGTTGAGTGGAGAGTGAGGTTGAGTGGAGAGTGGGGTTGAGTGGAGAGTGGGGTTGAGTGGAGAGTGAGGTTGAGTGGAGAGTGAGGTTGAGTGGAGAGTGGGGTTGAGTGGAGAGTGGGGTTGAGTGGAGAGTGGGGTTGAGTGGAGAGTGGGGTTGAGTGGAGAGTGAGGTTGAGTGGAGAGTGAGGTTGAGTGGAGAGTGAGGTTGATTGGAGAGTGGGGTTGAGTGGAGAGTGAGGTTGAGTGGAGAGTGGGGTTGAGTGGAGAGTGGGGTTGAGTGGAGAGTGGGGTTGAGTGGAGAGTGGGGTTGAGTGGAGAGTGAGGTTGAGTGGTAGTGGGGTTGAGTGGGGAGTGGGGTTGAGTGAAGAGTGAGGTTGATTAGAGAGTGGGGTTGAGTGGAGAGTGAGGTTGAGTGGAGAGTGGGGTTGAGTGGAGAAGAGGAATGAAAACAAGAATCAGGGATGTTACCTTTAAAATGTTTATAAGTCCCAATATATTTCGGATCAGTTGAAAATATTGGGGAACGTCGGACACATTGCTATACCTCTGTGTGACTTGTATTGGAGTCATGATAGATAGATAGATAGATAGATAGATAGATAGATAGATAGATAGATAGATAGATAGATAGATAGATAGATAGATATGTTTCTTTATTAGCCACAGGGGCACAAAAGAAGGGGTAGTTAGGTAGGTAGGTAGGTAGGTAGGTAGGTAGGTAGGTAGGTAGATCTAATATCTACTGTCCTCATCAGGCAGGAGAGATAGAAGACGTCCCAGCAAACTCCAATCTGTGTAGAGTGAACGGCGAGTGGCTAGATAATAAGAAGTAAAGAATTAATA
>OZ024751.1:33571965-33579465 GCA_964016885.1 Eledone cirrhosa
ATATATATGTGTGTGTGGGTGTACACACATATATATATAGAGAGAGGGGGTGAACGGTAGATATGTGTTTGTATATGTATGTAGATGTGTGTTTATATATATATATATATATATATGTGTGTGTGTGTGTGTGTGTGTGTGTGTGTGTATACGACAAACAGAGATGGACAGAGAAGCAGAGAGAGATAACAAGTGATATATACAGAGCCCCTGTACCATGTGATCACTGTATCAACAAGTCAATTTACAGTTGACCAACCAATGGAATTCACAAGGTTTTCCTACTTAACACTTCTTTCTCCTACGTGAAGCATGTCAGGGTGTTTGTCTACCGCTGTTAATCCAACGTAGGACACACCATTAGACGTGTGCTTAGAGCAATTATATACCTTGTGGTGTATTGCTGGCTCCTGGGACCCCGAGTTCAAATCTCACCGAGGTCAACCTTGTCATCGTTCATCCCTTTAGGATTGATAACAAAGTAACGGCGTTGGATTGATAGACTTGCTGGAGCGTCGGATGGGACGTATTGTGTCATCTGTTCCAACTAAGTACATTCTGTGTTAATATCTCGCCTCGTGTTGCTGGGGAAATAATGACGTAACAAGACTCGTTGAGAGATAATCCCGAAAAAGACGACCCCAGGAGATATACAGAAACACCAGCCTTGTATTTAAATTCCAGATCTTTCTTACAGTAATCTGAACCAAGGGAGAGTTCCTATATAAAGTTGCTTGACTGCTAGAAGTAGCAGTCACGATTACCCTAAATCACATCATTAATAATGTAATATAGAAGAGCAAAGACTAGGTTTTCTTATTTAGGGTTGATCCTGTTGTAACAACCAGGTTTGTCTGTTACAGTGAATTGTTTTGTGAACATCACATCTCACCGCAGCTGGTGTCTAACTACAGGTCGTAGACCACATTCGAACACTGCTCCTCTATCACTACTACTACCACTACTACTACCACTACTACTACCACTACTACTACTACCACTACTACTACTACTACTACTACTACTACCACTACTACTACCACTACTACTACTACCACTACTGCTACTACTACTGCTACTACCACTACTACTACTACCACTACTACTACTACTACCACTACTACTACCACTACTACTACTACTACCACTACTACTACCACCACTACTACTACCTAACAATATTACAACCAAAGACGATGTAATAGTAATAAACAAGAGATCAACTAGTAAATGACATGACCACTATAGAATGTCTTAGATTGATTATTGATTAGTGTTGGTGATGATGATGGTGATGATATGAGGGAGGTGGGTGGTGATGGTGATTATTATTATTATTATCATCATTTTTTTAATGTTGTTGTTGTTGTCTTTGTTTCTGTAGAATAATCTAATTTGTCGGTGATAAACTCCGTTTCTCTCCATTACAAGGTAGACATCTTTTCCCGCCACAGTTACAGACCTTCACTTTAGGAAACAACATTCAATTATCTGAGAGTGACCAACAGGTGGAAGGAATCGGTAGTGTGGCGTAGATAATCCAACTATAACGACCACAACAACCACCACAACAACAACCACAACAACCACCACAACAACCACCACCACAACAACAACAACAACAACCACAACAACAACCACAACAACAACAACAACAACAACAACAACAACAACAACAACAACCACAACAACAACCTCAACAACCACAACCACCACAACCACCACAACCACCACAACCACAACAACCACCACAACAAACACCACCACCACCACAACCACATCCACAACCACCACAACCACCACCACCACAACCACCACCACCACAACCTCAACAACCACAACCACCACAACCACCACAACAACTATCACAACAACAACCACCACAACCTCCACAACCACCACCACCACAACCTCAACAACCACAACCTCAACAACCACCACAACCTCAACAACCACAACCACCACAACCACCACAACCACAACAACCACCACAACAACCACCACAACAAACACCACCACCACCACAATCACCAACACCACAACAACCACCACCACAACCACCACCACAACCACCACAACCAACAACTACAACCACCACAACAACTACCACAACCTCAACAACCACAACCTCCACAACCACCACAACCACAACAACCACCACAACAACCACCACAACAAACACCACCACAACCACCACCACCACAACAACCACCACCACAACCACCACCACCACCACCACAACCACCACAACCACCACCACCACAACCACCACAACCACCACAACCACCACCACCGCAACCACCACAACCACCACAACCACCACAACCACAACAACCACCACAACCACCACAACCACCACAACCACAACAACCACCACAACCACCACAACCACCACAACCGCCACAACCACAACAACCACCACCACCACCACAACCACCACCACCACCACAACCACCACCACCACCACAACCACCACCACCACAACCACCACAACCACCACAACCACCACCACCACCACAACCACCACCACCACAACCACCACAACCACCACAACCACAACAACCACCACAACCACAACAACCACCACCACCACCACACTGTTCAATACACACCATATTCTGCCACTAAAATGTCCAACTCCATCATTTGACACGAAATCCATCTAAAATCTTCCATGGCTTCACTTGTTAGCTTTTGTGTTGGCTTTTTTCATATTTCCTTCTTAATTTTATACCTTACTACGATTAGTAGTAGTAGTAGTAGTAGTAGTAGTAGTAGTGGTGGTGGTGGTGGTGGTGGTGGTGGTGGTGGTGGTGGTGGTGGTGGTGGTGGTGGTGGTGCTGGTAGTAGTGGTGGTGGTAGTAGTTCTACTACCACTCTATAGCATTTAGAGAAATCTTATGCGTTCAAAATACAGAATATATATATATATATATTGAGTATATGTTGGTTGTTTACCAACACCTCAGTATGCAGATTGGAGCACTCGACGAAGTACGCAGGTTGGTTTCTTTACTCCGGAGTAATGTAAAATAAGTAAAACATGTAAAATTTGGCTTCGTTTATTATAAATTATAGATTCTCTGTTATATATATTTCGGTGACAGCTATTATTGGCTGTGACCTCTTCAGGCAGTCCGAATTGGTGTGGAAAGGACAGGTACACACGTATATATATATGAATGTATATATAGTGTATTTTGCAATACACTGTATGCTTAATTAAAAGCATTTCGAAGACCTTACGCTATTGATTTAGAGTAGTGACAGTCTCACTTACTTTAAATTTTCAGCAACCGCTCTGTATAATCAGTTCCTGATTATTACTAGAATTCTATAAGAATCAAACATTCATGATTTTCAGCAAACAAGTAGAGTACTTAGCTTTGATAAGTACCAAAAAGTACGAAACAGAGGTCTGTCAGCTTTATCTCTCCTGTTTGCTGAAAATGTAAAGTAAGCGAGACTGTCACTACTCTAAAACACAAGCGTAAGGTCTTCGAAATGCTTTTAATTAAGCATACAGTGTATTGCAAAATACACTATATATACATTCATATATATATCGCTATTTCTGAGCACCAATTATATATACACTATATATTATACACTATATATACTATATACACTATATACACTACGCTATATACACTATATATATTATATACACTATATACACTATATACACTATATATACTATATATTATATACTATATACACTATATACACTATATACACTATATACACTATATATACTATATACTATATACACTATATACACTATATACACTATATATACTATATATTATATACTATATACACTATATACTATATACACTATATACACTATATACACTATATACTATATACACTATATATACTATATACACTATATACACTATATACACTATATATACTATATACACTATATACACTATATACACTATATATACTATATACTATATACACTATATACACTATATACACTATATATACTATATATTATATACTATATACACTATATACTATATACACTATATACTATATACACTATATACTATATACACTATATACACTATATACACTATATATACTATATATAATATACTATATACACTATATACACTATATATACTATATATTATATACTTTATACACTATATACACTATATACACTACGCTATATACACTATATACATTACATACACTATATACACTATATACACTATATACTATATACACTATATACACTATATACTATATACACTATATATATTTAGCATCTATACTCCTCTTTGTCACCTCCTCACCCAGGAAATATTTCTACCTAACATATCTATATCTAGCCCCCCACCTTCTCAACTTCTATAATAATACTCTCATCCTATCTGATACCCGTTATACACCCGTTACACACGGTTATATACACGGTTATACACCCCATATATACACGGTTATACATCCGTTACACACGGTTATATACACGGTTATACACCCTATATATACACGGTTATAAACCCGTTACACACGGTTATATACACGGTTATACACCCATTACACACGGTTATATACACGGTTATACACCCCATATATACACGGTTATATACACGGTTATACACTCCATATATACGTTATACCTGTAATATTTGACAATAAAAAACGTAAACGATATTTGCTTCCATAGTTTTTTCGAGATGAAATTCATTACTCGAAGCTCTCGGAATATATTGTGTGCCTGTGTGGGTGGGTGGTGTGCCTATGTGGCGGGGGGGTATGTGTGTGTGCGTGTGTGTGTGTGGTGTGTGTGGGGGGGGGGGGTATGGTGTGTGTATCTGTGTGTGTTTACACATTCCAAAACACGTTTGCATATTTTCATAATTATATTAATATGCAAATATTTTTTTAGGAATATTTGTGCGTGGTGCGTAATTTATATATATATATTTATATATGTATATATATATATATATATATATATATATATATATATATATATATATATATATATATATATATATATATATATATATATATATAAATGTATCTCTCTCTCTCTCTTTATATATATATATATATATATATATATATATATATATATATATATATACTGTATATATATATATACTATATATATATATATATACTATATATATATATATATATATACTATATATATATACTATATATATATATATATATGAGAGTGGTGTAGTTTGCTTGGAGCAATGTAGAATATGAAAACGATCTGTTGGAAGCCGCTGCAATGCAAATGGCGTTGTGAATATTAAGGAACACAATGAGGCGAAAAAACAAAGTGAGGTTGAGAGTGAGTGGAGAGTGAAGTTGATTGGAGAGTGGGGTTGTGTGGAGAGTGAGGTTGAGTGGAGAGTGAGGTTGAGTGGAGAGTGAGGTTGATTGGAGAGTGAGGTTGAGTGGAGAGTGAGGTTGAGTGGAGAGTGGGGTTGAGTGGAGAGTGAGGTTGAGTGGAGAGTGGGGTTGAGTGGAGAGTGGGGTTGAGTGGAGAGTGAGGTTGAGTGGAGAGTGAGGTTGAGTGGAGAGTGAGGTTGATTGGAGAGTGGGGTTGAGTGGAGAGTGAGGTTGAGTGGAGAGTGGGGTTGAGTGGAGAGTGAGGTTGAGTGGAGAGTGGGGTTGAGTGGAGAGTGGGGTTGAGTGGAGAGTGAGGTTGAGTGGAGAGTGAGGTTGAGTGGAGAGTGAGGTTGATTGGAGAGTGGGGTTGAGTGGAGAGTGAGGTTGAGTGGAGAGTGGGGTTGTGTGGAGAGTGAGGTTGAGTGGAGAGTGAGGTTGAGTGGAGAGTGAGGTTGATTGGAGAGTGGGGTTGAGTGGAGAGTGAGGTTGAGTGGAGAGTGGGGTTGAGTGGAGAGTGAGGTTGAGTGGAGAGTGGGGTTGAGTGGAGAGTGGGGTTGAGTGGAGAGTGAGGTTGAGTGGAGAGTGAGGTTGAGTGGAGAGTGGGGTTGAGTGGAGAGTGGGGTTGAGTGGAGAGTGGGGTTGAGTGGAGAGTGAGGTTGAGTGGAGAGTGGGGTTGAGTGGAGAGTGAGGTTGAGTGGAGAGTGGGGTTGAGTGGAGAGTGGGGTTGAGTGGAGAGTGGGGTTGAGTGGAGAGTGGGGTTGAGTGGAGAGTGAGGTTGAGTGGAGAGTGAGGTTGAGTGGAGAGTGAGGTTGATTGGAGAGTGGGGTTGAGTGGAGAGTGAGGTTGAGTGGAGAGTGGGGTTGAGTGGAGAGTGGGGTTGAGTGGAGAGTGGGGTTGAGTGGAGAGTGGGGTTGAGTGGAGAGTGAGGTTGAGTGGTTAGTGGGGTTGAGTGGGGAGTGGGGTTGAGTGAAGAGTGAGGTTGATTAGAGAGTGGGGTTGAGTGGAGAGTGGGGTTGAGTGGAGAAGAGGAATGAAAACAAGAATCAGGGATGTTACCTTTAAAATGTTTATAAGTCCCAATATATTTCGGATCAGTTGAAAATATTGGGGAACGTCGGACACATTGCTATACCTCTGTGTGACTTGTATTGGAGTCATGATAGATAGATAGATAGATAGATAGATAGATAGATAGATAGATAGATAGATAGATAGATAGATAGATAGATAGATAGATAGATAGATAGATATGTTTCTTTATTAGCCACAGGGGCACAAAAGAAGGGGTAGTTAGGTAGGTAGGTAGGTAGGTAGGTAGGTAGGTAGGTAGGTAGGTAGATCTAATATCTACTGTCCTCATCAGGCAGGAGAGATAGAAGACGTCCCAGCAAACTCCAATCTGTGTAGAGTGAACGGCGAGTGGCTAGATAATAAGAAGTAAAGAATTAATATGACACTTAATTTCACTTTGTCCAGAAACGTGATTATTCCATTAGTAAACACTGTCAGACATGCTGGAACAGTCTGCGATTAAGAAAGACTCCTGACATGACGGGATTTAACAAACCATCTGTTCACCGAATCTTTCCTCTCTTTTTGAATCAACTCACATTTTCATATTCATGTGACTTTCAAAATCTCATTAAGAAAAACAAACCAATTCCTTTTTGTCCTGGCTTAAACATTCACTGATATTAATCTCTTCAACAATGGTGCTTCTCTAAACTAATAAGTATATATATATGTATGTATATTTATATATATATATATATATATATACACACATACACACATACATACATACATTTTCACATGCATACATACACAGATATACGCCTATACACATAAACATTCACATGCGCACACACACACATATATACATATATACATACATACACACACGGGGAGTGAGAGAGGGGGGGGGGCAGAGTCGTTGGAATGTTTTGCGATATTGGTTTCGGCTCTCTACTCTTTGAGTTCAAATCCCGCCGAGGTCAACTTTGTCTTTCATCTTTACGAGGTCGATAGAATAGTACCAGTCTAATACTGGGGTAGAAAAACGATGAGACGTACGTTTCATAGATAGTTGGTTACATACATACATACATACATACATACATACATACATACATA
>OZ024751.1:33589465-33614465 GCA_964016885.1 Eledone cirrhosa
AATGCTGAGGAAAGCTCTGAACATTAATCAGTATATATATATATATATATATATATATATATATATATATATATATTAAAGAGTTAAACAAGATTCAATGAGTACATCAAAGAATAAGTTTTACAGTAGATTGGAAGCACTCTACAGAAAAATATTTTCCAGAGTTATTAATATTAAAATACAAATATTAATAAAATAGATGTTCTTTTGATCAATTAAATTTTATTATACATATTTCAGAGGTACAACAGTACGTCCTCATCAGACAAAATATAATGATACATGACATACTCTGAGATGTTAAATGGTTAAGATTTAATCAAGGTAGTCAAGGTAATCTACCTTGATTAAATCTTAACCATTTAACATCTCAGGGTATGTCATGTATCATTATATTTTGTCTGATGAGGACGTACTGTTGTACCTCTGAAATATGTATAATAAAATTTAATTGATCAAAAGAACATCTATTTTATTAATATTTGTATATATATATATATATATATATAATGTAAAAGGTAAACAGAAATAACAAAACAAACGGCACAGTATATGGAAGGAATTTATTAGTTTAACGCTTGAAATAGCAGGAAGATGGTCTTGACGTTTCGGACGCTAGGCCTTCATCAGAAGAAAGAATGAAAAATTAAAGAAGAAATAGAAAGATTGAGGAGACGGGCAGTGGTGGAAACGGAAAGAACATTTTTTAAAGAAAAATAACATCGCCATTGATGTTGACATCTCTTGGGAAACTATTGATGCTGGCGGGTGTTTAGGGTGGTTGTAGGTTTCTGGTAGTACTGGTCCATAGCACAAGCAGGTGAGTTTATATGTGACCATTCTCTGAACACCTGATGTAGTGTAGGCTGTGACGTAGTGTGTAGTGTAGTGTGGTGTGGTGTGGTGTAGTGTAGGCTGTGGTGTAGTGTGTAATGTAGTGTGGTGTAGTGTAGGCTGTGGTGTAGTGTGTAGTGTAGTGTGGTGTAGGCTGTGACGTAGTGTGTAGTGTAGTGTGGTGTAGTGTAGGCTGTGGTGTAGTGTGTAGTATAGTGTGGTGTAGTGTAGGTTGTGGTGTAGTGTGTAGTGTAGTGTGGTGTAGTGTGTAATGTAGTGTGGTATAGTGTAGGCTGTGGTGTGGTGTAGTGTGTAATGTAGTGTGGTGTAGGCTGTGGTGTAGTGTGGTTTAGGCTGTGACGTAGTGTGTAATGTAGTGTGGTGTAGTGTAGGGTGTGGTGTAGTGTAGTGTGTAATGTAGTGTGGTGTAGTGCAGGCTGTGGTGTAGTATAGAAATTTAAAAAATACTCCTTTCTTATTCTTTTTTTCGTTTTCTTCTACTTTTACCACCACTACTACTACTATTGATACTACTACTACAACTGCTACTACTACAGAATCTGTTTTCTAATAAAATCAATCCAAATTTGTTTCCTCGACTATCAATATTATCGATCATCAGTTTCCAATAAACCATTAGTTTCTGTTGAGAATCAGATTCATTTTTATTTCATAAAAACTCTTGACGTAAATAATTTAAACAAGGTTCTAAACTCTGACGTTTAATATACGGAGTAGCCTCCCTTGAAAGTTCTTTCAATTAATCCCGTGTGGTATCGCTCTAGATTACTGTACATCATGGTGACGTTTCAGTGAATTGCCCCATCTCATTGTAACATGTGCAGCTCGTCGTTGGGGTGCCACTTTAGACATTTCAGTCCGTCTGTCCATCATTTCAGTGGGTCTTAGAAATGTTTAGCAGCACCAATTTCTTCTGCAAGTCCAGTCCCTCACTAAGTTTAACTCTTTAACATTATTCTATATATACTTTCACAGTTAAGGCTTTATCTCACATAATATCCAATCTATGAGATTCTTATATCATTTTGGTAACAGTACCTTAACAGCAGTATGAGGGGCCAGTTATAGCTGGTTTGAACAAAAAGAGGCGAGAAAATTCTGGTTGGATACAGCTGGTTTTAATGCTAAAGAGTTAACCTGAGAACACATTATTTAAGAAGAGGTCATTTTTGTGAGGTTGTGTTCTACTTGTAAATTACCAAGTCAGCATAAATAGAACAGACATGAACAAAAGCGTTCCACTCATGACCATCCCAGCATCTATATTCTATTATCTTTATTTAAGGTAGCTGGTGGCGCTGTAGTTCATGGTGGTTTCAACTTGTCCTATTATTAAAAGCTCTCCAGTCATGGCCACCCAATGTGTCCCATGATCAATACATCCAGTACACTGTGAAGTGGAATATATGTAAGAGGGATGTATGTGGTCTTCCAGCTGGTATCGAAGGATAGATTAGTTTTAGTACCGACTTTGTAACAACTCAAGCTAACATAGAAACATGAACATAAACTGATGTTTGTGTAAATATGTCTATTGAGTGGGGGGGGGGGTATAGACGTTAAAGGATGATTATGATGATATATAGTTTGGATAGGACCACCCATGTAAACTTGCATATCTGAGGAGATGTCGATTAAGAGTCGGGAACCAATCACCTGATCAAACCCGAGCTGATCGATATCGAAACAGTTGTAATATACAATAAAGTTTCATAACAAGCGACAAATCTGACTTATTGTCACACTATATATACAGTTGTCCCCTGGTATTTGTGAAGGTTATATTCCTAGAACACCTGCGAAGAGTAAAAAACTGCGAATATTGGACGTGGTCCATAAAAATGCCTATAAATGTCAAAACATGACGTAAAATACAGGGTGGCAAATACAGTATATTGTTAATAATTTAGTGTTTAATTAATAAGTTAGTAGGAGGGGGGGGTACACTGTGTGTGTGGGTGTGTATATATATATATATATATATATATATATATATATATATCATCATCATTTTACGTCTGCTTTTCCTTGTTTGCAAGGGTGGGATGGGTCCCCTTCTGCACAGCATCTCTCCACTTGTCACGGTCGTCATCTCTTCTGTCAGCTTCAGCAATCTGAGGTCAGCTCTCACCACCTCCGCCCATGCTTTTCGTGGTCTTCCTTCCAACAGGATTTCTTGGCACTTCTTCACCCAGCAGTCATCTTCCATGTGCATCACATGTCCATACCAACACAGTCTTCTCTTCTGCACACTACAGTTTATTCCTCTTATACAGTTTCACTCTCAACTCGTCCATATATATATGGATGAGTGTGCAAGTCAACAAAGGAAAAATAATACAGGAGAACAATACAGTACAATGATGGATTAGTTTAACACTTGATATAGCTGGGAAAGTGTTTTGGACACTAATCCATAAATCAATAAGTACATCAAAACATTTGTGGTTTGATTAATTTTAATGATCAAAAAATTATAATGATTAAATTGGAATTGATCAACCAAGCCATAGAAATGTATTCTTCCTTTTCTTTCATTATTTAAGATTGAATTTAACCAATCAAGAAATATATTTTTAAATAATAATAATAAAAAAAAAAAAACAGAAAACAAAGACCTCAGCAACAATTGTGGAGGACAACGAGAGAAAAAAAAAACTAGATGATTCTTTTAAGTTGTTTTTACAATTTAATTTGAAATAAAACTTTAAATTCTGAAACATCTGCCTTTAATATTGAAGTGAACAAGACACAGAAAACATATATGATGTTCTAGTTCATGATTTCATTACCCCCACCACACATATACACACATTAACCTAGTCCGATAATTCTGGATTAGGCACAAGGCTAGCAATTTGAGGGCAGGGGGAAGAGTTAATTGCATCAACCACAGTACTTTATTTTATCGACCATGGAAGGATGAAAGGCAAAGTTGACCTTGGTGAAATTTGAACACAAAACATTAACAACCAGAACAAATACTACAAAGTATTTGGTCCGATGCTCTACTGATTCTGCCAATCCACCATTTTAAGTGTTCATACATCTTTACAACTCATAATTCAATGTTTTCCTCACATATTTCCACTCACATCTATTGCTCACTCAGGTAATATTTTCCACACAGTATTCCACTAACTTTACCAACAAATACAACAATTAAACAATGACTTTCCACTCTTTCAATATATCCCACAGTCACACTACCATTTGATATTCCACAGTAACACTACCATCTAATATTCCAGTAACACTACCATCTGATATTCCACAGTAACACTACCATTTGATATTCCACAGTAACACTACCATCTGATATTCCACAGTAACACTACCATCTGATATTCCACAGTAACACTACCATCTGATATTCCACAGTAACACTACCATCTGATATTCCACAGTAACACTACCATCTGATATTCCAGTAACACTACCATTTGATATTCCACAGTAACACTACCATTTGATATTCCACAGTAACACTACCATTTGATATTCCACAGTAACACTACCATTTGATATTCCACAGTAACACTACCATCTGATATTCCACAGTAACACTACCATCTGATATTCCACAGTAACACTACCATTTGATATTCCACAGTAACACTACCATTTGATATTCCACAGTAACACTACCATCTGATATTCCACAGTAACACTACCATCTGATATTCCACAGTAACACTACCATCTGATATTCCACAGTAACACTACCATTTGATATTCCACAGTAACACTACCATCTGATATTCCACAGTAACACTACCATTTGATATTCCACAGTAACACTACCATCTGATATTCCACAGTAACACTACCATCTGATATTCCAGTAACACTACCATTTGATATTCCACAGTAACACTACCATCTGATATTCCAGTAACACTACCATCTGATATTCCACAGTAACACTACCATCTGATATTCCACAGTAACACTACCATCTGATATTCCACAGTAACACTACCATCTGATATTCCACAGTAACACTACCATCTGATATTCCACAGTAACACTACCATCTGATATTCCACAGTAACACTACCATCTGATATTCCACAGTAACATTACCATCTGATATTCCACATTCACATTACCATCTGATATCCCACAGTAACACTACCATCTGATATTCCACAGTAACACTACCATCTGATATCCCACAGTAACACTACAATCTGATATTCCACAGTAACATTACCATCTGATATCCCACAGTAACATTACCATCTGATATTCCAGTAACACTACCATCTGATATTCCAGTAACACTACCATCTGATATCCCACAGTAACACTACAATCTGCTGATATTCCACATTTAAGAACAAGACCATAGTTCCTCATTACTCTCACACACACACACACACACACACACACACACACACACACACACACACACACACAAATATTTTCATATTGTGCATCATGTTTTCTTCTTCCATACTTGAAATTCTAATGCAAACTAGATTCCTATGATGTCTTAACCAAGGTCATACATTCACTAAGACAATACTATCATACGATATCTTATTGAAGACCAAACATTTCCTAAGACAATACTATCACACAGTGTCTTAACCAAGGTCATATATTCATGAAGATGATACTATCATACAGTATCTTAACCAAGGTCATATATTTTCTAAGATGATACAATCAGTCAGTCATCATAATTTATTGGCTCCAGGGACCAATAACACCATTATCAGCCCCAGGGGACAATAACACCATTATCGGCCCCAGGGGACAATAACACCATTATCGGCCCCAGGGGACAATAACACCATTATCGGCCCCAGGGGACAATAACACCATTATCGGCCCCAGGGGACAATAACACCATTATTTATTGCTCTAAGATGATTGTGATGTTAAAGGAATGCTAAAAAGGTTTGATCACAGGAAAAGCAAATGGTGATGAGATTGCCATGTATATATATATATATGTGTATATATGTGTATCTATATATATATATATATATATATACATAGATGTTTGTATATATACATGTGTATAGATGCACACATAATGCATATATATTTATATGGGATACACAAATATATGCACACACGTGTATACATATAAATATATGCACACACATGCATGTGTATATATATATGTATGTATATATATACATACTCATATACACATGTATATATGTATATATATATATATATACATGCATACACAAATGCATATATACATATGTGCATGTATAAAGACATATATACACAAATGCATACATGTATGATATAAAAGAGATGGAGGGGTGAGAGAGATGAGGGGTGAGAAGGGGTGACAGAGAGAGGGGGTGTTAGAGAGAGGAGAGAGGTGGTGAAATGTTGAGGGTAACAATAAATAGTGAAGGGGAGGGAGGAATCTACAAAACTACAAAAATAAAATAAGAATGAAATTAAAAGTTCCAATTTGAAAAATAAAATTAAATAAATTTCAATTTTATCTGTGTGTTGATGTGTGTATGATGACGTGTGTGTGTTGATGTGTTGATGCGTGTGTGTATGATGACACGTGTGTTGATGTGTGTGTGAGATGCATGACGCATGTGTGTGTGTATGATGACATGTGTGTGTTGTGTGTGTGTGTGTGTGTGTATGATGACACATGTGTGTGTTGTGTGTGTGTGTATGATGACGCATGTGTGTGTTGATGTGTGTACGATGTGTTGTGTATGATGAGTGTGTGTGAGATGTATGACGTGTGTGTGAGATGTATGATGACGTGTGTTGTTTGATGATATACATTATTGCTGCCAATAAATGGACATTTTTAAAGGAATATACATACATGTGTATATATATATACATATATATGTAAATGTAAATGTATATTATGAAAGTGAATAACATTTTTCACACAAAAACCTATACAATGAGGCCAACATGGAAACTTCTAATAATTTTGTTAAAAAATGTAAACAATGACTTTTTATTTATTTGTTAATTGATTTTTTTTTTTTGGGGGGGGGGGGTAAATTAAAGTTTTTTTGTTCTTTTTGCAATTATTTTAGAAATCTTTCTTGAAAACAAAAAATAGAAAATAATTTGGTTCTATAAATACAGAAACTTTTGACCAAAGATGTTTCAAATGCTCAGATCCAGCAGTAAAAACCAATTTATTAACAACTAAAATTTATTTACTAATTCTTTTGTTTTCTTCTTCACTTGATGTTTTTGTTTTAAAAAAAAAATTTACTCATTAAATTTTTATGTAATTAAACTTTAAAAAAAAACATTCATTGAAAATTTCTAGAATTCCAGCTATTTTTTATATTTTTTCTATTTTTTGTTCCAAAGTTTCAGATTTCTTTCTTTACTTTCTGCTTTTTTAATGTGTTTTTTTTAATGTATTTTTTTAATGTATTTTTTTAAGGTTTTAAATTTCAAAGTTGTAATTTGAGAGCAAACCAGCTTCTATAGATAAACACTGTTGTATAAAATATATAGCACTAGAAACATCTTGGAATTTACTGCTTCTTGTTTTTCTTGAAATTATATATTATGGCAATGGTGAAGGTAATTAACAGTCAGCCTACCTTGATGACCAAACAATTATATATCAACCAGTTTCAATGATATACAAAAGACAAGCTATAGATTTCTTTTCCATGCTTGCATATATATATATAATTGGTGTGGGATGCTTAAAGCGTCCGTATGCGGCCGTTTGAGCACTCGATGAGTATAATATCACATAAGAAACGGAGAATCAGTGGTGCGACGAATTAAAATTTATTAGACATATTACAATCGTTTCTCTGGCGACCAGCTCAAGGCACGATTGATGCAATGATTGAACCTGACTCTGAAATCGCAAGTTCTTCAGACACATTTGAAAACTCTGCTTCGAAGGATTGAGATGTGTCTGAAGAACTTGTGATTTCAGAGTCAGGTTCTGGTCGCCAGAGAAACGATTGTAATATGTCCAATAAATTCTAATTCGTCGCACCACTGATTCTCCGTTTCTTATGTGATATATATATATACACACAAACACACACACATAAGTATATGTATGTATATACACAGACACATATTATATGTAGTATTATTATAATAATAATTGTTTCTACTTTTGGCACAAGGCCAGCAATTATCCAGTACATTACTGGTACTTTATTTTATCGATCCCGTAAGGATGAAAGGCAAAGTTAACCTCGGCAGGATTTGAACTCAGAACGTAGAGGGCCATAACTCTATGCTGCAAAGCATGGTGTCTGACGCTCTGCCGACACTGCCAATTCACCAGTAATCATAATAATGTGTTAGAAATGCCATTGTTTAGAAAAACACAGAAAAACAACAAATAAATAAAAAGTTTGGCAGAAACAACTGATTACATGTAAATAACAATAACAGTGATGGTGGTGGTGGTGGCAGTGATGGTGATGATAGTGATGATGGTGGTGGTGACAATGTTGTGGTAGTGATGATGGTGATGATGATAGTGATGGTGGTGGTGGTGACAATATTGGTGGTAGTGATGATGGTGATGGTAATAGTAACGATGGGGTGGTGGTGGTGATGGTGTTGGTGACAATATTGGTGGTTGTAATGATAATGGTGACAATGATGTTACAATGTTGGTGGTAGTGGTGTCAATGTTGATGATGATCATAGTGGTGATAATGATGACAATGTTGGTGGTAGTGGTGATGGTGTTAATGTTGGTGATGATGGTGATGATGATGATGGTGACAATGTTGAAGATGTAATGTTGGCATCATTGAAAGTCTATGTTCAGGATTTTTGTACAATATATATTTGTTTTGTTGGTTTGTTTTTCATTTGATCACAACTCAAAAGACCACCACCACTACCATCATCACCATCATCACCAGCTCAATTCCCAATCTGTATTCAATAACACACAAAGTTAAGCAGTATCTCTTGAAGTAATCTTTCTTTTTGGTATTTTATCTTTTTTTTTTCAACAGATTCTGTCGGCCACCCATTCAACCAAACATCTGACCAGCCAGCCACCTGGTCAACCATTCAACCAACTAACTGGCCAACCAATCAATCAAACAACTGGCCAACCATTTAACCAAACATCTAACTGACCAGCCAGCCACCTGGTCAACCATTCAACCAAACAACTGGCCAACCAGTTAGCCAAATAACTGACCAGCCAGTCAAACATCAACCAAATAACAGATCAACCAACTAGCCATTCAATCAACTAACTGGACAGCCAGCCAACTAACTAGTCAACCAGCTGGCCATTAACCCAACCGGCCAGTCAGCTAGCCAAATGGTCAACCAGCTATTCAACCAACAAACTGGTCAACCAGCTTGCCAGCCAAACGGTCAACTACCCAGCCAGTCAACCAGCCAGCCAAACGGTCAACTACCCAGCCAGTCAACCAGCTATTAAACCAACAAACTGGTCAAACAACCAGCCAGCCAAATGGTCAACCAGCTAGCCAACCAGCAAACGGTCAACTAGCCAGCTAGCCAAGCAGCCAGATATTCAACCAACAAACTGGTCAACCAGCCAGCCAAGCCAATTAGCAGGCCAGCAGAAATAGTTCCATGTTGTAAATTACTCAACAATTTGAGACACAAACTACACCATCAAGCATAGCATTTGTAAAAGACAATCTTCACCCTTTCAATGTGATGGCACAATTTAATAGCTGGTCCTAATTTTAAAGCAAGATGGTCCTGGACAGTAGGTAAAGTCAACAGAAGGAGAGCTTGTCCATCAATTTCCTACAAGAGATTGAGAAAATAGAATTACTTAATCATGTATAGTGGTAATATTTATTTAACAATACACAAAAGACAAAGAAGTTAGTAGAAATAAACAGCAGAAAGACAGAAAAAGAAATCTTAAAGATAATGCCCCAGCATGGCCCCAGTCAAATGACTTAAAACTAGTAAAGAAATACATTAATATATTACCTCTTGTCTAAAAAGACGAGCAAACTGTGCACAATCTGTAGTTTTAATGAAACTAACGACATCACTAACAGTCCAGTAGAGAGGATTAGACAAGATATCAACACAAATATCATCAGTTTCTTCCTTTTTTATAGAGATTTCTTCTTTTGGTGATATTGGCTGCAGAGACAAGAAAATAGCATATTTACTGTATGGCAGTGTGTGTGTGTGTGGCAGAGTGTGTGTGTGGGTGGCAGAGTGTGTGTGGGTGGCAGTGTGTGTGTGGGTGGCAGAGTGTGTGTGTGGCTGGCAGAGTGTGTGTGAGTGTGGCAGTGTATAGCAGTGTGTGTGTGGCAATGACGGTGTACAGGTACACAATAGGCATTAAATGGCAGTGAAGAAATATAAATACTAGAGGTGAAAGGTGAAGTGGGTTAAGAGAAAAACTTACGGTGATAGGAATTACTGGCTGAGTTGTTGGAGATGGTAAAGACTTGGTAGAACCAGTTGGGGGAGCAGGGGTTATCAGGATTTTTTTGTGGGTTTTCCTTTCAAAACTATATTTTGGAAGTTTAGCACCTCGAGTATGAATTTCTGAACGTGGTGGAACATGGTGTGTGTACTTTCTTTTAATTGCAGGTTTACTATCAGAAGTCTTTTTAGTATCACTTTTAGAGGAATTATTTTCACTGGATGGTGATGCAGACTGTTTGTCTGAGGCAGTGTTAGAATTATCAGCATAAATATCATCCATGGACGATCTGGATTTACGGCTCAAACTTCCTTTC
This sequence comes from Eledone cirrhosa, assembly GCA_964016885.1. Lineage (NCBI taxonomy): Eukaryota > Metazoa > Mollusca > Cephalopoda > Octopoda > Eledonidae > Eledone > Eledone cirrhosa. The sequence goes on from OZ024751.1 coordinate 33,600,031, forward strand.
CTTTTCTTTCTTCGTTTTCCTGTTTTTCTAGGTCCATTCTCCAGATTGCTGTGACCCCCAGGAGGTCGACCAATTTTCCGCTTCTTCTTACCATAGTAATAGGCTGGAAATGTTGATGAAAAAAAGAGACAATAAAACAAGCAAGTCACAGTGAGGTGATGTAATGTATTTCAAAAGACAACGGTGAATTTGTTACACATCTCTTACACAGCCATTACACAGCTATTACACATCTCTTACACAGCTATTACACATCTCTTACACAGCTATTACACAGCTATTACACAGCTATTACACCGCTTACACAGCTATTACACCGCTTACACAGCTATTACACCTCTTACACAGCTATTACACCTCTTACACAGCTATTACACCGCTTACACAGCTATTACACCGCTTACACAGCTATTACACCTCTTACACAGCTATTACACCGCTTACACAGCTATTACACCTCTTACACAGCTATTACACCTCTTACACAGCGATTACACCTCTTACACAGCGATTACACCTCTTACACAGTTATTACACATCTCTTACACAGCTATTACACGTCTTACACAGCTATAACACCTCTTACACAGCTATAACACCTCTTACACAGTTATTACACCTCTTACACAGTTATTACAGTTATTACACATCTCTTACACAGCCGTTACACAGTCAAGTTTCACTCACAAGACATTGGTTAGTCTACATCTATAGTAGAAGCCATTTGTCCTTAAAAACGAAGCGTGTCATATAGTCTGAAAATAAGTTGAACTGATAGTTCCCACCTCCCTTGTATATAAATAGTAGTGATAACGTTCTTAGTTGCAAGGGAGATAACATTGATAGCACTCCTAGCTGCAAGGGAGATAATGGTACAGACAGTATCACTCTAGACATCAGCCAACGCTGAAATTTGAACTGAAACAGTTACAGCTATTAACGCGGGGCCTTAACACTGTGTTCCCCACTTCAAAAATACCCGTAATATAAGGTGGAATTTGAACTGAAACACAAAGAGCAAGAACAAACACTAACTAATCTACCAATCTAAATTTGTACTTTATCAACCCTGAGATAATGAAAGATAAAGTTGGCCTTGAAGGAAAGAAAGCCAGAATAAATCACACCAAAAGACATTCTATTTAATAGTGTTTTGATTGAAAGCTACCACAATGTGAATTGGACAGTAAATGTTAAAAATACGATAACAATGATGGTATGTTTACTTAGCAGTTATTTAGAGGTCCTTTATATTTCAGGATAAAATTCCTTCATCAAATATTTAAAACTATTTCATACTTCACTTCCTATACATACTTACTATATTTTGTTTTGGTGAGCTGGGAGCAGTTCTCAGGACAATCATCATCAATACAATGAGGACTGATCAAATTTGGGCAGCATTCCAGCTTAATACATATCTGTCGACAGAATTCCTCAAGTTGTTTAACATTTCGACAGAGTTCAACGGCAGCACGATAACTTTTACCCTTGTATCTATGGAAGAGAACAGAAAACTTTAGAAAATAATGGTTTCTAACACACCAGCAATTTAAAAACTGGGGTGGGGAATACTAATAAAGTATATTACTGGTACTAATAAAGTATATTATTGGTACTAATAAAGTATATTACTGGTACTTTATCAACACAATAAGGATGAAAGGCAAAGCTAACCATGTGCTGTAACTAAATGCCACAAATTTCATTCTGATCTCTAACACAGGCCTAATATCTCAAATTTGGTAGAGGTTACAGTCTACTAAATCGACCTCAGTATATAACTGGTACATAAGCACAAACAAAAAAAAAACAGAATTGAAGTAGAGTTATTTGAAATGAAAATAGACATAAAATAAAGAGCACAAAATATTTTCTCAAGCACTCAATTGATTTAGCAAATGTACTTTTCTAATAATAATAGTAATAATACTGATAATTTCTTACGTGATCCACAGAGGGATTAAACAAGAAAAATAAAAACAAAAAATCCAAGACTTACTTTGCTTTTAAAACTTGTTGATGCATGTTAGGGTTGTTCTCTCCATCGACTTGTAACTCCCGTAATACACGACTGGATTTATATGCCACGTTTATCAACATAGTCAGTACTTCAGTCATGACTAGTTTGATGGGGCCAGGACCAATTGATTTAGGCAGCTCAGCTATGCGACTCTTTGCCAGATAGGGACCAGAAAAGCAACGGTGATTGTAATAAATCTTAGGGCACCAGGTGTCCTCTGCAATAATAAATAATAAAATAGATAATTTATTAAAATGGTTCATTGGTGATGTGGACATGTTGGATGATAACATTTATAAAATGTTCTATATTTCATTTATCATGAAACCAGAGTTGGTCTTAGTTTAGTATCAGAACTGTTAAGACAGTTAATAAAGGACTAAATACTTCTAAATTTCACTTATCATGAAACCAGAGTTGGTCTTAGTTTAGTATCAGAATTGTTAAGATAGCTAATAAAGGACTAAATACTTCTACATTTCACTTATCATGAAATCAGAATTGGTCTTAGTTTAGTATCAGAACTGTTAAGACAGCTAATAAAGGACTAAATACTTTTAAATTTATACTTATCATGAAACCAGAGTTGGTCTTAGTTTAGTATCAGAACTGTTAAGACAGCTAATAAAGGGATAGAAAGTTCTGTTTCACTTATCAATGAAATAATATTTACCTTCAATATTGACATTTTTTATTTTATTGTATGTATCTGTGGTTGATAAATGACTTTCAATTGTCACTGGTCTGTAATTAGAAATAAATATTATATATATTTAGAAGCTGACAGAAATGTGAAGAAATTAAGCAAATATAATATAGCCAGGTTTATTTTAAAAAGGTAATAAAGAACTATGTTATTAATACACAAGACTTATGTATGGACCCACAACTCCTGGTTGAGTCATAGGGCTACTGTAGAGAGACACAACGTGACTAGGGTATTTTAAACATGGTAGAGACCATACCCTCTCCAGGTCTGAATACAGTTGATTTCTTTGAGAGAAGGAAAGAGTGTAAGTGATAGAGAGGAAGTGAGCCATAGATATAGAGAAATAATCAGAGTAATAGAAAGACTTAATAGAAAGGAATTGAGAGAGATTTAGAGGAAGTATCAACCCCAGTACTATATTGGTACTTGCTTTTTACCATGAAAGAATGAAAGGTAAAGTTGACCTCAGAATAGAAAGTCAGTTTGAATAGCAGAAAACATTCTGTTTTAACAACTGTCTGAAACAAAACAAAAAGATGCCTCAACTTACTCAGGCTGTACAACAGCAACTTGTTTGTGGGGTCGCCTGAAACCAGTTCTTCGTGGAGGGTTCAACTGGTACCCATTGCTCTCACACCAACCAACTGGAAAAAGATTGTGCGAGTCAATATCTTCAATAAAACTTGCTTTCATTTTCGAGCTGTTGTCCAGGTGGATCCACATCAGTCTGTCAACAATCTTAGTAATGGTAGCAGCACATATCTGGTTACTATTTTCTGGATTTACAGCCTCAAGTTTCAGACCACGCTGGAACTGATGGTAAGGAACATCCTAAGTAGAATAAAAATTAAACAAATTATTCCAAACCGACACGATCAACAGAGACATTTTTCAGAATAAGGTGTATGAGGTGTATCACACACACAGGTGTGTATCTTCAAAAGTAAATATCTATATAGATATTTTTTAATAGTAAAAAAAGACTATTTAAATGAGATGTATGAATTAAATATATTTATGTAGCCAACTATTATACAGAATCTAGAGAAAATATATAGAAAAGGAAATAATACAGAAAATATATTGTAGAAAAAAAAGAAATAATAAATCTAGAAAAGAAATAGTTTACCATGCAAACTGATCCAAAGCAACTGCGGGGAGCTGCTTTACAATCAACATTGAAAAGATAATCTGCCCAATCAAACTCTCCATCCCAACCTACAAAGAAGAAGAAACAGCTATCAGTAATGTTGTTATATTAAATAATGTCATATTCAATAATGTTGTATTCAATAATGTTGTTATATTCAATAATTGTTTCTACTTTAGGCACAAGGCCAGCAATTACCCAGTGCATTACTGGTACTTTATTTTATCGACCCCGTAAGGATGAAAGGCAAAGTCAACCTCGGCGAGATTTGAACTCAGATCGTAAAGGGACGTAACTATGCTGGAAAACATGGCGTCCGACCTTCTACCGATACTGCCAATCCACCGCCCTTGTTATATTCAATAATGTTATATTAATAATGTTGTTATATTAATAATGTCATATTCAATAATGTTATATTAATAATGTCATATTCAATAATGTTGTTATATTAATAATGTCATATTCAATAATGTTATATTAATAATGTCATATTCAATAATGTTGTTATATTCAATAATGTTGTTATATTAAGTAATGTCTCATGTATGTTCATCACAGAGAGATCTCTGATTGTTTACAATGATTATTATAAAACAAAGAATATCTAAGAAGCTAAAGAGGTTAGATAAGCAAGGAATATTGCCGATTCATCATCATCGTTTAACGTTAATTTTTCACGCTAGCATGGGTTAGACATTGGATTGTTGATATATAGTAATCCAACTATGCCACTTCACTGATTAAAAGAAATATGTTGCTAATATGGCAACTAATCTTGAGAAAGTATTAAAAATAAAAAAATATATAAAATTATTGACCTGCAGGTTTTTTTAAATGTATTCCTTTCCAACTACACCACATAGCAGGAAAGATACCAGGTGAGTCGACATGGCAACCAAATCGGATGTATGAACGTTCACTGACAGGTCGAACATCATCAATTTCGACAATGAAGTATTTATCATCAACAACATCAATTACAGTAGCAGGACAAATCTCATTCCTTGTTACTGGGTTCACAGCCTCTAGCTTCCAGCCAGCCAGGAAATTATGTCTACCAATTTCAATCTGATCCTGGTAAAAACAAAACATTTCATTGTGTTAAAATAACAATAAAAATAAAACAATTAAGCAATAACTAACAATGTTAACCCACTCCCTTTGTTTTGTTTTTATCCATTTTTTCCACATTAGCAGCTCTAGGTATATTTTGGGGGGTTTTTGTTTTTTTTTTGTTAAATGGCTAAGTGAGGAGAAAGGGCTATGGCCCCTGTTCTGTGGATCACCAGTGATCTGGGACTAAACAGCAAATATCTGGATATTTTCCACACATCCCTACTTATTTCTACTTCAGTCTCTATTGTCAACATACATGTCACATTAAAGATATGTTAAAGGCTCACCTTGAATATATCAACAGGAAGTGGTATTATGTTAAAGGCTTACCTTGAATATATCAACAGGGAGTGGTATTATGTTAAAGGCTTACCTTGAATATATCAACAGGGAGTGGTATTATGTTAAAGGCTTACCAGGGAGTGGTATTATGTTAAAGGCTCACCAGGGAGTGGTATTATGTTAAAGGCTCACCAGGGAGTGGTATTATATGAAAGGCTTACCTTGAATATATCAACAGGGAGTGGCATTGCTTCAGCTTCCTTTAAAGCCCCCTGGAAAATCTCATCCCATTCGTCTTTTGTATAATTATCTTCATACTCTACAAAAACCAGTGAAAGTTTCAATTTAAGACAACAGAAAGAAACAAAAAGTTCTGTACATAAAGAAACAATTTCTTTTTAAGTCATTTATTCTGTTTAGAAGACAACTTTTAATTATTACTAAATTACCATCTGTACTAACTTGTATTGAAATAAATCTTTCATCAGCATCAGTAGTAAATTATTCTATGTACTATACATGCACCTTTGATGTGTTGTAGTGCACCTGAGCACTGTACATAATTTTCGTTATCATTATTTAGAAAGTGAGACGCTACAATAAAACACACCAAATAGATGCTGTGAGGTGGTTGACATGGAAAGTAGTCATATGATGTCAATGATGATGGTGGTAGTGATGATGATCTCATTGATGGTAATGTCAATGATGATGGTGATGATGTTATAAAGTGGTGCTTCTTACCTTTTGGAGGAGAGTATTCATAATTGTTCTGTTTGGCCCAATCAATAGGATGGAGTAAATGATTGAGATAGAAGAGCCAGAAGTCAGTCTGGCAATCATTTAAACCTTCAGGACGTAAATACAAACGACCTCCAACATTCTCTAAAACTTTCACAATCCAAACATGGTTGGGATTTATATGGTCCTGTAGTTCAAGACGCATACCTTGCTTTATTTGATCAACAGGAGTTGTTCCAGTTGTCTACAATACATAATATATATACATACATGTATATAATACATTATAACAAAATAATAAGCCTGCATGTAAAAATATTAAAGGATTTAGGTATCAAAAGTATGGACATGTGGTTAGAATGTCTCAGTAAAGAATCACTGGACAGATATGGGCAAAACCAACTGGCAGGAGAGCCAAGGGTAGACCACAAGCAAGATGGATGGGTAACATCCATGAGCTTGACACCTAATATATACAGAGACAACTATTTACCATAGAATACATTAATAGAACTTTATATATCACCAGAGAGACGGCCCTTCCACCCTTGACAAACACATTAATCCCAAAAAGAAAAACCCCCTACCTTATCCAGCAAATAAGAGGGAGCAGTAGCAGCTCCAACAAGAGAAGTTGTTAAAAAGTCACGCCAATTTCCAATCTTGTTCTTGATTTCTGGTAAAAGAAAACATAGGATTAACCAATATTACAACAGACTAAATTTTAATTTCACAACAGTATTAACATTTTCAAACTATTAAATCCTATTTCACTGACAACAGTATCTAACAAATTCTATTTCACAACAGTATCTATTAAATGTTATTATCTCATTTAAACTTCTCCAAACAGACTGGATATTCTGAATATTGTTGTCTCTTCATACTATTTTATTTGATAATCATTTGTGAACAATGATGTCCTTAATTATCAGTTAGGCACAATTTCTCATCTATCTTTACGAGATATGTTCAATAATTAATGAGAATATTTCAAGAGAACTATTTTCCCACTCCTAGAAGACATCCTCCTAGTCCTTGAGGAAAGTTGCAGATCTTTTATGAAATATAAATCAAACCTACCCTAATAGGATAAACACTCATTCATGGAAAGTTTCATATAAACCTAACACATGTAAAACTATGACTTCTTTTTATAAACATTCAACATTCAGAATCAGTTTTTCAAAGTAACAATAATTATAATTAAAAGTCATAATGAAAATATAAGAAATATTTATTTACCATCAGGAGGCATTAATGTTTTATTATTTTGGGCACACCAACCAATACTGTGTATTTCTGAGGCAGTAAGATCATGCCAGAAATCAGCTGAACCATCATCACCATAACCATCATAACGGAGACGAAGAAGAGGACCACAAGTCATTATAACTGAGGCTACCCAATATGTGTCAGGGGAGCTTTTCACTGCAACTTCTAACTTCATCCCTTTCACAAAACCACTCTGTAAGCTGCACTCAACCTGAAATGAAATATCAATCAGCATAAATATTCAATCTGCATATATATTGGTGGAATGGTTTATATATTGGCAGAATGGTCTATATATTGTTCATGATAGTGTCTAAGTGTGTCTGATTGTATTAACATTATATATATAAATATATATATATATCATCATCATCATCGTTTTACGTCCGTCCTTCCACGCTAGCATGGGTTAGACGGGTTGTCCTGTTGTAGGCAGTGTCCAGTCGGCTGACCTTGTCTTGCTCATACAGGAACTGATTCTGGCTTGATTTCTACAGCCTTCCTAACACCAACCTCGTTTACAGTGAGTGCTGGATGCTTTTTTCCGTGGCGCCTTCACGTCCGCTTTACAGTGTGGGCTGGGTGCTTTTTTGCCGTGGCACCTCCACGACAACTTTGCAGTGGGAGGGGGTGGGGACATATTGTCTATATGCTTTAGCTTCGGCTTGTTCTTGTGGGGGATCAGGTCTTCTGTATTACTGCGTGACGCCAGAGGTCACAGTCGTGTGTCATTGCTCTTTGGCCTTTATCACCTCATCCCAGGTCTTCTTGGGTCTCCCCACTCCACGGCTTCCATCGACTTCCAGTGCTCTGCACCTTTTTATGCAGCTGTCATCCTTCATACGCATCACATGTCCATACCAACGTAACCTCCTCTCCTGCACACAGCATCTGATTCCTCTTATGCTCAGTCTCTCTCTAAATTTGTTTATACTTTGCCGTTCACGTATATTACTATTACACATCCATCGGAGCATGCAGGCTTCGTTTCTTTCTAATCTACGCAAGTCTTCTACAAACAGCGCCCAGATTTCATTTCCATGTAACATTGTTGTTCTTATACACGCATCATACAGTCTGCCTTTCATTTTGAGGGAAAAGCCTTTTGTAGCTAGCAGTGGCAGTAGCTCCCTGAACTTCTTCCATCCTGTTCTTACCCTAGTTATTGTACTTTCCGAACACCCACCTCCGCTGCTAATTCAGTCACCTAGGTAGCAGAAGCTGTCTACTGTTTCTACAGAGCCCTCCCAGAGTTTGGTGGTGCTTGTTTCCTGTGGTCGTTTGCTGCTTGCTGTCCCAGCGCAGCTGCTACATATGAAGCCTACATTCTTAGTTAAACTTCCCAAGATCCCACCACATCTCTTGTGTACCCATTGTTTGCATTTGGGGCAGAGGATGGAGTTCCTACCTACACCTTTCCTACATACTGAGCAAGGCCATTTTCCTGAGGGAATCTGGGTTCTGTTTTCTCATCTATTTACAAGAACCTTAGTCTTTGTCAGGTCGACTTTGAGACCCTTTCTTTCTAGTCCCTGCTTCCATGTTTGGAATTTCTTCTCTAGTTCCACCATGGATTCAGCTATAAGTGCGAGATCATCTGCATACAGGAGTTCCCATGGGCATCCGGTCTTAAACTCCTCCGTTATTGCCTGCAAAACTATAATGAACAGGAGAGGGCTAAGAACAGAGCCCTGGTGGACACCAACCTGTATGCTAAATTCATCGCTATATTCATTGCTAACTCTAACTTTGCTGACTGCTCCTCTATACATGGCTTGTACAGCTTTCACAAGCCATTCATCTACTCCTCATTTTCTAAGAGCCCACCAGATTATAGCATGGGGGACTCTGTCAAAGGCTTTTCCAGATCGACGAATGTCAGGTAGAGCGGCTTACTTTTAGCTAGGTACTTTTCCTGTAACTGCCTCACAAGGCATCATTGGTGCCTTTTTCCTGGCACAAACCCAAATTGCATCTCATCTAGTTTCACCCAGTCCCTAATCAACTGTGCTATAACTCTTTCCGTTACTTTCATGACTGGTCCATCAGCTTTATACCTCTATAGTTTCCTCTATCTAGTGCATCAGCTTTACCTTTGTAGCAGTTGACAATGATGCTGCTGCACCAATCCTTTGGTATGATACCCTCTACTATTACCTGGTTAACAATTTGTGTTGTTATGGTGTGACCTACCGACCCAGATGCCTTCAGCATCTCGGCAGCTATACCCATATATATATATATATATATATATATATATATATATATATATATATATATACACATATATGTGTGTGGTTTGTCTGTGTATGTATCAAATATAGAAAAAAATTATTTGTAACAAATATGTATCTGTTCATTAAAAAAATGAAACAACTCTCTCTCAAGAGAGAGAGAGAGAGATTCAAATGATGGAGCGAATTTAATATCAATGTCGATGTCACTTCAAGTTGTGCTTTTGAGAAAATAAAAACAGATAAAGGTAGTTCAATTTTTACTAATATTAATTTCTTAGATGGGTACAATGTAAGACATTTTGTGGAGTGAGATTAGTTGATTAAATCAACCTCAATATTTAACTGATATATTATTTTAATGATCCTGAAAAAATATATATTCTGAAATATTTTGTGAAATATTCTACTTACATGTTTGAATGCTGTTGGTGGCACTTCTAGAGCTCCAGTCTCCTGAAGATATTCCTCCCACACAAAGTCTGGTTCCTCATAAGTCTCTACAAGACCATCTAAAACATTATAAAAATTCATCAAACAAAAATGCATTTCATGAAATCGATATAAAAAAAACAACAATTGGTGTATAACGTTAACCCTTTCATTACCATATTTTTTAATGAACTTCCAAATAATTTTGAAAATAATCAAGAATTTGGAGGGATTTAATATAATTTTCTCATGAAGCTGGTGTTTTTGATACAAAGATTCTGACACTAAATTATGATGGAAGGTTTTTAAATATAAACACTTTAAAAGTTTTCTATCATAAAACCAGGGATGGTTTAGTATCAAAAGGGTTAAAGCCCCTAATTTCCATCACACTAGTAATAATAATTGTTTCTACTTTTGGCACAAGGCCAGCAATTACCCAGTGCATTACTGGTACTTTATTTTATCGACCCCGGAAGGATGAAAGACAAAGTTAACCTCCGCGGGATTTGAACTCAGATCATACAGGGAGGTAACTATGCTTCAAAGCGTGGCGTCCGACCCTCTACCGATACTGCCAATCCACCGCCTTGTAATAATAATTGTTTCTACTTTAGGCACAGGCCAGCAATTGTAATAATAATAATGATTAATAATAGTCTACATTATAATAAGCGTATTGTCTGTCTGTATGTCTGTCCGTCATGCTCACTTTATATAGAGAGGGGGAGCACCATGAGAGAGATATATACAGAGATAGAGAGAGAAAAGGGAATGCCATTTGTTTAGAGAGAGTGAAAGTGTGTGTGACAGAAAAAGGGAGATGTCGCCCTCATTTAGTAGTAATAATAATAATTGTTTCTACATTTGGCACATGGCCAGCAATTACCCAGTGCATTACTGGTACTTTATTTTATCGACCCCGTAAGGATGAAAGGCAAAGTTAACCTCGACGGGATTTGAACTCTAATAATAATAAATGCATAAAAAGTGTTAAAGGAAATTTACCTTCTGTATCTTCACACATGTCCAGGTTGCAGTGAGGATCAGGAATTTCTTCAGAGTCACTCGGAGAGACTGGTACTTCACTGGGGTTCTGACTACTTATCTCTTCTGTATAATCCTCTTCCTCCTCCTCCTCCTCCTCTTCCTCTTCCTCCTCCTCTTCCTCCTCCTCTTCGATATTCTCAGAGACCGGAGACTCCGACGACACAAACTGGTCATCTTTCTCAGTCATTACAACTGAATCGACGGACTTATTGTCGGTGTCGGGACAAATCTCACAGGAGGCATCGGAGTCAAGGTCTACAGACACTTCATCTTTTCCTTCTTCACACACAGAACTTCCCACTTCCGTTTCCTCTCGGTTCTGCTCATTGGAATTAGTTGGTACCAACTGTTGATTGGGGTCCTCCTCCAACACTTCACCAGTTTCCAAGTGGGTCGTTGACACAGGTTCTATTGTGTTCACAGGTGGGAATGTATTGGTCAGACTAGCAGTAGGAATGCTCTGGAGACACTGGAAATTAGGCTGCAAAACTACCGTAGGTGGAGTACTCACAAACAGTTGATTATTAGTAAATACCTGAGGTGAGAAGCCAGGAAAGTTTGCAGGTAGATAAACTGGAGACAACACCTGTGTAGTGGTAAATGCTCCAAGTGTGGTAACAGGAGTACAATGCATATTGGCAGGGATGCCAGCAGGGAATGTTGGTTTCATTTGTGTGGTGTGATTTATCAGAGCAGCACTAAATTGTTCCTTCATTCTTTAGTCAGAACAGTGAAAATATTCAACTGATATATGACTTTTTTTCTCTGCTAACTGCTGGTATGTGATATCCAACACCCAAGATTTCTCTAGCACTGGAATCATCTACAAATATAAAGGTAGAAATAGGTAAATATTTGACATGAATAACAATATTTCTTTTTTTGTTTATACACATATATTGGTTCAGGATAGTAGTGTAGTTAAGAAGCTTGCTTCACAACCACAGGCTTTTGAACTTAATCCTATTGCATGTTACTTTGGGAAAGGGGTTATTACTACAGTTTCACAATATAGATGAAACTTGGTACACAGAAACTTTGTGGAAGCCCATCATGCTGTTGAAACTTAGTGGTAGAATAAAAACCATAGTTAAACATTAAGGTTTTATGTCAGGAAGGCCTTCTGGCTGCAGAATATTACCTTAAAAAAAGTATTGTTCAACCCATGCCAGCATGGAAAACTGATAACATATATGGCTATCATCATCATCATCATTTAATGCCCATTTTCCACGCTAGCATGTACAGCACTTTAGTACTCCACTTTAAATAAGTACTGAGCTCAACAGCATTGACTATAACCCTTTACCTAAGCCAATAAATGGGTGAAAAAGTACTCAATACTACAGAAGAGTGTAATAGTTTAGTGGGGCTGATCCAGTTTACTGGGTCAGCCTAAGTAAATTCTCTCACTTATATATATGTATATATATATATATATAGTTTTGCGAGGATTTTGATATGAAATCGTGAGTCGAAACAAATATTGTTATACTTGGGGAGGGTCATATTTGTGTAATATTGCCAGAATTAATAACAGAACACACTCACTGTTTGGTTGGTTTTCGCTTCTGTGTCTTTTATATCGGTTAATTTAATTTATTCAGAAAAGAAAGACACAGAAGCGAAAAGCGAAGACCAACCAAACAGAGAGTGTGTTCTGTTATTAATTCTGGCAATATTACACAAATATGACCCTCCCCAAGTATAACAATATATATATATATATACACGTGTGTGTATATTTACATAATACAATATACACACATGTTTCTGTGTATTCCTCATAGATTTCAATCTAATGTAGACACTTAAGATGTCTTTCAGTTCTATCTGTATTCTATGACCAAACACTATTACGGAAGAAATATTAAAAGAAGTTTTCACTGAAATAGAAGTATGAGAAATTATGTTACTATACTATAATGTTACTATACACTACTACACACCATAATGCTACTATACTATATACTATACACTACTACTACAAACTATGCTACTATAATACTACTACTACAAACTATGCTACTATTATACTATAATACTACTACTACACACTATAATACTACTACTACTACACACCACTATAATACTACTACTACTACACACCACTATAATACTACTATACTATAATGCTACTACTACTACTACACACTATAATGCTACTATACTATAATACTACTACAAACTATAATGCTACTATACTATAATACTACTACTACTACACACTATAATACTACTATACTATAATACTACTACTACTACTTCACACTATAATGCTACTATACTATAATACTACTATACTATAATACTACTAGTACACACTATAATGCTACTATACTAAAATACTACTACTACTACTACACACTATAATGCTACTATACTAAAATACTACTACTACTATACTATAATGTTACTCTTATGTTTATCTTTCAGTTTTAAAAACTTCCAAATCTTTCGTTTATTCAACAATATTGTTTTAGCCACCAAAAGAGTCTATTGTAAATATATAGTGTATATAACAACCACACATATATAGTGTATATAACCACACATATTTAGTGTATATAACAACCACACATATATAGTGTATATAACAACCACACATATTTAGTGTATATAACAACCACACATATTTAGTGTATATAACAACCACACATATATAGTGTATATAACAACCACACATATATAGTGTATATAACAACCACACATATATAGTGTATATAACAACCACACATATTTAGTGTATATAACAACCACACATATATAGTGTATATAACAACCACACATATTTAGTGTATATAACAACCACACATATATAGTGTATATAACAACCACACATATTTAGTGTATATAACAACCACACATTTAGTGTATATAACAACCACACATTTAGTGTATATAACAACCACACATATTTAGTGTATATAACAACCACGCATATTTAGTGTATATAACAACCACACATATTTAGTGTATATAACAACCACACATATTTAGTGTATATAATAACCACACATATTTAGTGTATATAACAACCACACATATTTAGTGTATATAACAACCACACATATTTAGTGTATATAACAACCACACATATTTAGTGTATATAATAACCACACATATTTAGTGTATATAACAACCACACATATTTAGTGTATATAACAACCACACATATTTAGTGTATATAACAACCACACATATTTAGTGTATATAACAACCACACATATTTAGTGTATATAACAACCACACATATATATACTATACGTTTATAAGCATGTGCACACAATGCACACATACCATCCATTTATATACACACACCATATATTTATATATACACACCATATATATACAGGACAATATATATATATATATATAGATCACAACCACTACACATTTTGTGTTAATATTTATACATAC
>OZ024751.1:33619465-33626965 GCA_964016885.1 Eledone cirrhosa
GTAATAGTGTTGATGGTAGTGGTAGTAGTGTTGGTGGTAGTGGTGTTGATGCTAGCGGTGATAGTGGTAGTAGTGATGATGGTAGTGGTGTTGATGGTAGTGGTGGTAGTGGTGTTGATGGTAGTGGTGATAGTGATAGTAGTGTTGATGGTGATAGTGATAGTAGTGATGGTAGTGGTGATAGTAATAGTAGTATTGGTGATAGTGATAGTAGTGTTGATGGTGATAGTGATAGTAGTGATGGTAGTGGTGATAGTAATAGTAGTATTGGTGATAGTGATAGTACTGTTGATAGTAGCGGTGTTGGTGGTAGTAGTGTTGATGGTAGTGGTGTTGATGCTAGCGGTGATAGTGGTAGTAGTGTTGATGCTAGCGGTGATAGTGGTAGCAGTGATGGTGATGGTGGTGGTAGTGGTGATGATGGTAGCAGTGATAGTGGTGATGGTGGTGGTGATGGTGGTGGTGGTGGTGATGGTGGTGGTAGTGGTGGTAGCAAAATGGTTAAAATACAGACAAGTCGAGAGAATCACTGACAAATGGTCAACTATGTTAATGTCTTTTGTCATTTATTTCCAAAAGGACACTCTCTCAATTACTCTCCTAAATTGGTCACACAATAATTAGGAAGTATGGAATACAGCTCGTTAAGTCCAAAACAGTAGAAAGAAAACAAATGAGTGTTTTACTAGAAAAAAGAAGCCTACTTCAATTTGTATTTAATTATGATTTAAAAAAATATGTAGAAACTCAGAATTAAATTTCCTCCAGGTCAGAGGCCCCTAATTTATGAGGTTCCATAAATATACTGAAGCAGGCCTTACTCAAGGTGAGAAGTACCTAGTATAGGGGAAGGTTCCACTCAAGGTCAGAAGTCCCTAGTTTAGGGGAAGGTTCTATAGATATACTAAAGCAGGTCTTACTGGGGTTACTCAACTGTTGACCTTAATGTAGCAAATGTCAAACACATGGTTTAGGCTATTAACAGCAGTTCATTGAAATTATCTACAACTGTGTCAGCTGACGACTTTCTAACAAATCACTTTATAATCATTCTTAGCTGTAACTAGCAGCCGGCTATACACACATATATATACATATATATACACACATAGCTTTAACTAGCAACCAGCTATACACACATATATATACATATACACACATAGCTTTAACTAGCAACCAGCTATACACACATAGCTGTAACTAGCAGCCAGCTTTACACATATATATACATATATACACACATAGCTGTAACTAGCAGCCAGCTTTACACATATATATACATATATACACACATAGCTGTAACTGGCAGCCAGCTTTACACATATATATACATATATACACACATAGCTGTAACTGGCTAGCCGGCTATACACATATATATACATACATAGTTGTATCTAGTTAGCCGGTTATATACATATATACATACATTATCTAATGTGTCCCTCCCTATATAAAATGGTAGAGTATAGATTTGAGGTTGATTTAGCTGCAATTTTTAGTATGTTGAGCAACTACATACGGGTTGACTCAAGAAATGTGACAATAGCTGCCACAGAAATGATTGTTATAGAAAACTCTGTAAAAAGTTAAATATATATCTGGATCTCAATAAAGAAATATATATATATATATATATATATATATATATATATATATTGGGTGTGATATATATATATATATATATATATATATTGGGTGTGATATATATATATATATATATATTGGGTGTGATATATATATATATATATATTGGGTGTGATCAACACAGATGTCTCTCGTTTCCTAAAGTTTCAGATTTGGTTTTATTTATCAAGTTGTGTTACTAAAAACACTGAAACCCAACACCCCTAACGAATTTCACAACCCAGATTATAATAAGTGTAGTCACTTATTATAATCTGGATTGTAAAATTCATCCTTGTTTCTTCATCTTGTTTAACCCCCAAGTCAGGCCTAACTAATACAACCTGTTGTTTATAATGTTGTTGTTTAACCCCCAAGTCAGGCCTAACTAATACATCCTGCTGTTTATAATGTTAACACCAAGTCAGGCCCAACTAATCCATCTATCTATTTATCATGTTAACACCAAGTCAGGCCTAACTAATTCATCCATCTATTTATCATGCTGTTTAACACCAAGTCAGGCCTAACTAATCCATCCATCTATTTATGTTGTTTAATTAGTAGTAGTAGTAGTAGTGGTGGTGGTGGCAGTAGCAATATTGTATTGGTAGTTTAACAATAGTGAAAGACACTCCAGTCATGACAATCCCATCATTTCCTGTTCCCTAGCCTATGTATATCTAGGAGGACACTATCTAATGTACCTTCTCTATCTTTAAGACAGCTGTTATTTCTAGCAGGTCAAAGAACCACAGTCTACAATGCATTAGTTTCTGTTATTACTGCCAGGGGATGTTAACTTACCAGACAATAAATATACTAACAATTCTATCATTGTTTTATATTAGGTTTGAGGAGACCAAAGGATGTGGCACTCCTACAACTGTATGGAATATAGTACATCATCATCATCATCGTTTAACGTCTATCTTCCAAGCTAGTATGGGTTAGATGGGAATTGTCCCAGTTGGGGCAAGATTGATTGGGTGACCGTGTCTTGCTCGTATGTAGCTCTATATCCAGGGAGTGTAACTTGGAGTTACTGTAGGTTCACCTGGGTGAGCACTCCATCTTTAGGGCCACTTCAGTGTCGAGCTAGACAGAGTGTATTATAGTGAAATAAGATAACGAACGTCGTCCTTATTTTATTTCACTATGGCTCTACATGTAGGTCTATATGTAGGTCTACATGTCGCTCTATATGTAGCTCTATATGTAGGTCTACATGTAGCTCTATATGTAGGTCTACATGTAGCTCTACATGTGGTGAAGCTAAACAATAGTGATACTACTCTACACTATAGTGTTATATTTCAACATTTCTTTTCAGAAATGTTCTACATTGCTGTAGAAATAGTTACAATATACTGTACTAGGATATTTTAGTGCTTTTGACCCCAACACACCCTAAAAATATAGGGATAACAAATGAAATTCAATGTTGTTTTAGTTACTGTTTAATGAGGGTGGTAAGGGCAATACACACGACTTAGGGAAGAAGATAACTTCAATGACGAAACCTGGTAAAAATGATTACAACAGAGTGGACTCTACTAAATATACTTAAAGGCTATGAGTTAAGTGAAAATCTGTTCTAATTCGAAGGTTCATCAGGCTAGTAAATGAGATATGGGGACCCCGGACCCATCTGAGCACTCAACAGAGTGTGTGCATGTGATATATAGGGACCTCTGGCCCATTTGAGCACTCAACAGTGTAAATGTGACTGAGTTATGGGGATCCCTGGCCCATCTGAGCACTCAACAGAGAGTGGGAATGTAAGTGAAATGTAGGGACCCCTTTAATGTAACAAATATCTCATAAATAGAAATAAAATTACCTAAAAAAATCTTCTTGGCTACTCACCCAGATAGAAACAGAAACGAAATTTCCTCAAATCACATCTTAATATTTGTTTTAAAATTAAGGTCACATTGGAGTGATCCCAAATGCACTACATTTGAAAACCGATGAGATGGTCATGGGCAGAATGTTTTTAACTAAAAGCCTGCTTGGTCATCTTTAATCTGAGACTACATTAGTTCTTCAACAGTGTAAATGTGTAAAAAAAAATGCTTACCTATATTTTCTTGTGTTTTCTATTACTGAGTCCCCAAGCCTATTTAGATTCATTTTCAGTGAGGCACACTAGAAAAGTAGACAGAGTTACTAGTTAAACTTAATGAAGTCTCAAATACTCAACAGTTGACATAACAAAATATAGAAAAGTGGTTGGGGTTGCCAGTAAAACATGGGTAGGAGTTCCTTAATTTATGAAACATTGTATAGGGATTCTACACCAAAATGTTTAGGGTCTTGGCACAAAACCAGCAATTTGAAAGGAGAAGGGGAAAGTCAAATAAAACGTAAAGTTGACTTCGGCAGGGTTTAAACTCAGACGATAAAGACCAGCAATAAATACCGCAAAGCAGTATCTATCGGACACTCTACCGATTCTGCTAATCTAAGTTATCTCTTCTTTCTGTGTTAGATATGTCGGTAAAATGTCTTAACTATAAATGAATTGTTCGTTGTCCATTCCGCTAAACACCAAACTAATGAGAAATTATTTAGTTAAAGAATATAAAACAGTGGCACGTAACATTATAGAGATTACAATTATTGGGTGACAGTAATAATGGGTTCTAGTATAGGCACAAGGCCAACAATTTAGGGGGGGGGGAAAGTCAATTAAATCGACCCCAGTGCGTTACAGGTACTTTATTTTATCGACCTCATAAGGATAGAAGGCAAAGTTAACCTCAGCGGGATTTGAACTCAGAACGTAACTCAATGCCTAAAACCATATCCGGTGACTGTAATAATACTAACTATATGTTATAATATTAACTGTAATAATACTAACGAAATTACTCCTTACCTTCTTTGTAACCAGAACTATAATGGAAGAATTCACTTAAACACACAACTTACACAAATATTTACTAAAGAATTATTTTTTAAAAATTAATATCAGTTTCAAAATGTCTTAACATTAATCATGTCATATTGAGGTGATTGACAGAATCGAAGAATTGTTAAATGAGGATCATTATATTCTCGGCTCAAATCTCACTAATGTTCACCTTTTTTATTTTTACATCAAGTCTCTGTCGATAAATGAAGTTTTAATCGATATAATCACCCAGCACCACCTAAATTTATAGCTTCCACTCCATATTATAAGTTATTTCCACAGATTCACAACTACTTGGCATTATACTGCGTTAAATAAATGTTATATTTTTATATAAGGAATAAATATAATTAGATTTTCTACACAAACACATAATTACCATTACCTTTATCAAAGAAAACACAGGTACAAGGAAAAGTTGTCAAAAATGTGGACCAAGGGAAGGTAAACAACGAGAAAAAAGGAAGCTTTTAGAAAACAATCTAAACAGATTCCACAATATATTTATTGGAAGATATTTACAGAATCAAAGACGTAAACATTGACAATAGAAAAGGTTAGGGGGAGGAACATTGCAATATAAAAAAAAAACAATTTACGTGGAGTGATCAATAACCAAACTACAAACATTCGATCTACTTCTGCAGCTTTTATTCAATAATTCTAACATTTTTATGAGCAAGCAACCCAGCTGTCTCTCTCTCTCTCTCTTCGCTTTATTACGCACCTTAAATATTCAACGTCTGTCCACACACCCACTTAAGGTATGGTTCTACTACTGTCCCCTACCACCACCCTTTCTCTACAGACCCTTACACCCACTTAAGGTAGCTGTATGGTTCTACTACTGTCCCCCACATCAGTGCCACCACCACCACCCTTTCTCTACAGACCCTTACACCCACTTAAGGTAGCTGTAAGGTTCTACTACTGTCCCCACCTTTATACACCACCACTTCTCAACAGACATTACCCTACACCCACAACCGCCTAATTCCAACATATTATTCTTGTTTTTACTTTTCTACTACAAGGGAAAAATTCTCGCCGCTAAACACAACTGACTGCGTGTATATGACTGTGTGTATATATACACGCAGTCAGTTGTGTTTATATATATATATATAAATAAATATATATATATAACAGCGATGAATAAATGGAAGGAAATGTAGCAAGTAAAACGCATTGAAACGCCTCACTTTTCAGAATAACTAAAATCGATTATTACCAAAAACAAATAAATAGAAAAATATGTTAATAATAATAATAATTTCTTTAGCGAAAATAATTTAAAAAATAAAATAAGTGTCAATAATAAGGCTAAGGTCATTGTAATTTCTAAATAGAAATATACCAAAATATTTCGGGGGGGATTAGATATTTGAAATATTTGGGATTAGATGTTTGAAATCAATAGAGAAAGTAGAATGTTGTATGACCAATGCCGTGATTATGGGAAGGGAATTGTGGAAAATTAAATATTTTCTCCGTAAACTACTCTATTTTATAATAAACACCAACAAGAATAAGAAGCGCACTGACCAACTAGTGGTAAATATAAAAGAGGAGTGTGTGGTTAATTAATGGAACTCCCAGCAGTAATTAACAACTATGACAACACACAAACAATTGAATGTACTTTAAAAGACAACCAACTTAAATGAACAGATTTCTTGCTAATAATGTCTAAAGTCTTTTTAAAACCCTTTTTTTTTTAAATATAAAAAAGAAACCTCTTTCTAAATACGCTAATAGGTGAAATGGAAGATTACATACTACGTTCCTTATCTAATTATATCGTTTCGTTGACATTATTTACTGCAGTACAAATATAATACAACAGCCTTCAGTGATTTGCAATAATGTAACGAAAAGGTATTTAAATTATAAATAAACAGACGGTATTTAGAGAATCTTTCCTTAATAATATAATTCCTTTAATACATAAACCACAAGAACCGCCATTTTGCCTCACCGAATCCTACAAACTTTTCACTATTCTCTGCACAAAGAGCGAAATAAATATTGCCAAGAAAATTAGAGGTAAATGTTAGGAAAAACTATCTGAGTGGATCTTGGTTAAAAAAGATCTGACATGTTTGGCTTGTTGGGTAATTTACTACAAATCTAGATATACAAAAATAACCATTAACACAACAGCAACTTCAAAAGACATTACAAAGCAATATTGATATTTAATATTGTTTTAATAGAAGCTGGAAAGAAATATTGTGTAGAAGATGGTAGTTGCAGCTTCTCTGCCAATATATTTATAATACCATAATACTTGGTTAAATGGCTATTAACAAATATAGAAACTAGTAAATGTTTACCAAAGATGTATTTATTCTGACAGAGAGGAATGTGGTGCTAACAGAAAAGTAGGAAAATTTATAAAATACTAGAAAAAAAAAAAAAAAAAAAAAAAAAATCAATAAATGAATCGGATAGAGTTACAAAATAACTAATTCGAAAGAAAAATCGAACGATCATACAGATCGAACTCTAGTATATATATATTAATGTGTTCATTCATACACACACACAAACAAATATCTCTCTCGTATTATGTATATATACATACACACAAATATCTCTCATATATATATATACACGCACATATATAATATATATACATATAGAGAGAGAAGGGGTGCATGTATATAGAAATATATACAAACACATGTGTGTATGTTGATGTATGTAGTAACATACAGCTGGTTGTCTGTATATACTGTATATATATTCAGTGTATATACATAAGATTTCTTTCGTATATATTTGAACTTTTTATCAAAAATATTACATTAAAATATAATATATATACGTGTATGTTATATATAATCTTAATGTTAAAAATAAAAAAATTACTATATTATGTAATGTTAGCGAACTATGAATTAAAAGAAATTTTAAGTCAATCGTAGTTGACGTGTTTGTTTCATATATTA
>OZ024751.1:33631965-33649465 GCA_964016885.1 Eledone cirrhosa
CCATGTAGCAATGGAAGTTAATATATTTTCTGATTTAAACTAAATATTTCTCTCCATGTAGCAATGGAAGTTAATATATTCAGACTTTAAACTAAATATATATCTCCATGTAGCAATGGAAGTTTAACATTATAATATATACCCTTTATTTTATTTTATTTGGCTGTTTTAGATTTTAATTCTTTAGACTTTTTTTTTACTTGTTTTGCCCAAAGAAGAAACGTGTTCAAAAGAAAAAGCTACACAGTTGGGTACAAAACAGAAACTGTTGAGGAATTCTTTGGGGAAAAAATTTACTGATTTTTGCAAAGAGAAAATTCTTGATATCCAAATGGTTTAAAAAATGGTGAGCAAGATATGGTGATCCTTTTGAAAAGAAGAAGAGGGTGATACAAAGAAACGAAGATGTGGATCTGGATAACAGCCATGGTTTTCTGAATTAAAAGATATCATTTGTGACAGGATCGATGACAGAAGACTAAATTTTTGGTGTATTGTGTAATTGGCAGTATCGGTAGAGCGTCAAATACCAGGATTTTCAGCATGGAGTCATGGCCCTTTACGTTCGGAGTTCAAATCTCGCCGAGGTTAACTTTGAATTTCATCCTTACGAGGTCGATAAAATAAAGTACCAGTAATGCACTGGTGTAATTGCTGGCCTTGTGCCTAAAATAGAAACCACAATTATTAAGAAACCACAATTATTATTGTTGTTGTTTATACAGGGAACAAAAGCACTATGTAATGTTTCAGGGCCCAACAGTGACAATATCTCCAGAATGCTAGAGGGATCAACATTGTGACCTAATCTCAGGCACTTATACGAGTTTATCATATATAAATATATATATATATATATATATAAATATATAAATATATATATATATATATATATATATATATATATATATATATATATATATATATATATATATATATATATATATATATATATATATATATATATATATATATATATATATATATATATATATATTATATACATAATATGTCAGTTAAAGCCATATATATATGTCTGTACAGTCTACTTGAAATAGTCTGATATATATAAGTAGTTTACAGAGTCAATATGACACCGTAGTGACAAGAGACAGGAGAAGAGCAAGATTGCAACTGTTGTAGAGAAAACATAATAATTCCTTATATTTTACACTAAACGGGCATCATCCATTTGTAACTTAGCAACAGCAATATTTTATTCTTCAACAACTCCACTCTTTAGCAATATACGTGTATATATATATATATATATATATATATATATATATATATATATATATATATATATATATATATATATATATATATATATATATAGTAATAATAATAAATTTGAAGACTAAAATCCAAAGAGGGCTTGCAACGTTTTTTGAAATATCCACTTCTGCGTTTACAGATTGACTTTGTTAGTTTCAGAAGATCCCGTTAAGGGTGAAAGCAGCGATTCTTTGCTTAAACTTTAATCTGTTATTTTAATAAATATATATATATATATATATATATATATATATATATATATAGATATATATATTATCACTTCTGGTATTACATATCTCTTTAGCAATATACGTGTGTGCGTATATATATATATATATATAAAAATTCGGGACCACCCCGACGGCTGTACTCCGGCCGTTTCAACAGGTCTTGATCTAGCTGTTAAAACGGCCGGAGCTCAGCCGTCGGGATCCCGAATTTTTCATATATATATATATATATATAGAGAGAGAGAGAGAGAGAGAGAGAGGGGGGGGGGTTAAAAACCGGGAGGTTATATCCCAAGTTGGTAGAGCACTCAGTCTAAATGGAATTATTGTATAAGAACATCGTAGTTGATTCGGAAGTGAAACAAAACAGATCTGGCCAATATATTCTTCTTCCAATGTGTGGTTTAATTCTTCAATTGATTCCTTGTCTTCAGCTTTCCAAACTTTCCTTGCTAATTTGATTCTAGTTTTCATTGATCTTCTTCAAGAATTACAGTCTAGCTTGTTTGTTGTACCTCACTTCTTAAATAATTCACCTTTGTTCAATGACTTCTCATCATTGGTTCGTAGTAGGAAGACTTCCAAGATACATAATTAATGATACTGGCAGACTTTCATTTGAAGTGTGTAATTTTCTTTACACGTTGACAAATATAAAATGGATAGGGGTAATTGCTTTCTGTTGAACCACCTATTAACTGTGAAACCTTTAACAGTAATCTCTCAATTTTTCTTTTATGTGCAAAGACAGTAACAAAAAGTTTTCCCATTTGTTTACATTTTCACAGCGAGACATATAATTATATATATCTTTAAAAAAACTATAATTATACCTACATTGACTTTATCTTCTACGCTGTGTTGTTCAATAATACTATATCAATTATTAAACTAACAACTGGCCCCACGAGGAGATGATTACATCAATGGCTGACCTATAGATCTATATATCAGACTGTAACTTATTATCTCTGTAGCTCACAGATGTTGTCTTTTAAAAATTCTTTTACTGTTTTCATTTAGTTGCTAATGTTGTTGATGTTGTTGTTCGTGTTGTTGCTGCTGCTATAGCTGCTGTTGTTGCCGCTGTTGCTAGCTAGAGGACTTTGTAACTGATGGTATCTGCGTTGTTGTTAACTTCCAGTTGTGACCATCAAGCCTTTTTCAATGGAGGACATAGAAATAATTATATTATCCAATGTGTAATTTCCTTATTTAAGACAGCAGAGTGTAGATTTAGAAAGATTTGGTTACTATTTCTAGCAAATCAAACAACCATGTGGTGAGTGGCAGACTCATTGAGTCGTCGAAACAATCGTTGTTGTTTAGTCCTAGGTTAAGACTGGTGGTTCGATCTCTGTTTTCTTCCAAACCTATTGTCATGTTTAGCAGTGGAATAACAGAGTTAGTAAAGCAACACTATTTAGTATCGTCTCTGTATGTTCTCAATTCAAATCCTACCAGGGTTTATATTATATATTTCTACAATAATATTATATATTTGTATAATAATTGTTTCTACTTTTGGCACAAGGCCAGCAATCACCAGTACATTACTGGTACTATATTTTATCGATCTCGTAAGGATGAAAAGGCAAAGTTAACCTCGGCAGGATCTGAACTCAGAACGTAAAGAGCCGTAACTCTATGCCGATAAAGATGTTGTCCGACGCTCTACCGATACTGCTAACCCAATAATAATAATACACCTATAACTAACTATATGAAATAATGATTTCTACTATAGGCACAAGGCCAGCAATTTGGGGGGAGCCGAAAGTTGATTAAATCGACTCCAGTGCATTACTGGTGATTTATTTACCGACCCTGTCAGGAATAAAGGCAAAGCTAACCTCGGCGGGATTTGAACTCAGAACGTGTGTAATAATGTTGTAAAGAGAGTGAAAGATTTCAGTAAACTGTTGATGGTCGGCTAACTTCAAATAAAAGATGACAAAATGTGAAGATTGAGTCAGCTGTGACACAGTGATGACATGTGAAAAGAGAAGAAAAAATAATAAAAACGAAGGCGTGGTTTCTTTATGACGTCAATCATGTCCCGAAAACATAAGCTATCTGATTGGTTAAACTCGACAACCTAAGGCGGATATGACACGCCCTCTTTCTTCAAGCTGTTTCTTATATTTCTGTGATCTGCGATAATTTCTCTGTCAGACATTGCAACAAGAATTATTCCAGTAATGTTGGACTATATTTTAGATAAATCGATTTATTCAGATTTACATGAATTTACATGTTTGTATATTGTGAATTGTGTCAGTTCGTTAATAAACACACATTTCTCGGTAACTTCCGTAACTCATAATTTACGGATTTTACCGATATTTAACGAAGCTTACCAAATTTCATTACTTTTGTTTTTATTTTATTTCTTGTTGTGTTGTTTTGTTTTATTTTTTTCCTAAAAAAACTTAAATTTTGACTTTTTAGCATTTTTAAAATAAACTAATTAGATTCCATTATAAATAACTATTTAAATTATTTTACCGTTTACAATGCAAAACATTAAACCTATACTATTAAAATATAGAATATTTCGTCAGAAACCAAAATATTAAAGTTATTAAAAATAGACATTTCTAAAATATTTTATATAAATTGATTTTATCAGCAATCGTTAATTTATTTAAGAAAAGTTTTAAACCTTAAATACAAAACCTTAAACCTTATTTACACAACTAAAATTATTTTTTTGAGTATACATAAATTGTTCAAATTAGAAAATTACTTAATTTCCGATAAATTTATTTTTCAACAATTATTGATTATTAATTTATTTATCAAAAACAAAAATGAAATATGTTAGAATCAATCATTTGTTTGTTAATTTTTATTAAGATATTTTTTAAAATATGTTGAAACACCACAAACTTTTGGTTGTGTCGTTTTATTGGTAATTAGCTAGCTTCATTAACTTCAACTTATTTGCTAGTAAGTTAATTAGTTGGGTAGAAATATGTCTGTTATCTCATTAATATATATATGTAATGCACTGGATAATTGCTGGCCTTGTGCCTAAAGTAGAAACAATTAATATATATATGTATATATAAATGTGTGTGTGTGTGTATATATGTATATATATATATATATATATATATATATGTGTGTGTGTGTGTGTGTGTGTGTGTGTGTGTGTGTGTGTGTGTGTGTGTGTGTGTGTGTATATATATATATATATATATATATATATATATATATATATATATATATATATATATATATGTATGTATGTATATGTGTATGTATGTATGTCAGGTCACCAGTTGGACATCCTGCAGGACTAAAAACAAAACCTGTCAAAGGGCAAAGGAGCTCTTAAGAGTCAATGGCCATCCAAAATCACCGGGAGAGATGACCCCTTAGCCTTTGTAAAGGCAGAATTCTAGGAGAAGGAAAACTCTGATATAACACCTGCAACCCTGATGGTATCCAATGACGTTGACTTGTTCTTCTTTTTGGTAAATATCATATTGGTTAAGAGAGTGGGACTGGCTTTGTGCAGTGCCTTTGCTCACTATAAAAGCTTCACGGCACAGGCATTGCTTTATATCTGGAGATCTCTCTGCACTTGTCGTTACATGGTACCATGGGCCCAGCACTATGTGTCAATAATTGTCACAAGTGTAGTGTTTGTACCAGAGTTTTCAAGTCGCTGGCTGGACTAAAAAGTCACACTCGTTCAGCGCATCGGTGGGGGTTCTCCTACATGGATATAAAGTAGTGGCCGTACTCGAAAACGAGTTGGCAGCCACCATATATATATATATATGGTTTTAAATACGTATTTATGTAGAATGCGAAGTAGAATTTTATGATATTCATGCATGACCGCGTGAGAGAGAGAGGGGGTGAGAGAGAGAGGGGATGAGGAGGGGGAGGAGGTGAGAGAGAGAGAGAGAGAGAGAGAGAGAAGGTAAGAGAGAATTAATATGTATTTGGGTCTCTGTGAGGAAGTTTGTGGAAGTTTCAATAAAAACGTTAATGTGTTAATATATACGTACAGTGTATGTACGTATATAAATACATATTGTATACATTCATACATATTGTATACATATATATATATAATATATATATATATTTATATATATATATATATATATATATATATATATATATATATATATATATATAGAGAGAGAGAGAGAGAGAGAGAGAGAGAGAGAGAGAGAGAGAGAGAGAGAGAGAGAGAGTGAGTGTGAAAGACCAAAGGTCATTATTGAAAGTCTCTGGATTTCACAAAATACACAATATATATTTTATTGGAGAAGTTAAGATATTTTTCCACAAAAATTTGATTGCACTGTTTAGTTTCCACTTATATATTTTTTTGAAAATGTTATTTATTGATTATAAAAATTAAATAAAAGCATTCTATATGTAGGTGGGTCCCCTTCAATTCCTGGCAACCAATATTTTTAGACCTAGTCCGCCATTGTATACAATGTTTGCACGTACTTATCATGAATATATAGGTACATACACTATATATGTACCTACATATATATAGTGTGTATGTATATATATATATATATATATATATATATATATATATATATATATATATATATATATAGTGTGTGTGTGTACCTACATAAACAACATGTTTTTTCTTAATTTCATCTGAACATGTGGTTGTGCAGTAACACAACAAATGTGATAAGAGTCAGACCAGGAATTAATATATAAACTGGTGGAATTGTTTGGGGGAAATCCTTGTAAAACCCAAACATTTTCCCTTCTCTGTAGCTGCTAAGTTATAATGTAGACAGTTGCCTTGTCTACTGCCATAGTAATACCAACTGCAAGGTAACTCTTGTTTGACCCAGGTCAGTTATAGTCGACCATCACACCTTGTGTATGGTTACAAATAACTTTGACTTCAATTAAAAAATGGGGCTGGATGTTTATTGTTGCTGTTTAGCCGAGGTCAATGATTACCTAATCTAATGTGTCCTTCTTTTTATAAAAGGGTAAGGTGTAAATTGAGGAAGATTTCGTTATTATATCTAGCAGGTTGAGCGATAATGTGGACTCACCTTCTTTCATTCGTTGTTAATTATTTAGCTTCAGGTTTGGTACAAGACGTCCCCAGACGCCATATTGAAATATAAATAAAGTGTTATTTAACTTCAGGTCTGGTCCCAGATATATCTGGACGCCATATTGAAATACATATGAAGTGTTATTTAGCTTCGGGTCTGGCACAAGACGTCTCTGTCACACAATGGGATCGAACCCGAAAGTGAACACCTTATTTATTTGGTCATGCTATACCTACATTTTATAGATTAGTCACAACTAGTATCATATAGGTATTATATAGATTAGTCACAGCTAGTATCATATAGGTAAATATATGTGTGTGTGTGTGTGTATATATATATATATAGATATATATATATATATATATATATATATATATACAGAGAGAGAGAGAGAGAGAGAGAGAAATAGATAAAACACAACACCATACAGCCGCCACTAGAGACAGAGAGAATGCGAGAGAGGCAGAGGAGGAGAAAGAGGAGGGGGAGACAGGTGAGAGATGGAAATGTGTGAAGTAAAGAAATAATCAATAAAACGGAACAAGAATGTCGGTCAATTCTTGACAAGAGAAACATCCGGGGAATTCCTTAACGACCACAACCATGACGACGTAGACGACGTTGACGATATTGACAGCGTTGACGGCGTTACCGTTAACGCTGCTGCTACCACCACCTTCATCACCATGCCTATCGCTGCTACCACCGACATCACCATAGCTACCACTGATGCCGCCACCACCGTCGCAACTATAGCTACCGCTGCCGCCACCAATGTCATCACCATAGATAACGCTGCCGCCACCAATGTCATCACCATAGATACCGTTGCCGCCACCAGAGGACTTAGAAAATGTTCTACTAATTTCCTTCTCTCTTTAACGACATCGCCAGTTGATGGTGCAAGGAACACACACACACTCTCTCTCTCTCTCTCTCTCTATATATATATATATATATATATAGAGAGAGAGAGAGAGAGAGAGAGAGAGAGAGAGAGACTCTGTGTGTGTGTGTGTGTGTGTGTGTATGTGTCCTGCTGGCCATCATTAACCATCTTATATGCTATAATAGACAAACCAATCAACTAATAATTAAAACATATTTTCACCTCTGTCTCATTTTATTTGAAGAAAAATATCTGTAAATAATCTATGACCTCTTGCAATTATTTCACTCATTTATCTCGGAAATCAATCAAATACTTGATAAAAAAATATTAACTAATAAACACGTATCGAACCTTGTAAAAAAAACAAATAATTAAGAAACAAGTGCAATCGATGAAAAGTTCAAAACACTTCTATCAATATTTTTTCTCTGTAATTGATTGAAAAAAAAAAGAGGTGGGGGTTATTATATATTGCAGATTAATTATTCAAATATTGATATAATTTAAGTGTTTCTCTACTGTCTTAAAGTTGATATGACTTGAGAGAAGAAAGGGAGAGATGGACTGTGGTGATAAAGAATGGTAAACTATTTCTACTGTCTTAAAGTTGATATGACTTGAGAGAAGAAAGGGAGAGATGGACTGTGGTGATAAAGAATGGTAAACTATTTCTACTGTCTTAAAGTTGATATGACTTGAGAGAAGAAAGGGAGAGATGGACTGTGGTGATAAAGAATGGTAAACTATTTCTACTGTCTTAAAGTTGATATGACTTGAGAGAAGAAAGGGAGAGATGGACTGTGGTGATAAAGAATGGTAAACTATTTCTACTGTCTTAAAGTTGATATGACTTGAGAGAAGAAAGGGAGAGATGGACTGTGGTAATAAAGAATGGTAAACTATTTCTACTGTCTTAAAGTTGATATGACTTGAGAGAAGAAAGGGAGAGATGGACTGTGGTGATAAAGAATGGTAAACTATTTCTACTGTCTTAAAGTTGATATGACTTGAGAGAAGAAAGGGAGAGATGGACTGTGGTGATAAAGAATGGTAAACTATTTCTACTGTCTTAAAGTTGATATGACTTGAGAGAAGAAAGGGAGAGATGGACTGTGGTGATAAAGAATGGTAAACTATTTCTACTGTCTTAAAGTTGATATGACTTGAGAGAAGAAAGGGAGAGATGGACTGTGGTGATAAAGAATGGTAAACTATTTCTACTGTCTTAAAGTTGATATGACTTGAGAGAAGAAAGGGAGAGATGGACTGTGGTAATAAAGAATGGTAAACTATTTCTACTGTCTTAAAGTTGATATGACTTGAGAGAAGAAAGGGAGAGATGGACTGTGGTGATAAAGAATGGTAAACTATTTCTACTGTCTTAAAGTTGATATGACTTGAGAGAAGAAAGGGAGAGATGGACTGTGGTGATAAAGAATGGTAAACTATTTCTACTGTCTTAAAGTTGATATGACTTGAGAGAAGAAAGGGAGAGATGGACTGTGGTGATAAAGAATGGTAAACTATTTCTACTGTCTTAAAGTTGATATGACTTGAGAGAAGAAAGGGAGAGATGGACTGTGGTGATAAAGAATGGTAAACTATTTCTACTGTCTTAAAGTTGATATGACTTGAGAGAAGAAAGGGAGAGATGGACTGTGGTAATAAAGAATGGTAAACTATTTCTACTGTCTTAAAGTTGATATGACTTGAGAGAAGAAAGGGAGAGATGGACTGTGGTGATAAAGAATGGTAAACTATTTCTACTGTCTTAAAGTTGATATAACTTGAGAGAAGAAAGGGAGAGATGGACTGTGGTGATAAAGAATGGTAAACTATTTCTACTGTCTTAAAGTTGATATGACTTGAGAGAAGAAAGGGAGAGATGGACTGTGGTAATAAAGAATGGTAAACTATTTCTAAAGAGAGAATAAAGATAACCAATTTATATAATAAAATAGAGAGGCTGTGAATTGGTAGAATTGTTAGAAGGGAGGATAGAATGGTTAGTGGTATTGGTTCAGGATCTTGACACAGTGTGAGTTCAAATCTCGCCCAGGTCAAATTTATCTTTCTTCCTTTCGAGGTCAATAAAAAAAGGAACACAGTCTATTCTTTCTTATATATATATATATATTATATATATATATATATTGTTATACTTTGGGAGGGCCATGTTGCCAATAAGAAATACACGCACCAGTTGCAATTTATTATAAATAAAATTATAAATTTAAAAATTTATAAATTTCCGGTTGTTTGGTTGGTTCCACAACCGGATGGTTGTTCATATAATGTCAAAGTTCATTCGTCACACATTCTGTGACCTCTTCAGTGACCGGGGATTCTTTTCTTTGTTTTGTGCCTCTCTTTTGTTCTGTCCTACGCCATCTTGTTTTTGTGTGTGTTGTGTGCTTAGTTTGCGCATGTGTTACATCCGGGTGTCTGTGTGTGTTTTTATTTGTTTATTTATTTGTTTATTTACATGTTACTGGTTGGTTGTTTGTTCTATGTGTGTGTGTTTTCATTTTGTCCTTAATTGTAAGTTGTGATGTTGCTATTCCATTCATGTTTTCTATTTAATTTTGGTTGGAGTTTATTTATGTTTATTGCCTCTGTGATTTGTCTAAACATTGCGTCTTTTCTGTGTGTAGATTCTATTTTTATTTCTATGTTCTCTAATTTGCCCTTATGTTCTATTTTAGCATGTTGGTGGAGTACTGATGATTCTTTTCTATCTTGAAGTTCTCGCCAGTGTTCACTTAATCGTTCTCCTATACTACGAGCTGTCTCACCTATGTACACTATATTCTTATCTTTACATTGTCCTTCAGTACATCTTATGCTATATACTATGTTTCTAGTTTTACAGTTAATATTGGGGCTTAGTTTACAGATTATGCATGTCTTATCTATACAGGGAGGTCTTTGAAAAGGGTATGTATTACTAATAAGTGTTTTTATGGAGGTACCTGGTCTTTCTACTATCTTAATACTTAGTTTAAGTTTATCTTTGTAAGCTAATTCACCTCTAGGGGTTGTATTGATGAACATTACACTCTGGTATTTATTGCTATCATACCATGAGCTTATTCTATTAACCTTATTCCTAGTTCTTTCTATTCTATTCCAATATTTGCTCCTATACAAGGGGCAGGTCCCATTTGTATCATTATTTACTATTTATTTACAATTTTTTCCATTTGGTTCTGGCTCCTCTTTGGAGAAAAAATGGTAAATAATGATACAGTGTGTGTGTGTGTGTGTGTGTGTGTGTGTGTGTTGGACAGTTTCCGTCTACACATGTGTGTGTGTTCGTATCTAATTTTACCTTTTCTATGTCTGTTTATGCCCCGTAACTTTGCGCTACGACAAAAAAGGATATGTATGTATAATATATATATATATATATATATATATATATATATATATATATATATAGAGAGTGAGAGAGAGAGAGAGAGAGAGAGAGAGAGAGAGAGAGAGAGAGAGAGAGAGAGAGAGAGAGAGAGAAAGGGGGTAGATATATATATAGAGAGAAGTAAGAAAGACATAGAGGGAGAATCGACTCCCGTACTTTATTTATCGACCTTTGAAATGATAAAAGGTAAAGATTTTATCTCTCTGATTGTAACCAGAGAACTGCATACGGTGGATGAAATGTTGTATGTGTCTCTCTAGTTCTTTGGGGTTTCACATGTGGGACACGTTTCTCATCACCCGTACTATATCCGCAATCAGTACGTTGATTTTGGTGTGATCCGAAACAGCTGAGTTTCGGTGGATCAGATATTTGGAAGTCATGGGTTTGGCATAAAGGGAATGGAGGATTTGTTTTTTGTTATTAATGGTTTCTAACCAGAGCTCTGTGTCTAGTACAGGTAATCGATGGTTGGGGTGTTTGTTTG
Source organism: Eledone cirrhosa (assembly GCA_964016885.1). NCBI lineage: Eukaryota > Metazoa > Mollusca > Cephalopoda > Octopoda > Eledonidae > Eledone > Eledone cirrhosa. Next base: position 33,643,346 of record OZ024751.1, read on the forward strand.
GGTAGTCTATAGTAACTCTAATACTCTGGTGGATGGAGTTAGCTATTTGCTGGATGCTTTCCATGGTGCTTTTTTCTAATTCCTGACTGTTCTCTAGTGGGGGTGTTTTTACTACGATGTTTATATCATCAACGTAGCGAGAGTACATTATCAGGGTTAAGAGGTTGCTATCTTCTAATTGTTCTTTAAGTTTATTGTCCCACCATACCATGAATAGGTTAGCTATGTCACCTGCAATGCTAACACCAATGGCTGGTCCCTCCTCTTGGGCATATGTTTTTCCATTAAATTTGAACATATGTTCCTTAAGGGTTAGCAACTGGTGCGTGTGTTTCTTATTGGCAACATGACCCTCCCAAAGTATAACAATATCGGTTTCAACACACGTTTTCAGATAAAGAATCTTGCTAAACAAATTCAGAAACGATATATATATATATATATATATATATATATATATATAATATATGTGTGTGTGTGTGTGTGTGTGTGTGTGTGTGTGTGTGTGTGTGTGTGTGTGTGTGTGTGTGTGTGTGTGTGTGTGTGTGTGTGTGTATGTGTGTGTATGTGTGTGTGTGTGTGTGTGTGTGTGTGTTATGGTAACTAAGATGCATCCATAGACGTGTCTGAGGAACCCGCGAATCCAGAGTCAGGCCGATCCGCACACAGATCGCTCCTCGAGCAGTTCGCCAGGGAAACAATTGTAATACGCAATAAATTGAGTTCCGATGCATCACTGATTTTTCGTTTTCCATTCTATATATATATATATATATATATACATATATATATATATATATATATATATATATATATATATATATATATATATATATATATATACATAGAGAGAAAGAGAGAGAGAGAGAGAGAGAGAGAGAGAGAGAGAGAGAGAGAGAGAGAGAGAGAGTGAGAGGGGGGATTACGGAAGTGACCATATCTCAACACCCTCCATGAGATAACAAGGGTACAGTTGATTGACTGTTCCATTACAGAGCAGACTTACAGAGGGGAGTTTTATGGCATTATTCACGAATTGGCTTCTCTGAGACTCTTGGACGGAATTCCGTTTCATTGCAATCTTCCGCCTATAACAGTTATAAAAAGTGACAGTACTTTGGCTTGTGTCAGACGCTGTGACCCCAGATAGACCTGCAGTACCATCGGTAGGGGTGGAAACTGCCAAAGTCCAACTCGACGGCTGAAGACCTTGGAATTCTGTCTTTCGTCTGTTTGTTTGTTCTTTTTTGTTTTTTTTAATGAAATATTTTTTAAGGTTTCCCAATTAAATTTTTTTTTTCGTTCTGCCTTGTTTTCGTTTATTGTCTTTTCTTTGCTAATTTTCCTAATTTTATATATACAATTATACACACACACAGACACACAGACACACACACACACAATTTTATTTGATTACTATTTCTACTTTTGGCACAAGGCCAGCAATTATCCCAGTATATTACTGGTACTTTTATTTGATAACGTCAATATTTCAGTCATGCATTCTCTTATCGAAAAATGAAAATTCCAGATAACAGAGGAGTGTGGCGGAGTTATGGTTGGTATGTGAGAGAGTGTGTGTGTGTTTGTGATGGGGGGGGGGGGGGGTCTGCGTGAGAGAGAGAGAGTGTGTGTGTGTGTTTGTGAGAGAGTGTGTGTGTCTGCGTGAGAGAGTGTGTGTGTGTTTGTGAGGGGGTGTGTGTGTTTGTGAGGGGTTGTGTGTGTCTGCGTGAGAGAGAGAGGGAGAGAGTGTGTGTTCGTGAGGGGATGTGTGTGTCTGCGTGAGAGAGAGAGTGTGTGTGTTTGTGAGGGGTTGTGTGTGTCCGCGTGAGAGAGAGACAGTGTGTGTATGTGTATGTGTATTATATATATGTGAGTGTGTATGTGTATGTGAGAGAGCGCGCGTGTGTGTATGTGAAAGAGAGAGTGTGTGTGTGTGTATGTGAGTGAGAGAGAGTGTGTGTGTGTGCATGTGAGTGAGACAAAGAGTGTGTGTGTGTGAATGGGAGTATGTCCACCGTGGGTATGTATGTGCTACTGTGTGAATGTATGTGTCTCAGTACACCACAACCTCACAACCTCAAAACCTCACTACCCCACTGTCTCACTCCCTCACTATCTCACAACCTCACTACCTCACTACCCCACTGTCTCACTCCCTCACTACCTCACTACCTCACTATCTCACTACCCCACTGTCTCACTCCCTCACTACCTCACTACCTCACTATCTCACTACCTCACTACCTCACTACCCCACTGTCTCACTCCCTCACTACCTCACTACCTCACTATCTCACTACCTCACTATCTCACTACCCCACTGTCTCACTCCCTCACTACCTCACTACCTCACTATCTCACAACCTCACTACCTCACTACCCCACTGTCTCACTCCCTCACTACCTCACTACCCCACTGTCTCACTACCTCACTACCCCACTGTCTCACTACCTCACTACCTCACTACCTCACTACCTCACTACCTCACTGTCTCACTACCTCACTACCTCACTACCTCACTACCTCACTGTCTCACTACCTCACTACCTCACTGTCTCACTACCTCACTACCTCACTACCCCACTACCTCACTACCCCACTGTCTCACTACCTCACTACCTCACTGTCTCACTACCTCACTACCTCACTACCTCACTACCTCACTACCTCACTCCCTCACTCCCTCACTACCTCACTACCTCACTACCTCACTACCTCACTGTCTCACTACCTCACTACCTCACTACCTCACTACCTCACAACCTCACTACCTCACTACCTCACTGTCTCACTACCTCACTACCCCACTGTCTCACTACCTCACTGTCTCACTACCTCACTACCTCACTACCTCACTACCTCACTACCTCACTCCCTCACTCCCTCACTACCTCACTACCTCACTACCTCACTACCTCACTGTCTCACTACCTCACTACCTCACTACCTCACTACCTCACAACCTCACTACCTCACTACCTCACTGTCTCACTACCTCACTACCTCACTACCCCACTGTCTCACTACCTCACTATCTCACTACCTCACTGTCTCACTACCTCACTACCTCACTACCTCACTACCTCACTACCTCACTCCCTCACTCCCTCACTACCTCACTACCTCACTACCTCACTACCTCACTGTCTCACTACCTCACTACCTCACTACCTCACTACCTCACTACCTCACTCCCTCACTCCCTCACTACCTCACTACCTCACTACCTCACTACCTCACTGTCTCACTACCTCACTACCTCACTACCCCACTACCTCACTACCCCACTGTCTCACTACCTCACTACCTCACTGTCTCACTACCTCACTACCTCACTACCTCACTACCTCACTACCTCACTCCCTCACTCCCTCACTACCTCACTACCTCACTACCTCACTACCTCACTGTCTCACTACCTCACTACCTCACTACCTCACTACCTCACAACCTCACTACCTCACTACCTCACTGTCTCACTACCTCACTACCTCACTACCCCACTGTCTCACTACCTCACTGTCTCACTACCTCACTACCTCACTACCTCACTACCTCACTACCTCACTCCCTCACTCCCTCACTACCTCACTACCTCACTACCTCACTACCTCACTGTCTCACTACCTCACTACCTCACTACCTCACTACCTCACAACCTCACTACCTCACTACCTCACTGTCTCACTACCTCACTACCTCACTACCCCACTGTCTCACTCCCTCACTACCTCACTACCTCACTGTCTCACTACCTCACTACCTCACTACCTCACTACCTCACTACCTCACTCCCTCACTCCCTCACTACCTCACTACCTCACTACCTCACTACCTCACTGTCTCACTACCTCACTACCTCACTACCTCACTACCTCACAACCTCACTACCTCACTACCTCACTGTCTCACTACCTCACTACCTCACTACCCCACTGTCTCACTACCTCACTACCTCACTACCTCACTACCTCACTGTCTCACTACCTCACTACCTCACTACCTCACTGTCTCACTACCTCACTACCTCACTACCTCACTACCTCACAACCTCACTACCTCACTACCTCACTGTCTCACTACCTCACTACCTCACTACCTCACTGTCTCACTACCTCACTACCTCACTGTCTCACTACCTCACTACCTCACTACCCCACTACCTCACTACCCCACTGTCTCACTACCTCACTACCTCACTGTCTCACTACCTCACTACCTCACTACCTCACTGTCTCACTACCTCACTACCTCACTACCTCACTACCTCACTACCTCACTGTCTCACTACCTCACTACCTCACTACCTCACTACCTCACTGCCCCACTGTCTCACTACCTCACTACCTCACTACCCACTACCTCACTACCTCACTGTCTCACTACCTCACTACCTCACTACCTCACTACCTCACTACCTCACTACCTCACTACCTCACTGTCTCACTACCTCACTACCTCACTACCCCACTGTCTCACTACCTCACTACCTCACTGTCTCACTACCTCACTACCTCACAACCTCACTACCTCACTGTCTCACTCCCTCACTATCTCACTACCTCACAACCTCACTACCTCACTACCTCACTACCTCACTACTTCACTGCCTCACTACCTCACTCCCTCACTACCTCACTCCCTTACTCCCTCACTACCTTACTCCCTCACTACCTCACTACCTCACTGTCTCACTACCTCACTGTCTCACTCCCTCACTACCTCACTCCCTCACTCCCTCACTACCTCACTACTTCACTCCCTCACTCCCTCACTACCTCACTGTCTCACTACCTCACTACCTCACTGTCTCACTACCTCACTGTCTCACTCCCTCACTACCTCACTACCTCACTCCCTCACTACCTCACTACCTCACTCCCTCACTCCCTCACTACCTCACTCCCTCACTACCTCACTCCCTCACTACCTCACTACCTCACTCCCTCACTACCTCACTACCTCACTGTCTGTTGAGACAATAATTGGTCGCTGCTCTTATTCGTTTTAATTACGTTCCGCAATGAATACTTGTGTGGGCGTGTTCTGGATAGATAAACGTGAGTGTATATATATATATATATATATATATATATATATATATATATACACACACACACATGCATGTGTGAGGGTATATATACATGTGTATATATATGAACGTGTGTGTGTCTGTGTGTGTGTGCGCGTGCGTGCTTGGGCATAAATACATTTATGTGAGTATATACCTTGTATGTATACATACTGTTATATATATACGTATATACACACGTGTATGGGTATATATAATATATATATATATATATATATAATATATATATATATATATTTGTAAGCAGGCGTGTTCTGTATGTATGTATGTATATTAGTATATACAAGTATGTGTATTTTCTATATCAGTGTACTTATGTGCGTGTGTGAGTGCGCATGTGTATGTGTGTGTGTCTGTGTCTGTGTGTGTCTGTGTGTCTGTGTGTGTCTGTGTGCGTGACTGTGTAATAATTACATACGTGTAACTATGTCACACTTTACAATCATTGGCCCATATGTTTGTGTGTGTTTGTGTGTGCATGCACTTATCTATATATATATATGTGCTTGTCTGTATGCGTGTGTGTATGTGTGTGCGTGCATGCGCTTGTCTGTATATATATATATGTGTGTGTGTGTATGCGCTTGTCTGTATATATATGTGTGTGTGTGTATACGCTTGTCTGTATATATATGTGTGTGTGTGTATGCGCTTGTCTGTATATATATATGGTGTGTGTGTATGTGCTTGTCTTTATATATTATATATGTGTATGTGCGCTTGTCTGTCTGTGTGTCTCCATCCATACCAAACTATAAAAGCTATGGACTAATGAAATAGTTGAAGATTTAAAAATATGTTTTTAATTCTTTTAGAATTGTTCTGTTACAAAAACTGTGAAGGAATAAAGTGACTTTCCACGTCCCTGGATAATTGATAATATAATATTATTGATAACATATTGATTATATATTAATTGATTAAATGATAATTTTGATAATATAATAATAATTGATAATATAATAACTTTCATAATATAACTTTGATAATATAATATTTGAGATAATATAATAACTAAAACATA
>OZ024751.1:33659465-33679465 GCA_964016885.1 Eledone cirrhosa
CGATATATAGATATACATATATACATATATATATATATACAAGTAAATAATCGAGAATCAGAATCTCGGCCCACGAAATAATTGTTTCTACTTTAGGCACAAGGCCAGCTATTACCCAGTGCATTACTGGTACTTTAAAACAATCTTCGACATGTGTGGCAGAGGGCTCAATAGTTTGGATGAACCAGAGCTATAACTATCGTTAAAATACCAACACATAGAGACGATGCCTAGATCATTCGCACAGCCGAAAAAAACGACCAGGAAAATTCGGGTCGCTCAAATAATAAATTAATAAATTAATAAATTAAATGATACTTATATATACGCGCAAGGTACTTCTACAGCTGTTAAATAGTGCGAGAGAAGACAGCCCAGCATGGTGCCGGGTGGCGGGAAAACACCCTGGGTTTAAGTAAGAGGTTAAAGTCACCATTCCAGTAATGAAGGAGGTTTACAAAGCTTGGATTGGAAATAAATCCTCCATCTTACTCTTGTGGTGTAAACAGGGGAAAAGTCCGAGTAGAGATAAAGATATCAAATGTTAAGATATAGGAGGACATTAGGGTGAAGTTGGAGTCTAACTTTACATCAACAAATAAAGTAACTAGAAGTCCGAGTAGGGACAGTAAAGATATATATATGTATATATATATGTTTGTATGTGTGTGTGTGTGTATATATACAGTATGTATGTATGTGTGTATATATGTATGTTTGTGTGTGTGTGTATGTTTACATTTATGTGCGTGTATATATACAATATTAAATATACATGTAGGTATATATATATATATATATATATATATATATATATATATATATGTGTGTGTGTGTGCGTGTCATATTTGAGATAATCGCAAACAATAGTAATATTTAATGAGAATAAATTTAACTTACGAAGGTCGGCTGAAAAGTTCATATACAGACTTGTATATATATACACACGCACACATATATATATATATATATATATATATATATATATATATATATATATGTTGGAGGTGAGTTTTATTGTAGCACAATAAAGCGATGCAAATATCGGATAAGTAGCACTCTACAATTTGTAGGACTGGAGTATAAATAATATAAGATCAAAAGATGGTTAAAATACTAGGAACTCTTTTAACCATCTTTTGATCTTATATATATATATATATATATATACATTTATATATATATATATATATATATATATATATATATATATATATATATATATATATATATATATATATACAGTGGTATAAACTTGGTATAAATATCCAAGGGTAAGAGCACTCAGTCCATAAGTAATGTCACTGTTGTAACTAATTATATATATATAACTGTAGATTGAAGAGACTGGATGGTGGATGTTGAAGGATGAACCATTTAAAACTTGGCCATAAACAGTAAAAACTTTTCCACCTAAAATATTGATGTTCTCCATTTATAGATAAAACAATGAAATGGTTTTCAATTTCGTCTGATTCTCATCCAATAACGATGTTGCAGACGACAATGTTGATGACGATGGCGGCGATGGCGATAGTGGTGAAGACGGTGGCGGTAATGATGACGGTGGCGGTGGTGATGAGGGTGAAGACGGTGGCGGTGACGGTGACGATGGTGATGGCGAGGATGACGGCGGCGATGGTGATGGCGATGATGACGACGACGATGGCGGCGATGGTGGTGATAATGATGATGACGACGACGGCGGAGGCGATGATGGTGATAATGATGATGACGGCGACGATGGTGATGATGATAACGATGATGATAGTGACGACGACGACAATTTAAATATTTTGTTATATTGATTTATTTCACAAATATATGTATATTGATTTATTTATTCATAATTAAATATAATTATCATTAGGAACAGCACCAAATTACTGGCAACGAGGTCTGCTAGAAATAGCAGCCTATTATCCCTCAAATCACACAATGACTTACAGCTAAACAACAAAAACTACCACAATAACAACAACAACCATAACAACAACAACAACAACAACAACAACCATGATAACAACAAAACAACCATAACAAATTAGTGTGATACAACAATGTCACGCTGTAAAACAACCAACGTAAATATTTGTTAAATAGGGTGGAGAGATGGAAGGAGAGATGGAGAGAGACAGAGAGAGACAGGTGTCAGTAATCAACATAAACAATAGCTTATATATAAACTGTTGTTTACAGTCTATATATAAAGTATTGTTTATATATCCTGGACTCCCAAAATTAATCCTGTTCAATGGTTTCGCCGTCATTTATTGACAACACCAGTATATTATTGTTTCAACGAGAGAATTCAAGGGGAGATAATAAATATTTTGCGTCATAACACAATTACTTCCCTTGCATTATAGTGGAAAGGTAGAACTTTTTTTGTTTTGTTTTTAGTTTTTTTTTACAGTTGTGAGAATCTAAGACATGAAAATAATTATTTCTGCTATAGAAACAAGATCTGAAATTCAAAAGAGGAAGAAAATCGATTAAATCGATGTTCCAGTACTTTACTGGTATTTTATTTTATTGACACCGGAAGAATGAAAAGCAAAGTTGACCTCAGGATGTAAAGAGCCGGAACAAATATTGCTAGGAATTTGTCCGGTGCTTGAACGTTTCTTTCAATCCATCGCCGCATCTGAGACATTAAAATAGTTTACAGAAAAAAAGTTGCGTGGATTCTTGTAACCTGATTAATTAGTTGTCATACTGTGGTGCCCTCTATAGTGAAGAGTCAGGGTAGATAACTGCTGTCAGTATTAACCACTTCATTATGACAGTCAAGCACACTGTCATAATGAAACAGCAGATATTTCATAACAAACAATAACAAATACAATATTTAATACTACTTCTTTATATTCATCTTATTACCAGTAAATAACATTCTACATTTCCTGCCATTCAGAGAAAAAAAGATGATTCGTATGATTTGTCAGAGAGAAATAAGATATATTTATTTTAATACATAAATGTCGTGTCATAACTTTACAGTTCTTCCTCACACCTTTGTTAATACATTTGAACTATTTACCTATTTAATTATTTATTTATCTATCTATTGACCACATCTCAACATTACAACATAACATAACACAATACATAACATTCATTCAGATTATATTAAACCAAAGCAACTATATTCTTTATGTTATCATGAATCAATTTATGGTATTCCACACTGTCAATATTTGGAAAGCAACTCTGAAGAATTACAGCACAACTAAGTTGAAACGAACACCCCGCCTCGCTTCTTTTTCTTCTTCTTCAAGATTTGAATAATTGATGTCGACTTCTTATCAACACTTTACTATTTCTTCACCATCTCTCTCGTCCATAATTGTCAAATTTGGACAAAACTATTTCGGCATTGATGCTTTTCCCGCTGGACAACACATTATTGTTGGAAGATGGTCAACGTTCGGTGAGTGTGGTCGAGCAAGGATTGACATCACGTCAGCTAGTTAACATAAGTCTCAATGGCTCTTCGGCTTCAACTCTCTTGTTTTCTAGACTATTACCGTCCCGTGCCAATAACAGCCGGCATTCACACCAAGTGCCTGCCTCAACCCGTCTTCCATCGGACACAACTGAAGCGAAACTTCTCATGGATGTCCGTTGTTCTCCTGGAGATTTACTCGGACCTTTGGGTCTCTTTGTTCAAGCCCTGTTGGCTTTCCTCGCTTTCACCACACTCATAGGTAAATAACATATTTTCTTTTACTTTTTACTTTATAAACCCACACACCTTTGTCTCTTACCTTCCCCATATATATATATATATACACACACACTCAGTGTCCCCCAAAAATGTATACATCATTCTAATAAATATTGCCTCTACAGGTAATCAAAGTGTATACATTTTGGGGACATTCTATATATATATATACTGTTAATCATTAAAAGATGCCCCTCCACCCGTACCAGTGTTATCTAAGGGTGTGTGTATCTGATAAAGTCTAAAACTAATAAAGTATAAAATAAGATTTATTCCATCTTGTTTAATATTTCAAGTTTATGTCTACAAAATAAAGACTTAGTTAACCAAATCACTGAAAAATTAATCAGTTTTATTTTATTTTTGTAGCTAAAATAAAAAAAAGAAACGATTGCTTTAAGAAATAGTTTATATGAAATATTGTAAAACTGTTCTGACAAGTTTTCATGTTTTGTGAAATCTTAGGAACTACCTTTCATATTTATCTAGAATTATTGATATTTTATTACCTTATCCTTACTTTTAGAGATTCCCTTAGCCATTTCTTTAGACTTTCATCTCAATATCTTAATATTAATTTCTTAAATGTTTCCATAGATTAAAATTTAGAAAGTGATCGAATCTATTGTGTTCGATATCAACTGTGTTATAGCACTACCTAATCTTAACAATATATATATATATATATATATATATATATATATATATATATATATATATATATATATATATATACACACACACGTATGTATATGGTTGATGCACGTGGATATGTTATTGCTAACACTTCGTAAACTTTTGCACTTTTCCTTCCCAACTTAAAAGTCATTTTCATCGATTTTACAAGCAAACAACTTGAAAGTGATCTGTGTAATTTTATCGATCTCATCATGATCATCTTTATCACACGTATTGCATGTTATATCTGATACTTCTTTCTATTGCGTATTTTATTAGCACGAGTACTTTCTCTCTCTCACACCCTCCTTCTCTCTCACACACAGCCTCCTTCTCTCTCACACACAGCCTCCTTCTCTCTCTCCCTCACACAGCCTCCTTCTTTCTCTCCCTCTCTCTCACACACACAGCCTCCTTCTCTCTCACACAGCCTCCTTCTCTCGCTCCCTCTCTCTCACACACAGAGCCTCCTTCTCTCACTTTTCTTTTTCCCCCCTCTCTATACACCCTGTCTTCATCCCTTAGTCTCAGACTCTCTTTTCCTCTGGTGTGTGTTTGTGGTTCTCTCTCTCTTCATATATATATATACAAGGTGTCCCAAAAATGTATACACACTTCAACAGTATTGTAATAAAACTGTGTATATATTTTTTGAGGACACCCTGTATATATACCGTATATATCCAATTAAAAGTTTACACATAGCTCTCTAAACAAACATGTCCCTCTGTAGATGTTTATAAGCTAAACTCCCATGTTACTTGACACCCTACTAACCTTTTATAACCCCTGTGTCAGACCTGATTGAGAAGACCTATAAACACATTCCAGTCGTGACTATCCCGTCCTTTTCTATTCTTTCCTGCCATGGTTAGCTTTGTCTTTCATCCTCACGGAGTCGATAAAATGAAGTACCAGTAATACACTGAGATTGATTTAATCGACTTTCCCCTCTCCCTGTGCCTAAAGTAGAAACCATTATTATTATTATTACAGTAGATATGATTTAAGGAAGTGTTGTTGTATTGTCTAAAGTCTAAAGATGTTTTCTTTATTTTCCTATATAAATTCTTCATCAAATACCATTCCAGTCAGTATTCTACGCCTCCTCACAACTTCACACCAATTTTTTTTAATTTAATATATAAATGGTTAACTCTCTTTTGCTCTACAGTAAATATAATACAGTATTCGTTGGTAGTCGGCTAATAAGGAGCGCCGTTTTTACTGTCATTCTTCCTCATTATTCAGACATCAAAGCGACGCAGTTTCTTCTCATAATCTATGGTGCTGTCGTTTTCAATTTCAATATTTATTATCCAATAATATTTCTATTGTATCTCACAAAATAGAAACGGTGATAGTTTAGCTTCAAATTATGTTTTATATTTATAAAAAAATAATTAAAATATATTCGTTAAGAAAAGAAATTTGTTCAAAAACAGTTTTACAAAAAAATCCTGTTTTTGTTGGTTATTGGGAATATGATAAAAGACTTTTGGTAAATTATATTAGCCTTTATGGCTACACCTGAACACTGTACACAATAATTTCATTATTATTATTATTTAACATTTAGAGTACCTACCCATCTACCTAACTTACCCACGTGCCTCACACACACACAAGCCTCACACACACACACAAGCCTCACACACACACATGCCTCACACACACACATATCTCCCACCCACTCTCACCTACCTTTTTACCTCAAGCCAATACCTTGTGACATGCCTTGGGCAGTCCTTCCCCCTTCAGTCTGAAATACTCTCCCTGCAGAAGTTGACCTGCAATAATTTAAATTGAACATCGACAGCATGAATCTCATTGGTCTTGGAAGGCCTGGGTCACAGCCCTTTCCTCCAGATATGGCAATGGTCAGGGTCACAGCCCCTTCCTCCAGATCTGGCAATGGTCAGGATCACAGTCCCTTCCTCCAGATCTGGCAATGGTCAGGGCCACAGCTCCTTCCTCCAGATCTGGCAATGGTCAGGTTCACAGTCCCTTCCTCCAGATCTGGCAATGGTCAGGTTTACAGTCCCTTCCTCCAGATCTGGCAATGGTCAGGGCAACAGCCCCTTCCTCCAGATCTGGCAGTGGTCAGGTTCACAGTCCCTTCCTCCAGACCAAGCAAAAATCACAATTACATCCTCTTATTCTAGATCTGGCCAAGGTCACAATCACAGTCACTTCCTCCAGATCTGGCAGACACAACCCTTTCCACCACCACTCTGCACTCTGCTATTTCCATTATTACCACAGTTTTTTAATGCTACCATCACAATTATATGTTACTGTTGCTTTCATACAAGTCCCAGTTATCATTTACTTAAATGATGATAATGATGATTACAACATAATTACCGGTTATTATATTTGTCATCACCATCATAAACCATCACCACAACCACCTCCACCACCACAACCACCACCATCACCACAACCACCACCATCACCACAACCACCACCACCACCACCATCATCACAATCAACTACTGACCTCTTATACTGTGATATTAATCTAATACCTAAATTTTGGAATGTACTTTATATCTGAACCAAAACAAAATCCCCTTCTCCCTGTCATATATTAAATAAAGCACACACACATATATACTCAGTCACCCCACCACCACCAACCTCAGTCATATATATATACCCAGCCTCTCCTCCCCACCCTCACCATCACCACCACCACCACCACCACCACCATCATATATTAATGTTACTAAAATCTCAATCATGAGATTTTTTGGATGACCAAAGATTAGTGAGATTATCTCATTAGCCTTCACCTCTCTTTTTGAATTATCCGCTCTAATTGTAGAACACTGGAATTATGCCATCTACACTCATGTTTCTTGTTATTATATATATGTGTGTGTGCATATTGTGTGTATATATATATTATATATATATAAATGTTTGCGTGTATATATATATTATATATATATAAATGTCTGCGTGTATATATATATATATATATATTGTTTTGTGTGGTTCCTGTTTTATTCATGAGAGCAAGGTTTACAAAAACAAATCAAAATATTCAATATGCCAGGAGATAGATTCTATCTAATTTATTGAACTGGATGCTCTCTTAATTATTAAATGATAATTACCTGCTCCCCTACCCCAGTAAATAATTAATACAGTATTACTGTATTACAGCATGTTATTGTAATGTTTCTCTTTGATGTAAACTGCTGATGAAACAAATACTCTACACATCATCAGTTTCACATGATTCTCCATGTTTACATGGGTTGAATGGGTTTCTTCCTAACACTATCTCAACATCTTTCACTTCCTTTATAGGGTCCAGCTTCCTGAAAAGATGTTTTCACCAGCGCAATTCTTCCTTAGTGTCTACATGAACCAGGTCCTCATTCTCCAATACATTCTCCCCTTCAATAGGGTCTACATAGACCAGGTCCTCACTCTCCACTATAATCTCCTCTTCAGTAGGGTCTACCTATAGACCAGGTCCTCACTCTCCACTGTAATCTCCTCTTCAGTAGGGTCTACCTAGACCAGGTCTTCACTCTCCACTATAATCTCCTCTTCAGTAGGGTCTACCTATAGACCAGGTCCTCACTCTCCACTATAAACTCCTCTTCAGTAGGGTCTACCTATAGACCAGGTCTTCACTCTCCACTATAATCTCCTCTTCAGTAGGGTCTACCTATAGACCAGGTCCTCACTCTCCACTATAAACTCCTCTTCAGTAGGGTCTACCTATAGACCAGGTCCTCACTCTCCACTATATTCTCCTCTTCAGTAGGGTCTACATAGACCTGGGCCTCACTCTCCAATACATTCTCTTCATTTAACAACCTCTTGTAATAACACTTCCATTCCTCTTTCTGTACAGTGTCTTTAACGTTATTCTGATGTCCATAAACACTTCTCCCCTACAACATCGCCATTCTCTTTATTACACTACCCTGCAATCCAGAACATCAACAAACTGCTGTAGAACACTGACAAACTTCTTACTTTCTGTTTCCTCTCTTGCTAAATATTTGATGGTCCTTTAAGCTACCATATCCCCCTACTCTAAGCTGTCTTAAGCTACCATATCCCCCTACTCTAAGCTGTCTTAAGCTACCATATCCCCCTACTCTAAGCTGTCTTTAGCTACCATACTCTAAGCTGTCTTTGATTTTTATGTGTCTGGCTCCTGAAAGTCATTAACCACCAATCTATGCTGGCTGGTTGGTTGGTTGGGTGGCTGGATGGGTGGCTGGCTAGGTGGCTGGATGGGTGGCTGGATGGATGGATGGATGGATGGGTGGCTGGCTCGGTGGGTGGCTGGCTGAATGGATGGATGGTTGGCTAGCTGGCTGGCTCAGTGGGTGGCTGGCTGGCTGGCTGGCTAGCTGGTTGGCTGGGTGGCTGGCTAACTGGGTGACTTCCTGAAGCTAATGTTGCTCATTATCAAGTCATTTGCATCACAAAACTCCAGGAATCTTGATCTCTCTTCATTTACACACCAAGTCCATAAGCTCCATACACACCATAGAATCCTGATCCTGTAGTGACCCTTGGAGTGACCAACCAAGATAATAATGTCACAGATGTTGTCTACAAGAGGACCTCGTAAAACTAATCCTTCTGGACCAGCTTGCAGTATATGTACAGAGATATATATTTGTCCAAGACTAGTTTAAGCTTCATTATCCTCTCATATACTTATAAATTATCATAGTTATTAAGGTGGGTTGACAGTATCACTGGAATGTCAAACACAATGTTTGTGGTATTGACTTATTACTTTCTATGTTCTGAGTTCAAATCCTGCTGAGGTCAACTTTACCTTTCATCCTTCCAGGGTTGATAAAATAAACTACCAGTAACACACTGGGGTTGATATACTCCTGCCCCCTCCTGCTCCACCCAGAAAAACAAATTGCTGTGCCAAAAGTAGAAACATTGTTGTTGTTGATAGAAAAGCCATAAAATGATAGTTTACTGAAAATCAATAATTAGTGAGAACTGCTGTTACTGTTTTAATTAGTTAATTAATTGTCGTTAAGAGACTGTTGACGATATTTGTAGAACAATGTCTGTAGAATATGTTGTCTTTCATCAGGTATACTCAGCCAATCCATTTACATAGTGTGTCTATATTAAACTACATGGCTTAGTGGTTAGAACATTGGCCTTGCAATCGAAAGGTTGTGAGTTCAATTCTCAGACCGAGTGATGTGTTGTTTCCTTGAGCAAGACACTTTATTTCACATTGCTCCAGTTTACTCAGCTGTAGAAATGAGATGATAGGGACTGGGGTCCATATCATTCCACTGCAAAGTGGTCGTGGAGGTGCCACGGCAAAAAAGCACCCAGCGCTCACTGTAAATGAGGTTGGTGTTAGGAAGGGCATCCAGCTGTAGAAATCAAGCCAGAATCAGTTCCCATCCCACCCTTGCACACAGGGAAAAGCGGACGCAAAATGATGATGATGTATATATTAAACTACAGTGTGTATATTAAACTACAGTGTATATATTAAACCACAGTGTGTACATTAAACCACAGTGTGTACATTAAACTATAGTGTATATATTAAACTACACATATGTTAAACTACAGTGTGTCTATATTAAACTACAGTGTATATATTAAACTACAGTGTGTATATTAAACTACAGTGTGTCTATATTAAACTACAGTGTGTATATTAAACTACAGTGTGTCTATATTAAACTACAGTGTGTCTATATTAAACTACAGTGTGTATATTAAACTACAGTGTCTATATTAAACTACAGTGTCTATATTAAACTACAGTGTGTATATTAAACTACAGTGTGTATATTAAACTACAGTGTATATATTAAACTACAGTGTGTATATTAAACTACAGTGTATTTATTAAACTACAGTGTGTATATTGAACTACAGTGTATATATTAAACTACAGTGTATATATTAAACTACAGTGTATATATTAAACTACAGTGTATATATTAAACTTCAGTGTGTCTATATTAAACTACAGTGTATATATTAAACTACAGTGTATATATTAAACTACAGTGTGTCTATATTAAACTACAGTGTATATATTAAACTACAGTGTGTGTATATTAAACTACAGTGTGTATATTAAACTACAGTCTATATATTAAACTACAGTCTATATATTAAACTACAGTGTGTATAGTAAACTGCAGTGTGTATATTAAACTACAGTGTATATATTAAACTACAGTGTGTATATTGAACTACAGTGTGTCTATATTAAACTACAGTGTTTATATTAAACTACAGTGTATATATATTAAACTACAGTGTATATATTAAACTACAGTATGTATATTAAACTACAGTGTGTATATTAATCTACAGTGTATATATTAAACTACAGTGTCTATATTAAACTACAGTGTGTATATTAAACTACAGTGTATATATTAAACTACAGTGTGTATATTAAACTACAGTGTATATTAAACTACAGTGTATATATTAAACTACAGTGTGTATATTAAACTACAGTGTGTGTATATTAAACTACAGTGTGTATATTAAACTACAGTGTGTGTATATTAAACTACAGTGTGTGTATATTAAACTACAGTGTGTCTATATTAAACTACAGTGTGTCTATATTAAACTACAGTGTGTGTATATTAAACTACAGTGTGTATATTAAACTACAGTGTGTCTATATTAAACTAGTGTGTATATTAAACTTCAGTGTATATATTAAACTACAGTGTGTCTATATTAAACTAGTGTGTATATTAAACTACAGTGTGAATACTAAAGCTGACAGTGGTGGTAGTGGTAGTAGTGGTGGTGGTGGCTGTAGTGGTAGTGGTGGTAGTGGTAATCCAGGTGACAATTTCTTCTTGATTACTAAATGTTCTTCTACCTGTAATACTCATATCCTACTCTTTGTCCAAGTTACTCTCATTTATCTATTTGTTTTCTACATTCTATTCAGTCATTACCATTAGTTATGCCATGTTTATATTGCTAATTCTAACTTTGGCCATTGTTGAAATCCTATCAACTTTGCACCAGAAAAATAAATTAAATGAAACAGTATTGATCAAATAACTTTCACATTTCCTACGTATTAGATGTATTATTAATTGGCTATATTACTCCCTCGTTAATCTCTCATTACAGAGGAGCAATCTTCCTGCAGGTTTATCATGGCTAGTGACATGGTCAGAGATGTTAGGTAGGGGCCCATACAGATTCCTTCTTGCTTGTACACATCACATAATATGATACCTCACATCAGAGATGTTAGGTAGGGGCCCATACAGAGATCCTTCTTGCTTGTACACATCACATAATATTGTGAATCTATATTTAACAGAGAGATCCTTTAACTTCCAAACCCTCCTTCTCCAGATTGTACTGCATTTCTGATTCTGTCTGTATTTTATTCTGAAGTCATCAATAACGAGTTTTAAAATATTACCTTAAAAATATTTAATTAGTATTTATATTTTGGGTAAAATCCCCCTTGACAAAGGTGTTAAGGAACACAAAAGAGAGATAATTATTGAATGTCCATTGTGTCGGCATGCAAGATAAACATTTCCCTGCCCCTCCCCAATATTAAAAACTCCAGGAATATTACGAAATGTTAACCTAATTTGAGATACAGTGGCTCTAACTGTTCTACTTTAACAGAAAATGGTGAGAAGAATTAGTTTAAAACATGCTGCCTACAATAAAATATTGTCATGTTTTTGTGGAAATAATTTGTCATCCAGCCAAAGACCAACATAAAATAATTAAATAAAACAAGAAATAAACAGATCTTAATTTTGTTGATTATAATAATGGTTTGTAATTTAGGCAGAGGGCCAACTATTTGAGGGAGGGGAAAGTTGATGACATGTCTCAAAGGTAACAAAATATTTTCACATCTATCTTTTCTTAACATCCAACTCAACATCTTCTCAATCTACAACTCTCTTCCATACACACTTTAAATGTGGCTCACACATTATTTAATAATCCCTTCCACACCACTACATTTTTCTTGTACCAAGTGAATATCATATATATAATGGCGTTCACTTCCTCACTCTTCCTGCACACATGCACACACACACACACACCTTCTTGTATTTCTATCCCACCAAATTCTTCACTACTTACCATAAAATTGATATCTTTTGCCTCCAGACATTCCTTCTACATATTCATCTTCTCCCTCAAGCTATCCATACTCTCTGCTAGTAACAACAGGTTATTTCCATGCACCAATTCCCACGGTAAACCCTCCTTTACACTTTGGGTCCAGTAGTTCCATCACAACTACAAATATTAGGGAGCTTAATACTGACCCCTGATGCACTCCAACTTTCACTTTAACCCTTTAGCATTTAAACCAACCTATATCTGGCCAGAATTCTCTCACCTCTTTCTGTTCAAACCAGTCATAAACCGGCCATTCATACCAATGTTAAGGTATTGTTCTCAAAATAAATAAAATCAAAATCTTGTAGATTCAATATTATGAGATAAAGTGTTTACTGTGGAAATACAATAGTATATATAGAGTAATGTAAATATGTGAGGTATTATGTGAGATAGAGTGTTTACTGTGAAAATACAATAGTATATAGAGATTAATGTAAATGCTAAAGGGTCAAATAAGCTGGCAATAATATTAGGCTAAGGTCACGAAGCAATAAATAAAAAAGATGTGGCATGATTTGACCTCAACAAGAATGAATACCTTAAAATAATCTGATCACTCCACTCTGTCAATTTACTACATTCCTTAACAATTATTAAATCTAAGTCATTCTATGGGAGGAGAGTTATTTTAGACATTTAAAAAACACTGGAAAACTGTTCAATTCAGTTTTCAATTATTTCATGGTGTCAAATTTTTCATCACATCTTTGCGACCTGGTCACTGGCAGAATTCCACTGCCATGTAGAACTTGTAATAACAACATTGGCACTACAAACAGTTAATAAGTGCCTGTAATATGTTTTTTGCTTATTTTTCAAGACTAAAATAATTCTTCCACAATGTTCTAAATTCCATATATCCTCTCTCTCCCTCTCCCTCTCTCTCTCTCTCTCTCTCTCTATATATATATATATATATATATATATATATATATATATATATAATCGAGAGAGAGAGGGAGAGAAAGAGGTGAAGGCATTTGGTAGCCACTACTGTGGAATATTAAATGTAAATTATTTGAGAAAGAAAGCTTCACAAGTTTTAGGATTGCTTTGGATAATCACCAAATTTAGTGTGTGAAAAATTTGGAATAAAAACTGTTTATAAATTTGTAAGAGAGATGGTAAGATATGTAAATGTTTGAAACATTTGAAATGTCAAGTACTGTAGACTTCTCCTGGATGGAAGTTGGTTGAATATTTAATGTGTTTAGCAGTAAAAAGCCAATTATTTTTCATGAAATCAGCTGACAACTTAGAAGAAGAGAAACATTGTTTGTTAAATTATGGGCGATAGTAGTAGTAGTAGTAGTAGTAGTAGTAGTTGTGATTGTAGTTGTTGTAGTTGTGGTTGTAGTTGTTGTAGTTGTGGTTGTGGTGGTGGTAGTTGTGGTTGTGATAGTGGTGTTAATAGTTGTGGTGGTGATGGTAGTAGTAGCAGTGGTAGTATATATAATTGTTTCTACTTTTGGCACAAGGCCAGCAATTACCCAGTGCATTACTGGTACTTTATTTTATCGACCCCGTAAGGATGAAAGGCAAAGTTAACCTCGGCTGGACAGTTATTAGTGGTGTTGGTGGTGGTAGTAGTTGTGGTTGTAGTGGTTGTAGTAGTGATGGTAGTAGTAGTGGTTGTGGTGGTAGTAGTTGTGGTTGTGGTTGTGGTGGTTGTAGTAGTTGTGGTGGTAGTAGTAGTAGTGGTTGTGGTGGTGGTAGTTGTGTTAGTAGTGGTTGTGGTGATGGTAGTTATGGTGGTTGTAGTGGTGGTGGTGGTGGTGATAGTAGTAGTATATAATGTTTTCAGACAATTATTATTATTAATAGTAGAAGTAGTAGTGTGTATATATATATATATATATATATATATAGTAAATGAGTGAAGAATAACATGGATCGGCTGTACAATAGGATTTATTCATTATATATTATATATATATAATTGTTTCTACTTTTGGCACAAGGCCAGCAATTATCCAGTACATTACTGGTACTTTATTTTATCGACCCCATAAGGATGAAAGGCAAAGTTAACCTCGGCGGGATTTGAACTCAGAATGGCAAGGGCCGTAACTCTATGCGCCAAAGCATGGCGTCCAACCCTCTACCGATACTGCCAGCAGCTCTTGGTGGTGGTAGTAGCAGTAGTATATAATGTAATGTCAGACAGTTATTGGTGAGGAACAGTCTAGAACAAAGGTTCTCAACGGGGTGGGGGGGGGGGGGCATATGCACCCCCAGGGGGCGTTTGGGAGCAAGGTCACGTTAGGGGAGGCGTATGGAGCTTGAGGGGTGGAAGGCTCTTTACTTTGGTAAGTTTTATAAGCCATATTTGTATGTCTTTGAGACAGCCAGTGTGAATGCATTTGAATGAGCTTGCAGACAAGACAGCATAACTATAGTCTGACCACAGCTGTGAGCAGGTGTGCAGGCGTGTCTGGTAATTGAGACATTAACCGGTAATTGAGATCCTAAAAATGGAAAAACCCACAGTCAACTGTGTCAAGGACACTTTGACCGCAGCCAGTTAGAATCTTATCTCTCCTTCACCAATAACAATGTATTTCATGTCTGAAATTATTGACTCAACCGTAACACGTTAACACTATGTAGATCTATTTTATTCCCTATTGTATAAATAATATTACAAATAGAAAAAAGAAAAGAAAAAACAGAAGCGTGTAGCACACACATCTAGGACCACATACAACACATAATCAGATAATACACACATCTAGGACCACATACAACACAGAAGCAGGTAATACATACAGCTGGGACCACATGCAATACATAAGCAGGTAATACATACATCTAGGACTACATACAACACACAGGCAGGTAATACATACATCTAAGACCACATACAACACACATTGAATCATGTGCTACGGACTACGCAAGGCCAACATAAGGGCTTTGTCACTCTTCTGAAGAGAGAAAATCTGTATTTGCTGTTCATTGTGTCATTCATCGACAACACTTGGCTGCGAAGAAACTCAGCAAGCCGCTGAGCAAGTCCTTGCAGGTGGCCATTGATGTCATCAATTTTATGAAATGGCATTCCTTCAGTGAATGAATTTTCCGGCAACTGTGCCAAGATAATGACAAAGAATTCGTCAAATTGCTCCTTCATACTGAAGTGAGGTGGCTTTCAAAGGGCAAGTGCTTTACTCGCTTCTTTGAACTCTTCGACTCTATCATTGAGTTTCTGCAAGGACGCAATACAGAACTGTATAAAAGAAACCTCGATATGAGGCAAGACTGCGCCTACCTCACCGACAGAAGAAAAGGGACATACCACTAATTACCATGAACCTATTATATATTACATAAAAGTACATCATGTATATATACCAACCTGTAACCTATAGATATATCTTGTGTGTTTAGTACTATTGACTAGCATATAGATATATCTTGTGTGTTTAGTACTGTTGACTGTAACCTATAATAAACAGGCCTTCATTTCATACCTGACCTGGGTCTTACACCAGCTTTTACTGACCTGGGATCTCTCACCAGTTTTCTACTGACCTGGGTCTCTCACACCAGCTTTGTAGTGACCTGGGTAAGAAAATATGTGTGCTACTATTTGTACAATGTTATCAGACACTGGTAAGATGATATCAGTATCCTGTACTCCTTGATACCTCTAACAATACACTAGTAGAGAAGGGTCTTTGGAGTAATGTTACTCGATAAAGTGCATAACTCACAGATCAGAGAGTCACTCCAGGTAGAGCTGCTACTTCTCTGAACTGAGACCATAGCTCCGATACTATGGACATGGGGTTAGACTGTCCCAGGAAAGAATCGCTGGACAGATTTTACAAGCAAAAACCAACTGACAGGAGACCCATAGGTGGATCCCAAGCAAGATGGTTGAATTACATCCATGAGCTTGGTTGGTCTCTGTTGGGGATCTAGCCAGATTGCTTCTGGCAGGACCCGCTGGAGAGAGTGTTTGAGGACTCTGACCCCACACCCTCTCAAGATTAAGAGGTTGAAGAAGAAGAGCACCACTACTGTACTCCTTGATACCCCTAGCAATCCAATTGAGGACAACTACTCTAAATGAAGGAATCTCACACACATTGTTTGAAACATATTCTAAATATTAAATATTCAAACTTATTAAAACTTTTTTGTTTATTTCAGCCAAAAGATTTTGTGAGCCTCAGCATGAGAGACGACCATGGAAAATATGGTAAATATTTGATGAAATAGCTTATTGTTTCTATTGTAGAGGAGGGATTAAATACCTTGTTGTGTTTAGTTATCTCTGTTTACTTTCACTTTCATTAGATCTGTTAACATTCTAACAATCAACATTACCACGAGATCCCTTAAATATCTCACAGAAATCCAGCAATACCACTTAAATCCAGGAGAAGCAGGTTTCTTAAATATCTTGTGGAAATAATCTTTCAAACTCTACCATTCTACCCTTCTAAAGGGTCCCTTCTTAAATTTTGAACCTTCCAACATAATTTTGTACAACATTTTGTTGTTACAAATATTGTCTGAATGAAATAATAATTTTAGAAAATACTTTCCCAGTTCTTCATTAAATACCAAATATTTCATTAGAAATATGTTAACGAAAGGATTAAAAGCCTCTATAACATTTTTATTCTTACAACCCCTTTATTACTTAGATAAATAACTGCATCTGTTTTTCGATTCATACTTATTGATGTTAACTATCAGTTATCTCCCTTCTTACTACAAAAAATTACAATGAAATATCAAGCTACATACTTTATTCAATATAATAATTGTTTCTACTTTTGGCACAAGGCCACCAATTACTCAGTGTATTACCGGTACTTTATTTTATCGACCCCGTAAGGATGAAAGGCAAAGTTAACCTCGGCGGGATTTGAACTCAGAATAGCAAGGGCCGTAACTCTATGCGTCAAAGCATGGCGTCCGACCCTCTACCGATACTGCCAATTCATTCAATATAATAATTATTTCTACTATAAGTACAAAGACAATAATTTGTGAGAAGGAGAAGGGATGTCGATTACATCGACCCCAGTACATAGCAGGATTTGAACTGAGAACATAAGGAGCCAGAACAATATAATTATAGTTAACATTAAAAAAAAGGGGGATAATTTTCGTCTGAAGTTGTGTTAAGATATTAATAATGTTATAGTAAAAGAGTGATATAAAGGGAGAGAGGACAGCAAACTGTATACCTGAGCCAGGGTGGTATATATCAGCTGTTGATAGAATATAGACTGTATACCCCAGTCAAGGTGTATATAGCAGCTGTACCCTGTTGATAAAATAGACTGAATACCTCCTGTCATGGAGGTATTCATCAGCTGTACCTTGTTGATAAAGTGTGTTACTGTCTTGTCTAGTTCTATGATACTTCTAAACAACAATAGTGTAATGTGTTATTGTCTTTCCCAGGTTCTACGATACTTCTAAACAACAATAGTGTAATGTGTTATTGTCTTTCCCAGGTTCTACGATACTTCTAAATAACAATAGTGTAATGTGTTATTGTCTTTCCCAGGTTCTACGATACTTCTAAACAAGCAATTGGTGCTGCTGTAATTCACTTTGCTAATGTCTTTCTTGCTGATATGTTTCAAGGAGACCCTTGTACATGGTAAGTCTTTTTGTTGTTTCTTTCCTAATGTCTTGTTTCCTCATGGAACTCCATTACTACACCTTACACCTCCTACACCTTCCATAACTACACCTTACACCACCTATCACTAGATCTACTCTTCTCACTTTCAGTCTTTTCCACCCAAATATTTCTTTCGTTATTCCACCTTAAACTTTATTCAAAAGCAATGTTGATAAAGACGTAACTAAGTGTTGTAAGAAGTTTGGTTTGGAGTGAAATTCACTAAAGTGATACATACAGACAGTTGACAATGAAAGCGGGGAGGTTCTCTCGTCTGGTAGTTGTTTCTTATATTTATATTAAATAATAAAGAGGTACTTACAGACAGTTGACAATGAAAGAGGCTTGGTTCTCTTGTTTTGTTGTGTTTCTTATATTTATACTAAATACTAATGTTTTCTCTGTTTTATTCTCTTTCTAGGTATTTTGTTAGTTTTTTGCTTGACTCCACGGTTGGCTTACTTGTGATATACTTAGGGCTTAAGATTGGCCAGTGGATTGCTCTTCGGAAAGGATGGGAGAGTTTACGCTTTGGAGAATACGGTAAATAATATTTCTGTTGTTATAGTGTTGTCATTATTATTATTATTATTATTATTGGGTAAGACAGTGGATTGGTAGAATCACTGTGTATCGGACAGTGGAGTGTCAGACAATGGAGTAGAGTGTCAGACAGTGGGGTAGAGTACTTTGCTCTTAAACAAGGCTTGGCACCAGGAAGGGCCTCTGGTTATAAAACACTGCTTTGAAAAACAAAGGTTCCATCCAACCCATGTCATGGAAAAAGTAGACATAAAACTGATGATGTTGAAGGTTTAATATCTTTATATTATGTTGTAGGTTTAATTTCTGTATTATATTATTATGTACATTTGAAAGAAATATTTTTATTTTTCTCTATTACAGGAAGACCTCCACAGTGCAATGCTTGGGTAGGGCAGTGTGCTCTCTACATTCTTGTCATGATTATTGAGAAATTACTAATGACTTTGCTAGTACTCTGCCATTTTTGGGTAAAAGTAGGTATTTCCAGTTAACAAACATTAAACCCTTTCTGACTATATTTCTAATATACTCTAATTCAATTAATGTTGACATAGTAGCATCCAGGTGACAGGACTCATATGAGTTTCTTAAGTAACTTTAACCTTTCATAATCGTGTGAAACCATTTTGCTGATGAGGATGTAGATGTGTGTGTAAACTTGTCTGGTACATCACCTTTCTTTCCTTCTTCCAGTTACTTCCCTTTGTCCTCCTCCTCTGTCAATCTATTCTATATTTCACCTGTCACCCACCTTGTGGATTGTCTCTCTGTTGACCACTGGTCCCTGTCATCTGTTGACTACTGGCCACTGGTCTCTGAGACATATATCATCTGCCTGTCACCCACCTTGTGGATTGTCTCTCTGTTGACACTGGCCCCTGTCCTCTGAGACATATATCATCTGCCTGTCACCCACCTTGTGGATTGTCTCTCTGTTGACACTGGCCCCTGTCCTCTGAGACATATATCATCTGCCTGTCATCCACCTTGTGGATTGTCTCTCTGTTGACCACTGGCCGCTGCGTGTCGAGAAAGGGAGGTGCTGTGTGTATGTGAGAGAGAGAGAAAGATTGACAGAAATATATAAATATTCAAATATGGTTTCTATTTTCAGGTGCGGAAATTTATTTTAGCTCCAGTAAAAAATGCCAACTTGGAGATAGTAATAGTAATGTTTATGGTTCCTTTATTTGTGAATGTAAGTTTTATTTT
>OZ024751.1:33691965-33754465 GCA_964016885.1 Eledone cirrhosa
CATAAACAATATTAATCCACAGAACACAACTGTTTATTGTTTGGAACTCTGGGAAATATTCCATGACAGGAACCTCCATAAATGAATGTTCAAGACTAACAACCTGAAATAAAGAAACAAATCTTTTAAAAAATGGCTTCATTTCATTTTCTTTCTTTTTAACAATAAAGAATCATCTCAGCCCTTTTATTACCCCAGATCTAATTAAATATATAGGTGTTTAGAACATTAATTAACAGGAATAACTTAAACCCTTTCAACTTTTCACCACAACTCTCCAGAGTTTTCTTTATCATTTCTTTCATGTTATTAACTAATCTTATCTCCGAACATGCTGCAAAAGATTTTACCCCGGAAAACGGAGGGGGAAGGGTGGGACCTTCGTACCAACCCACCCACCTCCAGGAATTTTCTTTACCTTCTAACCCTAAGTTGGGGGAGAGGTGAAAATCCCGAAAGCCTCCTCCCTCTTCAAGAGTCAAAGTCCTTTGCACCATATCAGGAGGTACGTTTAATTGATAGCACACGGAAAAATAATAATTTCCCCCTGAAATCGGTGGGGGAGAGGGTATTTCTATAATACCCAAATTAGTTGGTTCTTAGCTGTTCTCATAAGACTTCCAGAACTTTTAGAAAATTTAAGACTACAATTAAATAGGAACGGATTCCAGTGATATAATATACAAAAGTATTCAATGAAATTATTGCAAACAAGCTATACTTAACACTTCATATATATGTTAAAATAATATCTTAAAAGACCGTATATTGAGGGCGAGGGTTACCAAGTGATCACAAAACCTTTTCCTTTCCATAATTCAAGATGAATAAGTTATTTTAAGATTCATCGTGGTTAGTTTCACTTTTAAATACGTAGTCGGCAACATTATAAATAATACTAACGGTGGATTGGCAGTATCGGTAGAGAGTCGGACGCCATGCTTTCCAGCATAGTTACGTCCCTTTACGATCAGAGTTCAAATCCCGCCGAGGTTGACTTTGCCTTTCATCCTTACGGGGTCGATAAAATAAAGTACCAGTAATGCACTGGTAATTGCTGGCCTTGTGCCTAAAGTAGAAACAATTATAAATAATAACAAACCTCTTGGTATAGGTGAATCTTTTTATCATTTCCACTCAATAAGAAAACAGTTTCTTTAGAGTTTTTGGTAATCAATTCAGTATGGGTGAGTTGATAAGGTATAAACTCTAGTTTCAAATACTGACATATAGGAGTAACTTGGTCAGAATTCGGTTTGATATCCAATTCTTTTTCCAATGAAGAATAAATATTGAGAAACTGACAGGTTTTATTTTCATTTTCTTCTAATTTGAGGAAAGCAATTCCAATTATAAGTTCGTCATCGTGGAATACTTTACGGAAAGCATCAATAGCTACAAGCTCGGCATCACTGGGTATATATGTAAACTGGATCTCTCTAGAGGAGGGTCGTAATTTGTCTGAATGTTTGTGGTATTCTACACTCATTACTTTACCATTCATACATCCTGTCAACAACTTTGTTGTACCATCAGCTTTAGAGAATGTTGTTAAACCATAGACATTACTTTGAGAAGGAAGACAGCTGAAATGTGCGTCGATCCATTGCCATCTTCCATCCATTTCAATGTTATTTGAAACTGAGGTCTGCATTACAACTTTCTCTCGAGTTATCTCCACTTTACCGGACGTCAATACTTCTTCCTTTTCCTGTTAGACATTTTCACTCTTCGGTGCATCGAATTTTTGGTCGTGCTAATCTTGGCTCATCCAACACCTTAGTCATTTATAGGATTTCATAGAATATCTAAAACACATCCACTATGCCACCCAAGTTCGATCCCAGTGCCGTTCATATTGGTAAGCAACTCTTATATTTCATTTAAACGCTTTTTTATTTGGAAGGATCGCGTGTTTCATACAAATTTACGCCACAACTACTAATCACCGCGTTTAATATTATTAAACTTCGATCTGTACAAATAAATTATTTTATTTATTCTTGTTTGGGTAAGAAAACTGCAGTAAATCATTGTTAAGATTCTCTTTTATTATATTATATTTAACTTTGCCTTTCATCCTTACGGGGTCGATAAAATAAAGTACCAGTAATGTACTGAGGTATTTGCAGGCCTTGTGCCAAAAGTAGAAACAATTATATTATATTTCGTTTTTAACGTGTTGACTGAATCTCGTCTGAAGAACATGACAGTATCTCGTTCGATTCACCAAATTCATTTCACATGCTCCGTTACTAATATATATATATTGGGGTTTACCAATATATACCCTGGTAAAGATGATGTGTATATATATATATATTAGCGGAGCATATATGAAATGAATTTGGTGAAAAAATAGACGACCCGAACCGTTTCACCAAATTCATTTCATATATGCTCCGCTAATATATATATATACACATCATCTTTACCAGGGTATATATATATATATACATACTCCGGTGAATGAGGCGAGATATTTATCTTTATTGTCTCATAGAAATTAAATCATTCTTGCCATACTGTTAACATGCGGTCATGTCTTCTATAATACATGTATTTAATTAATCTGCCAGATAACGTCTGTTATTACCATATTTCTAAAGTAAAACACAGCCTATGATGTTCAAATAATTTATAAACTAATGTAACTAAACATTCTCGTTAAGCTTGTGTTTGGAACATATCTTAAAGGTTCTTATATAAAATTATGATGAGTTTTTAGGTAATAAAAACAATTTTGTATGGTAGAATGAACATTTTCAGTTGGTTTTGTATGAAATAGGTTTAAAGTTTCCTATCTGAAAGGGAAAGGGAAAATATCCACGTGTGTTGAAGAAAATATTTCTGGAGTAAATTATTACATAAATAATTGTTTCTTCCTCGTGGTACAAATATTTTGTTAAATGAAAATATATTTTATCAAATATTTATGGCTAAAGGTCTCTTAGACTTAATGAGATATAATAAACGTGTCCTGCGATGTATCTGTATTTAAGTTGGATATAAAGGAGACATGACAACATATTGTTTTGTGTGGTCAGGTTTGAAATAAATGTTATTTAGTTTTAGCCGAGGGAGGTTAAATTATAGATTGAAATTATCTCTGAAGGTAAACAAATTTTTTCCTTGACTTTGCCAAAAAACATTGAAGGGTCTTTTTTCGTTTTAATTAGACATCGGAGTACATATCAAAATTTAAATGTACAGTATTGTGTTTAAATATTACATTTCTAGATACTTGGTGTAAATTCTGGGGGATTTATTAGTAAAAGTCCATAGTTAAAGTAAAACTGATAAATTATTGCAATTCATATGATTGTAAAATGAAATTATTACTGATAGATTAATAATACGAGGGAATATTGGAAATGTTTCAATGAAATGGAAAATGAGAGTCGCCATAGTTTGACTGTAGGTGGCGCTAGTGGTAATCATTCTTACTAAGGGCAATAACTCTACTAAATTATATATGTTTAAGACATGATTTTGGAAGAAATAATAGCGATATTGTACAAGTGTGCATAGGAATTTCTTCTTCTCCCACTTATTGGTGAGGGGTCCTCAAACACCCTTCCCGGCGGGTCCTGTCAGAAGCAACCGTCTCCAACTGATCTGACTTGAACCCGAAGTATGGACAGCCAAGCTCATGGATGTTATCCAACCATCTTGCCCTGGGTCTCCTGTCGGCTGGTTTTGCTTGTAAAATCTGTCCAGCAATTCTTTCCTGAGACATTCTAATCACATGTCGGAGCTGTGATCTCAATACTTCTATTTATTGACATCGATTTTGCGTTGAAAAAGAAATTGTTATAAATAGAATATAACATGCAGTGATATTTAGTAGAAAGTATCTTTATGGTACTTTTACTGATGGACAAATCAGTGCTAAGAATTGCAGTTAAACAAAAAAACATCACATCGGTTTTGAATGATCTGCAGTCATAGTGCTGTTTTGTACTGTGGTTTCATATGGTACAGGACGTTAATTGTTAATCAAAACAGAACCAGATAGAGATTCTAATCTGAATTTATTTTTACATTTTCAGTTTATATCCGAGCTGTTGGTGGTGAAGTTCCTGGTACATCGTCGTTGGCTCCTAAAATAGGTCCATTGGGTTTGGTAAGTTAAATCAATATTTTATATATTGGATCTTTCGTTTGAGTTCTTCTATATGGTTATTTGATATGGTTTGGCGATTGTTCCAATGAATCGTGCAACCTGTATCATAGCAAGAGTTGGACAGGTCATCTCAGACCAAGTCGGTACTTAATTGGAGCCACTGACCTCTGACAGGCCTGGAGCTTGCATCTTGTTTTTACATTCATTACCCACACTCTACAGGATATACTGGTTACATTTATTGGGCACTTTCCCTAGAGAGGTTGGTCGTCGATTGAAGGGCTCTTTCTACTCTCTGGGAGGTAGTAATGGGTATGTGATAATTGAGGTGACAAGTATGGTGTGGGAAGAGGTGAGGAATTATCTCTTCAGTGTATGACTGGTATGGTTGGGTTTAAGAGTAAATGTTTGATTTAAAGTGTTTTAATATATATATTTTTTTTTTCAGTCTCCCAAGAAAGTTGGTGATGATATTGCCAAGGGTACAGCAGATTGTAAAGGATTAAAGATTACTGTAAAATTAACAATCCAGAATCGTCAAGCTGTAGTGTCTGTTGTGCCCAGTGCTGCTTCACTTATAATTAAAGCTCTTAAAGAACCACCCAGGGACCGCAAGAAAGTTAAACACAGTGAGTGGTCCTTTCTTTTCCTTTTCAATTTAAATTTGGAATTTTAGTTTATTTTTTCACTAATGTGAACACAGTATCCCTGCACATGTTGCTGTCCTTCATTATGGATTGGTAGTATCGGTAGAGAGTTGGACGCCATGCTTTGACACATAGTCACGACCCTTGCCATTCTGAGTTCAAATCCGGCCGATTTAGGTGCTCATTTACACTGTGCTGTCTAAAGAAAGAAATTTGATTTTATTGCCAAGTGTTAGGTTTGACTATTGTTTCGGGTGCTGCCTGTTACTGAATGGTTTATGTATCTCGTATTTTATAATAAAAGTTTTATTTATTTTTTTTTTCTTCATCATTTTTCAGTTAAACATAATGGAAACCTGACATTTGATGATATTTTGGGTGTAGCAAGAACAATGAGAGATCGTAGCATGTCGAAAACACTTGCAGGGACATGTAAAGAGATTTTAGGTTTGTTTAGCATTTTTAATTTGTATTTTATATAGAAAACAGATAGTGTAGGATGTCAGGGTTACGTGATTTGCCTTAACCCTGACATATCTATATTGTTTTATTATTCATCCAACATGGAGTTATCACTGTTTCTCACATTACATTCTCTCTGCTGTCTTGTAATTGCTACTTTCCCATCACACTCTTCCTAACATGTAAAACTCTACACTTGATTGCTATAAACTACACCACCCAAACATGAACTCTGCCTTAGACAATGAAATGTTAATCTCTCTATTTTCAGGAACGGCTCAGTCAGTTGGATGTACAGTTGATGGTAACCATCCACATGATGTCATTAATATGATTAACAATGGGGAATATGAAGTACCAGCTGTAAGTTATATATTTTCTAACCTTATTTTAAGGGCACTGAAAGGGTAGGGTTACATTTCTTGTGGGTATTGTGGTTAAAAGATGGAAAGGGTGTCCATAGCCGTTGATCACTTTAGTGTTTCACTGTTAGAGTGAATGTTTATAGGGGGCATTTGACCAATATTATACACCCAACCTTGGTTTGTGGCATGGTTGCAGTATAAGGCTTGTAATATGTGCCCAGACCAACCCTTCATTACTGTATTTTTAATGAAATACTCTCTATTTCAATTAAATAATGAAAAAAGACCTCTGCCCTCACAACTCTTTCTGGAATAAGTGGGCAAAGGAACATTTTATATAAAATAATATTGGAAGATATTAATTTATATTTGGTGTCTTTGTTCTGTAGCACCACAGCTTGTTTCAGGCTGTTTGGTAATGAAAGAGTTGAGTTTGAATTGTGTGTGAGACCACAAAAACAATTATTTCTCAGGTAAACTTAAATACTGTGTCTTACCACCTTTACATTATTTCTAATTATTTCACATCCATACAAAGTGTTTGAAATGTAAGTTATTTTCTTAAAACTATAAACTGTTCCAATTGATGCTAAATAAATTTCTTTTCTTTTTATTGCAGGAATAAACAAAATAAAAATTATATTCTCTGACATTTTGGTTTTTGTTTTAATTTTCAATGAATTCGTTCCACTTGTGTAAAAATCACTCCAGATATTTTAGCACCTTATGTAGAATTTAAGGTTGGTGAAAATCAAAATATTGACCCATCAAATTTTGGGGTCATTCCTCAGCTTATGTTTTTGAGTATATATGGTTATTCAGTAAAGATTCCAAACTGAATTTTCTAAAGGATATTGCAAAACATTTAACATTTACACATTATTAAATAAAATAAAGAATTTAATATAAGAAAAAAAATTATCTGTATCAACATAAGGGCTTGCTGTATGGTGCCTGTGTTGGAAGTGTAATGTTGCATGGGCAGTGAATGTGAAAGCTGGAGAGAAATAAAGTAAATATGTTCTCATGGATGTGTAATGTTAATATACATGAAAGTCAAAGCATAGATGAGCTGAAAAAGAGATGTAGTTTACTGTTGCTGATATGGATGATGATCATTGGGTGGAGAAATATTGTTTGAGGGAAACCAAAGTGTGAGATATGTACCTGGGTATATACTTTACAATGTGTATATATATATATATATACACACACAGCTATCATTCTTAGCCAGCCAGTTGGCTATCTTTGTTTATATCTCAGCCTGGTTGGTGATAACAATAGTCTTTGGCAGGTGTGCAAAAAAAAAAAAGTCCTCAGCCAAATGAAAGGTAGCTGTACAGAGTTGTGTGTGAGAGGAACCCCAGACTTTTCACAGGCAAGGAACATTGGCACAAGTTCTGGGTGGAGTAAGTATAATTCTTAGTAGAAACTAGTTAGATGTAATTGTGATAGGATAATTAAATCTACATATTAACTCACCTGGCAGGGAAAAGCGGACGTAAAATGAAATGATGATGATGAACAGGCTATTTTAGTTCTTCATACAAATTATATTCATTGGAAATACGACATGAGCACACACTGATAACTGAAACAAGTGGTTTGATATTAATTCCAGTCTTTCCTGGGGAATAATGGAGGGGCCATTTGCAGGCTTCTTCGCCCATTTATTCCTAGGAGGAAAGTACTCACACACCTTCAGCAGGTCCTGTTGGGAGCCAGCTGAGTCTCCTGCTGGTTGGTTCTATCTTTGTCCAGTGATTCATTGTTGAGACATTGATTTTACTCTGCAGCTTGTCAATGATATCCTCTCTTACCAAGGTCTACACGTTTTCAATAACTGTTGGGTTACACATTGATTGTCTCTTCAGATGTTGGTCAGTGTCAACCAATCTGGCTATCTTTATATTATTTGGGGCAATATGATAGTGAATACAAGTGGCTGAAATGGGGTTTCTCTGAAGGCTCTTTGGAATAATGTTATTCAATAAGAGTGCGTAACTTAGAGATCTGAGACTCGTTTCAGGTAGAGCTGCTACTTCTCTAAATGACAGTTCAGATATTACAGACATGATGTTAGAACGTCTCAAGAAAGAATCACGACAAATTTAACTGGTATAGACCCTGAACTTGGCTGGTCTTTCTTAGGGATCCAGTTGGAGGTGGTTGCTTCTGACAAAACTTGCTGGAGGGGGTATTGGAGGACTCTGCCCCCAATAACACTCAGTAATAAGTGGGTGAAGGGTAATAATACCGCATTGCCTCCAAAAATCTCCAGGCTTTTGGCAAAGTATGATGCAAGACTTGCTCGATGTGTTCTATTGTCACAGGTGAAATTAAAATGTGATTAGTAACCATAACACCACCACATTCTTGGCTGATTGACACATCCAGGGAGCTCAATAAAAATCACACTTTTGTCTCCCTAACATTACATTTCACAAGAAATATCGTTGGATACTTTTTTAACAACAGGTGGTGCTGTTAAATTAGACATGGCCGAAACCTATCAAAGATATATATATGGAAAACGCATTTAATGGTGGCAATACACACATGTATTGTGTGTACATATACAGGGTGTTCCTGTGTACACTGATTACCTGTACAGCTAATATTAGAATGCTGTTGAAGTGTGTATATATATATATATTTCTGTATAATTTCAACCTGAGGCTAAAGTAAAAGACACCAGGTGCCATGTGGGAGAGTGAGGTCTAAAGCCACGTAGATTGGTTAGCCTCACTATCAAATATTGATTGATTGATTAAAATGTTATGTGGGAAACAAGCCAAGCAGAATATATTGATCTGTAATTTGTTTCTCGGTGTTACTATGGTGTTTGGTTTCTAAATCAATGCATGCAACGTTCGAAATAACCTTGTTTTCTGGCAATCAGGCTATTATTGTTTCTGAGATAGTTCCTGTCGAGAAATGTTACAGCCGCTATCTGTTACAACTCTGGACCAGACAACATGGAGGTTAGTAATGTTTCTGGTATATTTTTACAGTTTTAATCAGGAATGGAAGGACAGCTGCTGCTACAGTTTGTCATTGATTATTATTATATGACTTGGAGCTGAGATACTCTGATAAATTGATCTTATATTTCAGAGTCTTGTGAGAAGATATACTCTTGTAGGGACATGGTCTGACTTGTGAGATGGAAGTTATACTGTTGGTGGGGACATGGTCTGACTTGTGAGACGGAAGTTATACTGTTGGTGGGGACATGGTCTGACTTGTGAGACGGAAGTTATACTGTTGGTGGGGAC
This sequence comes from Eledone cirrhosa, assembly GCA_964016885.1. Taxonomy (NCBI): domain Eukaryota; kingdom Metazoa; phylum Mollusca; class Cephalopoda; order Octopoda; family Eledonidae; genus Eledone; species Eledone cirrhosa. The sequence continues at coordinate 33,700,844 of OZ024751.1, forward strand.
ATGGTCTGACTTGTGAGACGGAAGTTATACTGTTGGTGGGACATGGTCTGACTTGTGAGAAGAAAGTTGTACTGCTGGTGGGGTTGGAATACTTGCAACAGTGTGAACTCTACTAGAGAGCTGGTGGTGGTGAAGGCAGAACAAGCAATGTATGGAGGTGTAACCATCAAGGTGAGAGTTTGCAAGAAGTACAGTGATGAATTTAGAGTACACGATTCGTCTCCTGTTTATCGTTGTTCTTCAAGTCATAATTAAGGAGTTTAAGACTGACACTCTATGGGGACTCTGGTATACTTATGATATAAGCCTAATTTGATGTAACTTAGGGAAGAGATGTAGTGGGATTACAGGTAAGTTAATAAAAAAGATAGACTTTGTATGTAGTGGAAATAAACAATAAGAACACATGAAATAGAATTGCTCAGGCAGCTCTTTAGAGGTTGAGTTTTATTACCTATGTAACGAGTATGCTTAGAAAGTGGGGTAACTAGAGTTAGAACAAGCTGGAAGGAGTTGGTACCTTTGCTGACAATAAAAGAGCTTCTTTCTCACTGAAACCTAGACACTACGATGCCTGTGTGCACACTGCAATGCTAGATGGCAGTAATATATGGGTCTTGACTGCAGAAGATCTGTGAAAGTCAGAAAGTAATGAAGCAAGTATGCTCCACACCTTAGTAGCTATTACCAGGTCAGTCTCACCTAATTTCTCTATCTCCTTTATCATCACCTTTAAACCCCCACCACAATTCTCATACTTTCTCTCTCCCCCTCATCACATATTTGTCATTGTCACTGCCCCCCCCCCCCCCAAAAAAAACACGATACACTTGGGACAAGTCTTCGACCCTCCACCCACCCTATACTGTAGAGGACTCACCGGTAACCTATCTAGTGTTGATGCCATGAATAAAGCACTAAGTACACTCTGTAAAGTGGTTGGCGTTAGAAAGGTCATCCAGCCAGAGAAAACTTGCTACCGCCTCCCACGAAAAGGGCTTGACAGTACTCTTCAGATACGTAAAAGACTTGACAGCATCTCTAGTACTGGTTCTACAATAAAACACAGCAAGTACCTTCTGTAAAGTTGTTGGAGGAGGGACATCTAGCCAAAATAAAGAGTCGAGAGGACTCTTCAATTATGTAAAAAACACGACGACCTCATTACTGCTGGTGTTAACAAAACGCACCCAATACATTCTGTAAAGTGCGGGAATATAAGCGAGATACCGCCCCCGGTCTATCCGGGGGAGTCATTAACTAATGATAGTCTATGATGACTCGTCCAATCGTTACTAGCTGGGAAAACGGATGATAAATGATGGCGATGACGTTTATCTGCGTTTTACTAATTATATAATACAATTATAATTATTTAATTAGTCTCAGATCTTGTTTTATTAGTTGCGCGATGTCACGATGCACTTCATATGACCTACAAGACGTAGAAGGATTGGTGTTTATATATTTTTATATATACACACATATATATTTAAGAGTTTATTAAAGCACTTACACTCGTCGTTGCCCACACGTTTCGGTTTACAGGAGACAGAGAATGCAAAGAATTCCAACAAACCTGTCGTCTTAATTGTGTTAAAGGGAGATAATTACATCTTTTGACAGACATATAAATATATAAATATATACATACATGTGTGTGTAATTTTTTATATATTCATTTGTAAATAATGTATGTAACAGGTCCGACGGTCCTAAATAAACATTTAAGATAAGGTAAGTAGAGGATTAACCTATGTAATGTTATTTTAATCTTTAAACACTTATGTAAATTAAGAGTTCGCCGGTGAGATTGTGTAAACGACTTTTATCGAATATTTCTGTTTTATTTCGATCTAAGTTCATTAAATAATCAGCGTTGTTAGTTATGAGAATGGTAATTCTACTTGTAGACATCACCTTATCTCTCTCTCTCTATATATATATATATTAAAATAACAGATTAAAGTTTAAGCAAAGAATCGCTGCTTTCACCCTTAACTTATATTTGATATATATTTATCCTTATCGAGCCCTCTTTGGATTTTAGTCTTCAAATTTATTATTATTACTATATATATATATATATATAAAGATTAAAGTTATTTATTTCGTAACTTACCCCTCGTAAGTTATTCAAGTTTTATTGTAATATTTAGAATTATTAGTCAATATTTAAAGTTTATTGTGTAAACTTTTGTTATTTTTTTCTAACGAAGCAACCTTGTTTAAAACAATTGGTTTTATATAAAATACCTGCGTTTATTTCGGCTATATTAGTTTTTATCGTGATATATTACTGGTACTCGAGATAATAGGATTGTATTTGCTTTCTTCATGCAATAACAGCAGACATACAACTTTAATCTACATAATAACAGTTAATCTTAGTTTTCTACTTAAATATTTATTTATCTATCATCTTATAGTTTATCATTTCCCTCTCAATCCTTATTTATATAATCTATTGGTTTATCAGTAAGTTTTTATTTAATACAAAGTGTTTCGTCCAACTTGTAAATATATTTAATGTTCGTGAACCGATGAAAAGAACAGTTTCTTTTTTGTTCTTGACACAAATTATATTTATTGGTAGCATGACCCAAACTATAACATATAATATCTAGACCAGTCATTCTTATATAAATCTACTCGTTTTTCTTTATTTGAGACTTTATTCAACAGAAAACCCAACAATATCACCACATAACACTTTCCCACGCTCCAGTGCTCCTCGCTTTTTTTAGGCTTTTTTTAACACATTTACCGATCTGTGTGTCTGGTTTATATATAGAATACATTTGCTCTAGAAGTTCTGTCATTTGAGACTTTCTTTAAAAGAAGTAGTATCGTACGATGGTACCGTTTTTTACCATTTAATAGTTTTGCTGCGAAGCTGTTGGAAAAAACAGCTGCAATTGCAGTCCAGTAAATATAGATATATATTTACTGTTACATTGCTTTTCGATATATTATTATTTGGCGATAATAGTGATATATATGTGTATGTATATATATGTATATACTTTGCGTTACACTCTCTGGATATATATATATATATCCAGGGAGTGTAACGCAAAGTTACTGTAGTGTAATATATATATACATACATACAGTTAAGTGTGACAATTCTTAGTTTTCTCTACAGAATAAGGCGTGTCTCGGCAACGAGCTCCATTTTTAGTCCACGTGAAAAGCACGTTGTCTGTTTCTCCTTTTTAGGATGATATTTATGGAAAAAAACAACAACAAAAAGATCGTGTGGTATTATATTTACATCTGACATTATCTGCAGTCATAACTGGACGCTGCACCAAACGGCCAGATCCACACCATTATCTTTATTTAATCCTACCAGTCAGCCAGCAGGGGGTGTCAGCTCTACCTGACACTAACCTGTGACATATCCCAAACAACGCCCTACATCGGTGTGTTAGACATAACCAGTTGGGCTGCCGCCAAACACAAGATTCTATTTCAAAACGTGAACAATACACATTGGAATCGTAATAAAGTTCATATATATACACTCCCGAATGAAACGGTTCTAGTCCTGTAGAAGCCATTTCTGTATTATATATATATATATATATATATATCAAAACTCACAATAGTCCCTTATAATCAAATCAGCCCGGGGAAAAAAATTTCCGAGCTTTTTATAACACAGTACAAGGGGTATAAAACCGCCAAGGTGAAGAATATATTAAATATAGATAGTACGGTTCATAGAACTCAAAAGTATAAATATCCCTTATGATTTGAATATATATATATATAATGTGTGTGTGTTCTCTCTTTACTGTGTTATATATATAAAATATACTTAGATAGAGCATTCTTCATTCCTCTGACTTTTTCAATTTTCAACGGAAACTTTAATACATATATATATATATCAAAGTGAGAAACAACTAATTAAGAAACCATAGCACTATCACCACTGCCAAAACCCATTAAGCACATGTTTCTAACTTATAACTTTACTGTATTTTTTTTACTGAAGCAGTAAATACAAATATTTTTCTGTATATTTTTAACTATCTATATTTCCATGATAATATTTATAAATACGTCTTTTGAATAATAAAATTATTATTTATATTGTTTCTATCAAAAGCTCTAAAGTTTTCCATATCAACTCTTAACCCTTTCAGAATTTCTCTGTAAAAAAGTTAAGAATTTCTGAGGTAAATGGTTTTACTGGCAATCGTTTATTAGTAAACCTTTTATTTGTGGGGGAAATATTGCGGAATTAAAGGGAAACTGCTTTCATCATCATTATCGTTTAATGTTTATTTTTTCCTCACGTTTGCATGGGTTAGACACGTTATGAGACATGTCTGGCCAGTTGGCCACGCCCAAGTACCTTGCTTATAGCGGAACCATATTTTGAGGGCTGGAAGTTTCCGTTGGGAAGAGGGCCATACTTTGTTTGTAACGGGACCACATTTTAGCTGGGTGTCCTTCCTAACAACAACCACGTTTACAGTGTGGAACTGGGTGGTCTGTTATGAAGATGGTTTGGCCAGTTGGTCGCACCGTACCCTGCTCATAACGGAGCAGTATTTGGGGAGCTATGTGGTTTCGTTATGAGGAAGGACTGGCCAGTTGGCTGTGCTGTACCTTACTCACAACGGGACTACATTTTGGCTGGGTTTCTATGGTTACTGAAAGCCCTTCCTAACACCAACCACGTTTACAGTGTGGAACTTGGGGTTACCATTATGGGACATTTAACATGTCTCTTTTCAAGGTATAATTTGAGATACATTTGGCTGCTATTTCTAGCAGGTCGTGAAAGCACATGAAAGTTCTTTCATTGTCATCTAGAAGTCATTGTAATAATGACATGAGAGAGCAAGGGAGAGATATATAAATACATGTTCGGAGCCTGAAATATCTATTATTGTTATTACTATTCAGGTTTATCCCCCACAACACCCAACATTGAAATACCACTTAGGGTTGACTTTGCCCATAACAACAACCTTCCCAATACAATTAGTTTTACACTTTATAAGAAATATAAAACCTAAATAAGATAAAGGTCAGCTTTGTTTGACGTTCTTTCTACAATTTACAGTTCCACTTTGAATTCTATTTCCTCCTCATTCATTTAACACAATATTGAAATACCACCAGTGTAGTTACAGAAATAAATATGGGATTCTCTATTAGTGTATTGGTGTGTATGTATTTATGCATGTCTCTATCTGTGTCTGTATGTTTGTGTGTTTCTGTGCCTTAATGAATGTGTTTCTCTGTATGTATCTGTGTCTGTATGTTTGTGTGTGTGTGTCTATGTGAGTGTTTGTATGACTAGGTTTGTGTGTTTCTCTGTATGTCTGTGTGTGTTTATGTGTGTATCTGTGTCTGTCTGTATGTTTGTGTGTGTCTATGTGAGTGTTTGTATGTTTCTCTGTATGTCTGTGTGTGTGAGGTTAACTTTGCCTTTCATCCTTTCAGTGTTGATAAAATAACAGTGATACGCTGGGGACAGAGGTCCTGTGAAATCGTTATAGTACCAGTGATATACTAGAGGACTGGTCTGGTGAAATTGTTATAGTACCAGTGATATACTGAGGAGAGAGATCTGGTGAAATTGTTATAGTACCAGTGATATACTGGTGTCAGCATGGTAAAGTAGATATAATAATGATTGATTAATTCAAGGATGTAAATTTAATTAAAAATTATAAATTTCCTGTTAATTTTCTAATCGTTTTCATCACATCCTTCTCCTCAGGACAGAGAAGATGAGTACAGGTACTGCACATGAACTTCTGGATGTTAATCCAACCATGGCTTCATACAATGATCACATTGGTAAGTTGACATAAACAATATTTCTTCTCTGTATCGTGTAGTTAAAAAGCACCCAGTACTCACTGAGGTTGGTGTTAGGAAGGGCATCCAGCTATAGAAACCAAGCCAAAATCAGTTCTGTATGAGCAAGACATGGTCACCTGACCTGACCTAGTATTGCCTGCAACAGGACAACCTGTCTAACCCATGTTTGTGATATATATATGTATATCATACACATAATGCCTAATGTTTTAGCCACACCTGAAATAACTTTCTTTGTACTAATTTCTAATTACCTATAGCTGTGTTGTATAAAACATAGGTAATAACACCTCACACTGTCACTAAAGCACATTACACTCATTTCACACGTATTATCTAGCTCTCTACCTCTGCTTAAAGATTTCCCTTATAAGCATGTTTTGCAATGTGAAGACCAGAAACAGGAGGTGTTCAAGATTGCGCGGCAGTGTGTAAGAGAGAATTGTGATGTCATTGGAGAGAAGTGTATCCGGAATGATAAAGGTGAGCTTGTCCTCACAAGTGCTGAGAAGAAAGATGCATGGGAGAGCCATTATGATAGATTACTAAATGAGGAGAATGCATGGGAAGAAGAGACCCTACTCCAAGTAGACCCTATAGAGAGGCCAGCATTACAAGTCAGCAGCAGTGTAGTAATAAGGCAATCAAAGATATGAAGATGGAGAAGGCAACCGGTCCATCGGGTATAGCTGCCGAGATGCTGAAGGTATCTGGATCTGTAGGTCACACTATAACCACACGTAGTGACTTAAAGGTATAATCTAAAACAGGAACAAAACTAAAGTGTTACAAAATCATAATGGCTTGCAACAGCTGTTAATTAAAGTAGGCTGTCCTTTATTAATTAGATCTCTGATCGAAGACCTTTCAGTCACAGCCCTCCCATCAGTTTATATATCAGGCAACACTGTTCCATGCCACTGTTTATATATCAGATATCGTCCTATGTCACCATTTTATATATCAGGCAACACTGTTTATATATCATGGATGGTAAGGTGTTATTTGAGGAGATTTCACTGGTATTTCTTCTAGCAAGTTCAATGACAAATTTGTAGAGACTTCCTCACTAATTTATTCAATGATTTGTTTGGGACTTTAGCAAATGTTATTTAACTCAACTTCACTGGCTGTCACTTTGCTGGGACACTCTGCTATATCGTATGTTTTATATTTCTTTCTTTGATTTAAAAATAGGATTCTTTTGACTAAAGGGCTAAGCTTTGCCTTCATCATAATCATCATCCCTGTTTAACATCCATTTTTCCATACTAGCATGGGTTAAATGAGTTGTCCTGTTGTGAGACAAGTTCAATCAAATGGCCATGTGTTGCTTATACAGAACTATTTCTGGCTTGGTTTCTATGGATATGTCCTTCCTAACACCAACCACATTTACAGTGTGGACCAGGTACTTTTTGTGTCACCAGGATGACCACTCTACAGGATGGGCTGAGCGCTCTTTCACACTTTATTTCTTGTTTTAAATTTCATTTTATTTAATTGTATTTTATGCTTCAAATATTTGAAAAGTGAAAAAAAAAACAAAAGAATTAAAACATTTTTGTCTGTTTATTTCAGAATTTTTGGATAGCATGGAATCAATGAATTTTTACAAAGATTTTGATGAGACTCCTGAGGTATGACATTCCTTTTTACATCACTGTCACCATTTTAACATTATCATCATGTTTATATCAGACTTCAGTAATGGTAATTCTGTAATTATATTTGAGACTTAAGTACCAGTAATTATACAAGGATATTTCAGATTTATGTAATGACTTCTATGATTATATTTGTTATTTAGGGAAGAAAACTGTATTTTGACGATGGAGAGCGAAGGATCGACTATATTCTGGCATGGAACAATCACAGCAAGAAAATGATGGAGTCAGAAAATGCTAGAGCAACTTTTCATGATAACTTGAAGAAAGAATTCCTGGAACTTGAGATTGATAGAGTAAGTTATTTTTGTTCGAAAGAGTCACGCCTGATGGCTGAGCTCTTGCCAGAGTATGGAATTAGCAGTCGAAATAGCCAGAGCTCAGCCGACGACCCTGACTCTTTCTAATATAGTCATACTCTACTATTCCAAGAATCAAGTACTCTGTTGAATAATGATCTAACTAATTTAATCCTGATATATATATATATATATATATGTCGGCTTCTTGATGATTTCTCCCGAATGAAACAGTTCTAGTCCTGTAGAAGCCTTTTCTATATTAAATATATATATATATCAAGGGTAAACTAATATAGACCTATATGTGGTATATAATATATATGATGGTATATGATGGTATATAATTACCACACAGTTTTCATATTTAGCTCAATGTATTTTATATATTAGTGGTTAGAAAGATAAGGACATTTTTGGGAGAAAAAGATATGGAAAGACAGATATATATATATATGCAGAGAGCATATATATATATATTTACATATACATACACTTATATATATACACACACACACACACACACACACACACACACATATATATATATATATATATATATATATATATATAAGCTAATAGAAAGATGGAATTGTCGTTCTTAAACAATTTTAATTCTTTCCAGATGTTGCAAGTGTTATGTAAGATTATACATTCCACAAACTGTTACATTGGATGTAATGAGGAACTTGTGTAAGTGGAAAATAAATAAAAATAAGCCCGAAAAATACTTCTTTTTTCAGAAGCATTTAAAAGTTAGATTTAATTTAGCAGAACTTAACTGAAGCTATTAATCTCCCAGACATGCTGAGGAGTCTACATCCAGCTTACGTACGGTCTTATCAAGTGATAATGTATATATACAAATATAACATTATCATATACTTTAGCTGATTAGTTCTCAGCACTGTGTAATGGCCATTTCTCCACACTAGCATGGGTTAGACAAGTTTTCCTGTTGTGAGACAAGCCAGTTCAGATGACTGTGTCTTGCTCATGCTGAACTGATTTTGGCTTGGTTTCTACGGCTGGATGCCCTTCCCAATGCCAACCACATTTACAGAGTGGATTAGGTGCTTTTTATTGTGTTACTTGCATGACCTCTTTACAGTGTGGGCTGGGTGTTTTTTGTTGTGACACCTACACAACCACTTTACAGAGTGAACTGGGTGCTTTTTGTTGTGACCCAATTATATGTTTAAATATTTTGATATTATTTAATATATGTTTCCGTTACTATTTCAGTCTGATTCCGAGGTCCATTTTATGAAAATCCATGCCCCATTCAAGGTTTTATGTCGATACGCAGAACTCCTCAAACTGAAAGTTCCAATGAAAGAGGTGAATAGAACAATTATATATTTTCATTGTTAAGGAGAATGTTCTCAGATATTTCATCATCATCACCACCACCACCATCACCACTATCACCTCCATTACCATCATCACTACTACCACTACCACCACTGTCATCACCACCACTATCATCATCATCACCATTACTACCACTACCACCATCACCATCATCTCTTCGACCACCACTAACACTATGATATATGACACAGGTCATGTAATGTATGTCAAAGGTCATGTAATGTGTAACAGTTTATGTAATATATGCCAAAGATTGTGTAATGTATGCCAACGGTTATTTATGTATTTTTGTTTTTCTACTTTAGACTGCTGATCTGCTACACTTTGCTAAACAGTATGATGAACAGGTAAGAACTTCTTACTCTCTTTCTCTCACACATATATCATCATCATCATCTTCGTTTAACGTCCATATTCCACGCTTGCATGGGTTTGGACGGGAGTTTTCCCACTTGAGGCAAGAGTGGTTGTCTTGCTTGCATAGGACTGTCTGGCGGGTTTTCTACGGCTGGATGCCCTTCCTAACACCAACCACATTTACAGTGTGGACTAGGAGGTTTTTACCGTGTTACCTACACGGCCACATTACAACGTGGACTGTGTGTTTTTTTGTCGTGACACCTACACGACCTCATTTGTTTCGGGCTGGATGTTGTGGTACCAACATATCTTTACATTGAAAGGGGTGGTGTGGATAGGGTGGGGGTAGTGGGACGGGTGTGTATTTTTGTTAGGGGTGCCTACTGACTGTAGTAGGTTTCACTTTGTACTTAGGTAAGGCGGGTCTTCTCTATTACTGTGTAGCGCCAAAGATCTCGGTCCAGTGACATTGTCTTGGAGAGGTGTAAGTGTGTGAGGTCGGAATTTATCAAGTCGTCCCAGGTTTTTCTGGGTCTACCTACTCCGTGGTTACCGTCTATTTTTATTGCCCTGCACTTTTTATACAGCTGTCGTCTTTCATGCGCATCACATGACCGTACCAACGTAGTCTTCTCTCGAGTAAACAACATCTGATCCCTCTTATTTCTAATTTCTCCCTTAGTTCGTTTATGCTTTGTATATAAATATATATATATATACACACCTACCTCTATCTCTCACTACCTATCTATCTACATGTCTGTCTGTCTGTCTCTCTACCAATCTGTATGTCTGTCTGCCTGTCATTGTTGAACACTGAAAGTAAGAAGGACAAAGTTCAACCTCTTCTCTTTTGTTCCATTGTTCAACCAATCTGACTCTGTAGTTCTTTGAATAATCAACAACATAAGACAGCAGTTTCCCATAGAAACAGGTTTCACCTGGTTTCAATAATATATTTGTATCCACACTACATTGAGTTCTAACAGTTAGAAGTCCTTCCTTAATTACCTAGAATATATATAAACCGGTTTGTCTGTGTGTTTACATACAGAATAGCTGGACACTCACAGTAAAGTGACCAGTGAAAAACTCGGTACATCTACATATGTACACGTGTGTGTATTCATATGCATACTAGTATTTCAGTATACATATGTGGATGTACATTTTTAACTTAATTGTTTAAGCGTCAGTCATACAAAAGTGAGTTACAAACGAAACGAAATTTAATTTCGTTTCGTTATTTGTTTTTATATATATATATATATATAGTAATAATAAATACAAAGATCCAAAGAGGACTCAATACGGATTATATATATATATATATGTGTATAGTAATATGTAAACCTGTAGAACAAATATTTATTATTAGTACAGATTAAAAGTTTAAGCAAAACATCTCTGCTTTCAACCTAAGTGGGATCAATATTCACAGCTAAAACACTTTCCAAATGTTTATTCATAAACAAACTGTATATCATTAGAGATACAAAATTCACACACACACAATTATGTATATATTTCCCACTCTTCTACCCTAAGTATTGAGTACTCTGGTGCGTTATGGTCCATCTGGTTCCTTACCACATTTCCTTTGTTATATATATATATCACTGCCTCGTCTGTCTTCCTCTATTTTGCCTTCTTACCTTTTCTACACCTCAGTGCTATTCTTCTTTGTCTGTACTATAGACTAGTCCATATTCTTCTTCTCTGTATTTCTATTTATCTCCTTTGGCTAACCCCTCATGCACCATTCTCTCCCTTGGCTAACCCCTCATGTTCCGTTCTCTCCCTTGGTTAACCCCTCCTGCACCGTTCTCTCCCTTGGCTAACCCCTCATGCACCGTTCTCTCCCTTGGCTAACCTCTCCTGCACCGTTCTCTCCTTTGGCTAACCCCTCCTGCACCGTTCTCTCCCTTGGCTAACCCCTCCTGCACCGTTCTCTCCCTTGGCTAACCCCTCCTGTACCGTTCTCTCCCTTGGCTAACCTCTCCTGCACCGTTCTCTCCCTTGGCTAACCCCTCATGCACCGTTCTCTCCCTTGGCTAACCCCTCCTGCACCGTTCTCTCCCTTGGCTAACCTCTCCTGCACCGTTCTCTCCCTTGGCTAACCCCTCATGCACCGTTCTCTCCCTTGGCTAACCCCTCCTGCACCGTTCTCTCCCTTGGCTAACCCCTCCTGTACCGTTCTCTCCCTTGGCTAACCTCTCCTGCACCGTTCTCTCCCTTGGCTAACCCCTCATGCACCGTTCTCTCCTTTGGCTAACCCCTCATGTACCGTTCTCTCCCTTGGCTAACCCCTCATGCACCGTTCTCTCCTTTGGCTAACCCCTCCTGCACCGTTCTCTCCCTTGGCTAACCCCTCATGCACCGTTCTCTCCTTTGGCTAACCCCTCCTGTACCGTTCTCTCCCTTGGCTAACCTCTCCTGCACCGTTCTCTCCCTTGGCTAACCCCTCATGCACCGTTCTCTCCCTTGGCTAACCCCTCCTGCACCGTTCTCTCCCTTGGCTAACCCCTCCTGCACCGTTCTCTCCCTTGGCTAACCCCTCCTGTACCGTTCTCTCCCTTGGCTAACCCCTCCTGTACCGTTCTCTCCCTTGGCTAACCCCTCATGTACCGTTCTCTCCCTTGGCTAACCCCTCCTGTACCGTTCTCTCCCTTGGCTAACCCCTCCTGTACCGTTCTCTCCCTTGGCTAACCCCTCCTGTACCGTTCTCTCCCTTGGCTAACCCCTCCTGTACCGTTCTCTCCCTTGGCTAACCCCTCCTGTACCGTTCTCTCCCTTGGCTAACCCCTCCTGCACCGTTCTCTCCCTTGGCTAACCCCTCCTGTACCGTTCTCTCCCTTGGCTAACCCCTCCTGCACCGTTCTCTCCCTTGGCTAACCCCTCCTGTACCGTTCTCTCCCTTGTTTAACCCCTCCTGCACCGTTCTCTCCCTTGGCTAACCCCTCCTGCACCGTTCTCTCCCTTGGCTAACCCCTCCTGCACCGTTCTCTCCCTTGGCTAACCCCTCCTGCACCGTTCTCTCCCTTGGCTAACCCCTCCTGCACCGTTCTCTCCCTTGGCTAACCCCTCCTGCACCGTTCTCTCCCTTGGCTAACCCCTCCTGTACCGTTCTCTCCCTTGGCTAACCCCTCATGTACCGTTCTCTCCCTTGGCTAACCCCTCCTGCACCGTTCTCTCCCTTGGCTAACCTCTCCTGCACCGTTCTCTCCCTTGGCTAACCCCTCATGCACCGTTCTCTCCTTTGGCTAACCCCTCATGTACCGTTCTCTCCCTTGGCTAACCCCTCATGTACCGTTCTCTCCCTTGGCTAACCCCTCATGCACCGTTCTCTCCCTTGGCTAACCCCTCCTGTACCGTTCTCTCCCTTGGCTAACCTCTCCTGCACCGTTCTCTCCCTTGGCTAACCCCTCCTGCACCGTTCTCTCCCTTGGCTAACCCCTCCTGCACCGTTCTCTCCCTTGGCTAACCCCTCCTGCACCGTTCTCTCCCTTGGCTAACCCCTCCTGCACCGTTCTCTCCCTTGGCTAACCCCTCCTGTACCGTTCTCTCCCTTGGCTAACCCCTCATGCACCGTTCTCTCCCTTGGCTAACCCCTCCTGTACCGTTCTCTCCCTTGGCTAACCCCTCCTGCACCGTTCTCTCCCTTGGCTAACCCCTCATGCACCGTTCTCTCCCTTGGCTAACCCCTCCTGTACCGTTCTCTCCCTTGGCTAACCCCTCCTGTACCGTTCTCTCCCTTGGCTAACCCCTCATGTACCGTTCTCTCCCTTGGCTAACCTCTCCTGCACCGTTCTCTCCCTTGGCTAACCCCTCCTGCACCGTTCTCTCCCTTGGCTAACCCCTCCTGCACCGTTCTCTCCCTTGGCTAACCCCTCCTGCACCGTTCTCTCCCTTGGCTAACCCCTCCTGCACCGTTCTCTCCCTTGGCTAACCCCTCCTGCACCGTTCTCTCCCTTGGCTAACCCCTCCTGCACCGTTCTCTCCCTTGGCTAACCCCTCCTGTACCGTTCTCTCCCTTGGCTAACCCCTCCTGTACCGTTCTCTCCCTTGGCTAACCTCTCCTGCACCGTTCTCTCCCTTGGCTAACCCCTCCTGCACCGTTCTCTCCCTTGGCTAACCCCTCCTGCACCGTTCTCTCCCTTGGCTAACCCCTCCTGTACCGTTCTCTCCCTTGGCTAACCCCTCATGTACCGTTCTCTCCCTTGGCTAACCCCTCCTGTACCGTTCTCTCCCTTGGCTAACCCCTCCTGTACCGTTCTCTCCTTTGGCTAACCTCTCCTGCACCGTTCTCTCCCTTGGCTAACCCCTCATGTACCGTTCTCTCCCTTGGCTAACCTCTCCTGCACCGTTCTCTCCCTTGGCTAACCCCTCATGCACCGTTCTCTCCCTTGGCTAACCCCTCCTGTACCGTTCTCTCCCTTGGCTAACCCCTCATGTACCGTTCTCTCCTGCACCGTTCTCTCCCTTGGCTAACCCCTCATGTACCGTTCTCTCCCTTGGCTAACCCCTCCTGCACCGTTCTCTACCTTGGCTAACCCCTCCTGCACCGTTCTCTCCCTTGGCTAACCCCTCATGCACCGTTCTCTCCCTTGGCTAACCCCTCCTGCACCGTTCTCTCCCTTGACTAACCCCTCATGTACCGTTCTCTCCCTTGGCTAACCCCTCATGTACCGTTCTCTCCCTTGACTAACCCCTCATGTACCGTTCTCTCCCTTGGCTAACCCCTCATGTACCGTTCTCTCCCTTGGCTAACCCCTCATGTACCGTTCTCTCCCTTGACTAACCCCTCATGTACCGTTCTCTCCCTTGGCTAACCCCTCCTGCACCGTTCTCTCCCTTGGCTAACCCCTCATGTACCGTTCTCTCCCTTGGCTAACCCCTCATGTACCGTTCTCTCCCTTGGCTAACCCCTCATGTACCGTTCTCTCCCTTGGCTAACCCCTCATGTACCGTTCTCTCCCTTGGCTAACCCCTCATGTACCGTTCTCTCCTTTGGCTAACCCCTCATGTACCGTTCTCTCCTTTGGCTAACCCCTCATGTACCGTTCTCTCCCTTGGCTAACCCCTCATGTACCGTTCTCTCCCTTGGCTAACCCCTCCTGCACCGTTCTCTCCCTTGGCTAACCCCTCATGTACCGTTCTCTCCCTTGGCTAACCCCTCATGTACCGTTCTCTCCTTTGGCTAACCCCTCATGTACCGTTCTCTCCCTTGGCTAACCCCTCATGTACCGTTCTCTCCCTTGGCTAACCCCTCATGTACCGTTCTCTCCTTTGGCTAACCCCTCATGTACCGTTCTCTCCCTTGGCTAACCCCTCATGTACCGTTCTCTCCCTTCTTTGTCAGTTGACACACTAGGAATACTACTTCATCTATATTTGTGTAATTTGCAGAAAGACATAACTTTGCTGCCTTTGTCTCTACTTGTTTTGTTACATCCCAATGTACACTGGAATGAATGGTACTAACTTTAATATACTGAAACTGTAGTGATATCCAGAGGTTGACTGAGATGGGACTATCCATTTTTCTGTTGTTTTTACCATTGTGCTCCCCTGTTGTGAATCAATATTCTAAAGACTTAGCCATGCAGGCGTTTGTTGAAATTATATATACATATATATACACATGTGTATTTTTATAGTTGATGCAGTCTCTCTTCCACCATCTTTGTTTAGTCAGTTTATACAATATTATATTCAATAACGAAATGTTACTTTTATGTAGGTCTTTTATCTGGATCCTGAAGGACTAGAGCAACCGGTATGCCACATATTTCATGATAGTTTTATGGGTTTTGTTTTAGAAAATTGGACTGGAGTGTTTTTTTTTTAATTTGTTGGTTTGTTTGTTTTGTTTTTGCATGTAGGTGATTCTTTTCTTAGTAACATTAATAAATACAATTTTCTTTTTAGATGTCTTACTAATAACTACTAACCGTGTGTATCCGGTTAACAATAGGTACACCATAACCCTGTGTGGTGTATCTAGGTCATGGCACCAGTACATGACCTTACAGGGTGGACTGGGTGTATTATATTGTGGCACCAGTATTACTATACAGGGTGTACTGGGTGTATTATATTGTGGCACCAGTACTACTACTACTTTACAGAGTGGACTGGGTGTATTATATTGTTGCACCAGTACTACTACTTTACAGGGTGGACTGGGTGTATTATATTGTGGCACCTGTATTACTATACAGGGTGTACTGGGTATATTATATTGTGGCACCAGTATTACTATACAGGGTGTACTGGGTGTATTATATTGTGGCACCTGAATTGCTATACAGGGTGTACTGGGTGTATTATATTGTGGCACCAGTATTACTATACAGGGTGTACTGGGTGTATTATATTGTGGCACCTGAATTACTATACAGGGTGTACTGGGTATATTATATTGTGGCACCAGTATTACTATACAGGGTGTACTGGGTGTATTATATTGTGGCACCTGAATTGCTATACAGGGTGTACTGGGTGTATTATATTGTGGCACCAGTACTGTCTCAGTTCTATGTAAATGTCTATGATTTGTAACCCCCCCATCCTTATTATCTTTATTTGTGACAATAAAAGACATCATTAAGGCAGTCAATTAACGGAGTCGTTAGAGCATCAAACCAAATGTTTGTAATATCCTGAGTTAAAATTTTTCTAAGGTCAACTTTATCCCTCAACAACTTTTCCTTTTATCTTCTTGTGAGGAGTTTCTGAAATAAAGACCCAGTTAAGTATTCTAGTTACTTTAATTAACAGTTTCACTTGTTTATGTTAGAAATTCAACTGCCCATCCTGTCTTTTTGGGGGTTGTACCTAATACTACTACTATATCCATAGTGAGGGGTGATTTGACTCCTGTTTCTAGCGGTTCGTACTCCATTGTTGGTTTAACAAATAAAAGGTAAAAAAGACCAAAAGAAAGATATCAATGTTTCCAATATTTGTGATTGTCGAGTTTACCAAGAGTTTCCTTCATATTCTTTGCATGATTGATTTGCTTCTGGTTAAGCTTAAAGAAATATGTGGAATTTTAATCAATTAAACAATGTTTTGGTTTTTTTAGAAATATATTTTAGTTAATTAACTAAAGTGTTTTGAATGTTATTACTAATTACTTAAATTGTAGTCTTAGTTAATTCAAGCAGATTGACTTCGTTATAAAATTATACATCATTAGGGAAGTAAAACATAATTTCATATTTCTTTCAGTCCTTGAAATAAGTTGACTTTCATAAGAATATATTTGTTGGATAAATAAATAATTAAATTATGTATAAACTATCTTAATTAAATATTTATATATATTTTTAGGGTTAACCTTTATTATCAAATATATATATTTTTAAGAGTCAACTTTCTATTAATAGCAATGTCCAATAAAACTATTTTATTTAATGATTTTCTTTCTAGTGTAAATAACATTTTTATAAATGACAAGTCACTTTGTTTTCTATTTGCTCATGTAATGGGTTTTATATCATGACGAATACATATATGTGTATATATATATATATATATATATATATATACATGAGATGCAGTTTGGTTTTGTGCCTGGGAAGAGTACAACAGATGCCCTCTTCTTGGTGAGACAATTGCAAGAGAGGTTCTTAGAGAAGAATAAGCCACTATACTTAGCCTTTGTTGACCTAGAGAAGGCCTTTGATAGGGTACCCCGATCTGTCATCTGGTGGTCCCTAAGGAAGCTAGGTGTTGAGGAATGGCTTGTGAGGACAGTGTAAACTTTGTACAGAGGTACTCAGTAAAGTCAGGGTAGGAATGGAGTTTAGTGAGGAATTCCAGATACAAGTAGGAGTACATCAGGGTTCGGTCCTCAGCCCGCTCTTGTTCATTATAGTCCTCCAAGCCATAACAGAGGAGTTTAAGACTGGCTGTCCATGGGAACTTCTCTATGCTGACGATCTGGTTCTTATAGCAGAATCAGTAGAGGAGCTAGAGAATAAATTCTGGCTATGGAAACAGCAGTTGGAAGCAAGAGGACTGAGAGTGAATCTAGCTAAGACAAAAGTGTTGATGAGTAGAAAAGAGGACAAAACCCTGATTCCATCAGGGAAATGGCCATGTTCGATATGCAGAAAAGGAACTGGCATAAATTCTATAAAATGCACAAAATGCAGATCCTGGGTACACAAGAGATGTAGTGGGATAGCAGGCAAACTAACAGGTAGGGAGAAATATGTATGCAGGGAAATTAGACAGTAGAAGTCGCATTGATAGACACATTTTTCAAATGCAAGAGGGCGCTATAGAAGTGGTGGATAGCTTCCGGTACCTAGGAGATCAGATTAGCATGGGAGGAGGGTGTTCCGAGGCCATAGTATCTAGAATAAGGACGGGTTGGAAGAAGTTTAGGGAGCTGCTTCCTCTGTTGACGAAGAAGGGTGTCTCCCTGCGTACGAAAGGCCGGTTGTATGATGCCTGTGTGAGGAGCGCGATGCTGCATGGTAGTGAGACATGGGCAGCAACTGCAGAGGATATGCGACGGCTGGAGAGAAATGAGGCAAGCATGCTCCGTTGGATGTGCAGTGTAAATGTGCGTGAACGACCCAGCATAAATGTGTTGAGAGAGAAACTGTGTCTGAGAGGGATAGAATGTAGTGTACGGGAGAGGAGACTGAGGTGGTATGGACATGTGATGCGCATGGAGGATGACCGATGGGTGAAGAAGTGCCAGTTGAAGGAAGATGTGGTAGAGGTAGACCACGAAAAACATGGGCGGAGGTGGTGAGAACAGACCTCAGATCATTGAAGCTCACGGTGGAGATGACGAGGGACCGTGACGAGTGGAGAGATGCTGTGCTGAATCAGACCCGTCCCACTCTTGCAAGCAGGGAAAAGTGGACGTAAAATGATGATGATGGTAGTGTATGTGATTCAGTGAATTACTGGTAGTGGTACCAATATAAGCACTCAATGCACAGGCAGAGTGTATATATTAAGAAAAATAATGAAGTTTCTTTTATGTGTATTTAGTCTTTTATTGTGTATCAACCAAAACTAACAAACCCATGCTAGCATGGAAGATGGATGTTAAACGAAGATAATGATGATGTAAAGAAAGTTCATTGTTTATCTTAATATATTTCTATATATGTTTGGCTTTGCTTGAGACTAATGTCTATCTATTACTGTTTCTTCTGAGCTTAGTATTCAGTGATGATAGCATGTGGATGCTTGATCAGTAGATTTGTAGATATTTGCTTACAGTGTGTGTTTAGACAATATTATACTTTGTCATTTCTCGCCGAGGTTAACTTTGCCTTTCATCCCTACAGGGTTGATAAAATAAAGTACCAGTAATGTACTGGGTAATTGCTGGCCTTGTGCCAATAGTAGAAATAATTATACTTTGTCATTCTGAGTTCAAATCCCGCCGAGGTTAACTTTGCCTTTCATCCTTACAGGGTTGATAAAATAAAGTACCAGTAATACACTGGGTAATTGCTGGCCTTGTGCCAAAAAGTAGAAACAATTATACTTTGTCATTAGAAATATAGTAGTGACTGTTGTTAGTGTGTAATATTGTGATGGTGGTGATGAGGATGATGGTGAGAATGATGATGATGATGCCTTCTAATTTAAACACAAGGCCTGCAGTTTGGTGAGGAGGAGGAAAGTCAATAATATTGATCCTAGTATATGACTGGTTTTTTATTTTGAGTTAATGGCTATGTTGATAAATAATGAAATATTTAAAAGTTTATTTCAGTTTTGTGATTTATTTTGCAGGTTGTTAAAGGTGAAGGACCCATAAAGAAATGCAACAGCTTATGGCAGGATATGTCCAAGAAATTAATTACACCGTTTAATTACGACACAGAGGTGTTTAAACAAACACCTAAACAATACAAATGTCCTTTCTCTCGTGATAAAGATTATATGTAAGTATCCATTGTACAGCAGCATCATCATCATCATCATTCTGTCCATACTTGTATAGATTAACTAGATCTTTACCCTACACAGTCAGTATCTTATCAACTGTTACATTCCATTGTCTTTCGTAAGGTTCAGCATCCCAAGATCAGCTTTTACTACTTCCATTCAAGACTTCTTTGGTCTTCCTCTTCCACAGTTCCCTTCTTATCTATGTACACACCCACTTACTCATACTCTCTCACACACATACACACAGAGACTCCCACATACACATACAGACTCCCACATACACACATGTATATGTATATACTCATATTGATATTTGAGGCTAATTAGAATAGTTTCTAATATATTTCTTAAAACATATTTTCTTTCATTATTTTCCAGATTTGCGTACCCAGATAACCGCGAGGAAATATTCAGCCAAGGAATTAGGATTCGAATTGTGGATTATATTTTAAGAAGAACTTCTTTTGGAGATGAAGATTCAGAATCATATTCTTGTGGTAAATTACTGGTTTAACTCTGTAGGATTTGAGAAGGTGGGGGTTATATCAATCTGAAGTAGTTGTCAGTGATTGATATTGGTAATTGATTAGTTGGTAGTGATTGGTATTGGTAATGTGTGATTAGTTGGCAGTGATTGGTATTGGTAATTGATTAGTTGGTAGTGATTGGTATTGGTAATGTGTGACAACAACATGACACACAACCACACAGTCCAGGCTGTAACAACATGACACACAACCACACAGTCCATGCTGTAACAACAGTGACAACAACATGACACAACCACACAGTCCATGCTTTAGAGTGGTCATCCATCTGTAGAAGCCATGCTAACAATAACATGATATACACAACATGGGTTTCACTGTTTCTATGAGTTTCAAAGAAGTTAAAATCTATTTTGTGTGTAGTGGCTTATTAGGAGTCACAAGGTATTACATAACTTCAAGGGTGTCATATATTATCACAAAGTTACCCCCTCCAGTTGACACATAGGCTGTGTATTTCATTAGAAATATGGTAATGTTGCTATGAAATAAAATGGTCATTAACAGGTAAATTATCTTCTATTGCAGGTATAAAGAAAATGATAAATGACGGATATTATATATCTTCGTTTCCTTTACATGAGGTAAATAATAAATTACTTTAATTATATTGTGACTTTATATTTAACGTGATAATGTGACTGTATATAGTGACATTGTATAGTGACTGTATATTGTGACTCTAATGTGATATAGTGTGACTGTATATAGTGACATTGTATAGTGACTCTAATGTGATATAATGTGACTATATTGTGACTCTAATGTGATATAGTGACTATATATTGTGACTCTATATCTAATGTGATGTATATTATATTTGAGGAGGGTCATTTTGTTATAATATTGCCAGAATAATCTATAATCACCATCATTTATATAACATATATATATATATATAAACTTTTGTAAATTTATCATTAAATGTGTTTACTTTCTGCTAGGGTCACTGGAAAAAAGGTACCAAGTCTAATATTCGAAAAGACCTTTATGACCACTGGGCTCATTGGAGTCGGTTTCTCAAATTTCAACCATTACACTATATAAAGTAAGTTTTTTACAATTAAACTGAGATTATTTAAACACACATTCCAACTATTAACTCATTAAACCTCCAAAAACTGGTATTGTTTGAAACATGTACACTCGGGACCTAAAATCTTTCTATATTCAACTTTCCAGACTTTATAAACACCACAACTCTTCTTGTGTGTGTCGTTAAATTATATGTATGGGTTACTTCATGTCAGAAGTCCATCAGAATAGATTGGTTTACCTTGGAGTACAGAGATAAAATAGAAACAAAATCATGTTTTAAATTTGCACTGTTATATTTTTTTAATGTAAATATTATTTTTGTCTTCGTCCAAAACCTTTTGTAAAATATTTTGTTTTCTATTTTCAGAGAATATTTTGGTGAGAAGGTAGGAATTTATTTTGCCTGGCTTGGATTTTACACCCTTATGTTAATTCCAGCGGCTATAGTTGGTTTAGCCATAACAATCTATGGATTAGTGATTATGAGAGATAATTATGTCAGGTAATATATCTCCTCCTCCTCTTCCTCTTAAAAATTGATTATATTTTTAATTGATTCATCATCATCATCATCATCGCTTAATGTCCATTTTCCACGCTAGCATGGGCAGGACGGGCAGCCCGTTTGTGAGGGATCAGGTCAGAGGACCTTGATTCACATACATGGAACTGATTTTAGCTTGTTTGCTACAGTTGGATGCCCTTCCTAACACCAACCATATTTACAGTGGGATTATTTTATAAAATATTATTTTCCTTTTTAAATATCTTAAAATTTGCTAATTACATTTATTAATAATTAATTTCTTTTATTAATAATTAATTACGTTTATTAATAATTAATCACCTTGAAAACTATGTTGATTAATATGTTTTTGTTTCTATTTCCAGTAATGAAATTTGTCAAAGCACCAACGTGACAATGTGTCCATTGTGTGATCTCCGATGTCCATACTGGAATCTCTCCGAAGCATGTTCCCATTCTAGGGTCAGTGCTATTGTAGACAATGGAGCAACTGTATTTTTTGCCATTTTTATGTCTTTCTGGGGTAAGTTTTATGGATTGGAAAATATATTTTGTAGTTTTAAATATATCATCTCTCTCCCTTCTCACTTGGTACACACACACACACGGATACAGAGAGAGATACAAATTTACACACACACGGATACAGAGAGAGATACAAGTTTACACACACACACACACACACACACACGGATACAGAGAGAGATACAAGTTTAAACACGGATACAGAGAGAGATACAAGTTTACACACACACACACACGGATACAGAGAGATATACAAGTTTATACACACACACACACACACACATGGATACAGAGAGAGATACAAGTTTATACACACACGCGGATACAGAGATATACAAGTTTATACACACACACGCGCGGATACAGAGAGATATACAAGTTACACACACACTCGGATACAGACAAGTTTACACACACACAAAAAAGAAGAATCTTGTAAAATAGATTTAGCTAAAATAATCCTAGCCATTGCCAATACAGTCTAGCAAAGTCCCATAACCATAGATATTATTTGCATGTCTGTGATGTGTGTGTTAATGTGTTTTGAAAATTTCAACTCCAGAGCCAGTGGCATGCAGTTGACCCTAGTTAAGTGGTATGTAGTTGACCATGCTTGATATTTTAGTAACCCTCCACACATGACTGCTACTGATCTGTTAGTACATAGGGCAGGTCATGATATTTTAGTAACTACCACCCTCAGACTGCTATTGATCTGTCAATACATCTGTCAGAAGTCTTGTCATGTCAAATCTCTTTACTTTTGGTTTTACTTCCAGACATTTTTGTTTACAAATGATTATCGATTCTTTCAGGTACCCTGTTTTTAGAATTTTGGAAACGGAAGCAAGCTGTCATACAATGGAAGTGGAACCTTCATTATGAAGAAGAGGAGGTCTGAAAGTTTCTTCTTTTTATTTCTTTAATTAAATTTCAATAATAATTGACTATAGAACTGTTCAATAAAGATACATTCAATCAACCAACTTAGGATTGGTCAAATATTATATTTGAGGAGGACATTAGATGGAGGAAACCATTGTCTGGTTTAAAACAACCACCCAATCCTTTGGTCCCTTTAGCAGAGTCCACTCTGTTGCTAACATTCAGTCCAGATATTCCCCACTTGCACTCACCTGTGTTGGAGACCCTGAAAATATAAGATCATGGGAGCCCTACCCTAAACAGGTTGAGTGGTTGGTGGTATGATCAGTATGGTAGGGTTGATATCCTGTTGTCAGAAATGTTCCTCTAAGCCAACATAGTTATGTATCAATAAATGTAATACAGCAACATTTGGGGAAATATTTACATGATTTTATTTCTGATTAACAAAAAAGTCCAATAAATAAACAAATAAATTTAAATTTGAAACATTCAATATTTCCTAATTTCAGGAACCACCGCGGCCGGAATATCTTGCTAAGATGGCCAATGACAAGAAATATAGAAGAGATCCAATTTCACAGGTAATTACATTTTTACTTCTAAAAACAAAATGATATTTATAAAAACCTAATTACTTGTGGTTAGTATACTCCAGTGCAATAGAAAAATCATCATCATCGTTTTACGTATTCCACGCTGGCATGGCTTAGACAAACAATTGTACCTACATGACATCATAGTGTAATATTTATCTATCGATTGATCCATTCCTCACTTTAGCTGAATATCCCGAAACCAACAATTTCCTTGACAGCCCTGTTATTTGTACACATAAATATTTCAATTATACACCTGAGAACAATTTACTCATCAGCCATATTAGATTTCACATTAACTTTTTAAAACATCTGGAACAGTGAATACTTCTGGTGTTTGGATTCCTAATAAAAAGATGGATGTACCAAGTATTTTATCATGGCACCATCACTAGGAGTGTTATTGGTCATTGATTCAACTAAAGAACCCTCTGTCCTGTGTCTGTCTGGGGGGGGGGGGGTATGATATGATACATAAATATTGAAAAACCAAAATTTTAAACTTTAAAACCTATTTTAAAGTATATTTTCTTCTTTTTCATTGTTTAAGTTGGATGAGCCGTACCTCCCATTTTGGACCCGCCAAATACCAGTTATCTGTTTTTCCTACTCCCTTATGGTGTTTATGGTAAGTTTATATGACATTAAATTCTTCGAAATGTTTTTTTTTTATAAGCCAGAGTTGAGGATAAAATTCCATTACAACTCTACTTTTAAACCATAATCTCAGATCCAGTCACTTACCTAACAACTACAGTTTTAAACCTCAATCACAGATCAAGTCACATGTCTAACAACTACAGTTTTAAACCACAATCACAGATCAAGTCACATGTCTAACAACTACAATGTTAAACCACAATCACAGATCAAGTCACATGTCTAACAACTACAATGTTAAACCACAATCACAGATCAAGTCACATGTCTAACAACTACAGTTTTAAACCTCAATCACAGATCAAGTCACATGTCTAACAACTACAGTTTTAAACCACAATCACAGATCAAGTCACATGTCTAACAACTACAGTTTTAAACCTCAATCACAGATCAAGTCACATGTCTAACAACTACAATGTTAAACCACAATCACAGATCAAGTCACATGTCTAACAACTACAGTTTTAAACCTCAATCACAGATCAAGTCACATGTCTAACAACTACAGTTTTAAACCACAATCACAGATCAAGTCACATGTCTAATAACAACAACTCCTAAATTGCAATATTTTTTTTATATGTTCTTCTTTTCTGTTACATTGTAGGTAAGCATTGCTATAGCAGCAGTTTTGGGTGTGATAGCCTTCCGTGTATCAATGTTGGCAGCTCTCCAATTAAGAGAAGAGAACATTATTTATAAAAATGCAGGCTTAATGACAACACTAATTTCTGCTTGTATTAATTTACTCATCATCATGATATTGAACATAGTAAGTATAACTGGCTTCTACTTCACAATCGTAAGTCAATAATGGTGTCTCTAGCTTTCATTTTTATTGTTTAATCATGTCTGGAGGGAATCCAGAACTAATTATTTATTCTCAGAGAGGTCTCATCTTTATTCTAGTAATACAGTCAAGTCCACTAAAAGTACTAAAGGACCAGGTAGTGGTGTTAAACCAGGTAACACAACCACTAAAGGCTACCAAGGACTAGGTAGTGGTGTGATGATGTTTGTTATCATTATCACCACCATAATCATCATCATCACCATCATCATCTTTTTTCCTCTTTTTTCCAATTTTCTCTTCAGATTTACAGAAGAGCAGCTTTCTGGTTGACTGATTTAGAATGTTTGCGCACACAAACAGAGTATGATAATAGCCTGACGTTCAAACTATTTGCTCTGCAGTTTGTCAATTACTATTCCTCCATCATTTATATTGCCTTCTTTAAAGGAAAGTGAGTATAGTCAGGAAACCACTGACGAGTTTTACACACTTCAAACTTTGTTAGGAGTACTCTTGTATGTGTGGTAGTGCTGGTGCCATGATGAATGGTATCCAGTCCTCACTGTAAATTGCTAGCCCTGGTGCCATGATTAAACACACCTGGTATATGCTGTACAGTAGCTGACATTATGAAGGGCATCCAGCTGTAGAAACCGTGCTTGAATAGAACATATGGAGGTTTTCATGTCTTTGGCATAACCAAAGAGTCCTCCTGACCCTTGTTTGGCAGGTTGTCTACAGCTGGATGTCCCTCCTATTACCAACCACTTTACAGAGTGTACTGGGTGTATTTATTATGTAGATCACCAACACTATAGAGGTTGTTATGTTCTAAACATCAAGTTAATAATGACAAAGCTAGTTATATTAGTCGATGTCTTTGACACACCTGAAGAGCCCTTTAATGTTAAACCCTCTACCTAGTTGTTATGGCTCTAGGAAAGGACTTTAATAAGTTCCCCACTCGGGCAGATGTGAGGGAAGCTAGTATCTTTATTTCTATAATTATTTGATGTTTGATATTTTATGTTATTCCTAGATGTCATGTAGCCATCTTTATGTTTTAGGTTTGTTGGCAGACCAGGAAAATATAATACTATATTTGGTGCCCGTCAAGAAGAGGTAAAATAGATGAGATTTATTTATCTAAACATCTAAACATTCCTCTAACTAATGGAGAAATGTTTCATTTTGATATTCCTTTAAACTTCTATATTTTTTACTATTTTGGTGATCTCTATACTTAAGAATATTCTAGTACCATAAATCTTTAAAAGATATTTCTCTCTAACTGTTCATATAACTCTCTGTTATTAGTATTGCCGTTATCTAAACAAAAATCTCTTAAAATGGCATAATTTCCACCCTTGTTGCTGTTTTGGCAGGTTTTTATGTCCCTGAAATAAAGATATAAAATCTTTATAATATACCAAATAACAATAAAGAAGTTTCTATGATATACTTAAAATATCCTTCAATGTCCTTCTGAGATAAATATAAATATTTTAAAACAGTTTTGTATCACTGAACCAGGGACAAGATGGTATCACCAATCTGTCTACTAACAGTGAAACTATAAACATTGGAATTAAGAAACCTGTTTATATTTTATGTTTAGTCATTACAGGATATTAAGTCTAAATACAAAACAACCCTAACAAAATAAGGAGAATTGATATTTGTTTTTCTAGAGTTTGTTTTATGTTTGTGTTATTAGTGTGAACCAGGAGGCTGTTTGATTGAGCTTTGTATTCAACTTGGAATTATCATGACTGGTAAACAACTGCTACAAAACAATCTGGTAGAAATACTTATTCCGTAAGTTTTTTAAAACTTTATTCAAACAATAAAATAACAATATATATAACACCACCAATATATATAACACCATCACTGGATGTAACACCATCACTATATGTAACACCACCTCCATATATGTAACACCACCTCCATATATGTAACACTACCCCTCTGTGTAACACCACCTCTATATATAATGTCTACTACCTTACACTATACCCCTCACTATATATTTCCAGGAAATTATGGAAATACTGCCTGAAACGCTGGAAAGAAGCTGCCAAGAAGAAGTTACCAAATACTCCCTGGGAGAAAGATCTTCTGTTGACTGATGTCGATACTACAACTCTATTTTATGAATATTTAGAAATGAGTGAGTAAAATATACGTTGATTCCATTACAGAACAGACACACATTAGTGAATTTTATAGCCTTAAATTATTATTCATCAAATAATGTACAAAGCCGAATTTTTGGCTTTTTGAAGTACTGAGAATATATATATATATATACAATGATATTAAATAAATGGAAACTATATTTATTCTATTATATATATTTCAAGGGTACCAAAAATTTGGTACGCTATCATCAGATAAAATACGAAGTGTGTTTTATAAATTTTGACATAACCAAGAAAAATATACCTTAACGGTTCAAGTTTTCCTTGGATATATATAAGTGTAAAGAATGTGCTCAAGTGCAGAAATGTTATAAAGATAGCTTATAAAATAAGTTGAACACCCTTAAAACACGGAAAAAGAAGTTGCTATATGTTTAATTGATTTAAACTATAAATATGTGTTCTTAATTATATTTTCTGTTTCAGTTCTCCAGTTTGGGTTTCTAACATTATTTGTGGCGGCATTCCCAATTGGTCCACTGTTCTGTTTAATCAACAATATTATAGAAATCAGAGCTGATGCCAATAAATTTGTTACTTCAATAAAACGTCCAACTCCACAAATTGCGACCAATATTGGTAAATATTTCAGTTTATTTCCATTTTTTTAAATATCTGCATATCAATCAGATATTCTCACTTACAAAACTAAGAAGACTGTTATTCCCAAAAGTACTCAATATATGTTAAGATGTAGAGTTTATATATTTACCCCACAAGTGAGCTCATTCATTTCAGTTCACACCTGGAGCTATCAAATCACTTCCTACTTACCTTGAATGAGGAAGGACATGTTTAATAATATGGCCCTGGTTACACATTACCTGGAACACCTACGATTAAAGGTGAAACTTAATGATAGAAACACCTGGGGTTATAGATGTAACTTATTGATTGGAACACCTGTGATTATAGGTGTAACTTAATGACTGAAATACCTGGGATTATAGGTGTAACTTAGTGACTGGAACACCTGTAATTATAGGTGTAATTTAATGATTGAAACACCTGTTACTTGATATGAGACTGTTAAAATAATTCTTCCATGCCATAATTGTTAATTCTTTAATTTACTAGGAATATGGTACAGTGTGCTTTACGGTATCTCAAGAATCGCAATTTTATCAAACGTAAGTTTATTTTTTTATAAAATTTAAAATATCTTTAATGTAGGTATCACTACAGTTTCTATGTACAAGACTTGTATAAGTATAACTATAGTTTTCATGTATAAGACTTGTATAACTAATTTTAATAGATAAGACTTGTTTAAGTTATGGAAAAGGAACTAATGTCAACACATTTTTGTTATTCTCTTTGTACATAGAGAAACACATGATTAGCTTTGTTTTACTGTAGAGAATAACAAAAGTGTGAGAGGTAAGTTTGCTGACATGGAAGGAAATCCTTGAATCAAAAGACCTAGTAGTAAACTTAGTGAAGACTAAAGTCCAGATAAGTAGTAAAGAGGAATCTGATATTGTCAGACTGTGTTCAATATGTTGAAAAGGGTGGACAATTCCCTATGGTACACAGTGCTATCTGTGGTTTATTAACCATCTTTCCAACAACAACCCAAAGAACCTTTTTGAATTCCAGAAGTATGTATTAGGAGCACACATGACATAGCTTGACTCAAATGTCCAGAGGTAGCTGCTATATTTAAAAGACATTTCTCTTTTCTGAATCCTATTTTTCCTCTCTTTATTTTCAGGCATTCATAATCTGTGTCTCGTCTGATTTTATACCTCAGTTAGTTTACAAACTTGCCTACTCTGAAGACAATAATCTGAGTGGCTATGTGGAGAATTCCCTCTCTTATTTTAATACCACTGATATTTCCCATAACAACAAGTCTGTAATCTTCAATAATACTGTACAAATCTGTCGGTAAGTCTACTTTATTCTTTCTATCTATTACTGATTTCAGCTAGGGCACTTCTTTCAGAAGGTGACTAGTTGGTGCAATAGTGGTCTTGTTTACATATGTGTGTGTGTGTGTACACCTATATGTATGTATATATACTTCAGTGTATATATGAATCAATCTATCTTCAGTTGTGTCAAAGACATAACCTTCCTAGTGCAGGTGCCATGATTAGATGGAAATGTAAGTGAGATGTGGGCAGTAGGCCTGTCCCAGCACCTCAGTAGAGTGAGATGTGGACAGTAGGCCTGTCCCAGCACCTCAGTAGAGTGAGATGTGGGCAGTAGGCCTGCCCCAGCACCTCAGTAGAGTGAGATGTGGGCAGTAGGCCTGTCCCAGCACCTCAGTAGAGTGAGATGTGGACAGTAGGCCTGTCCCAGCACCTCAGTAGAGTGAGATGTGGGCAGTAGGCCTGTCCCAGCACCTCAGTAGAGTGAGATGTGGGCAGTAGGCCTGTCCCAGCACCTCAGTAGAGTGAGATGTGGGCAGTAGGCCTGTCCCAGCACCTCAGTAGAGTGCAGAAATATAAGTAAGCCATATGTAGGCCCTTTAGCCTAACTGAGAGGTCAGAGTGGACTGGGTGTATTTTACCATAGTATCGACACTGACAACTTACAGCAGTCATGGGCAACTGCGGCCTGTTTGGCTTTCTAAATGGCCTAATTTCAGATTGAATTTTTTAGTGTGGCCCACCTTATGATGAGCCATATCCTGTGGCCTACTACTCAAAAAAGGTTGTCCATCCCTGATTTACAGAGTGGACTGGGTGCATTGTATTGTGGAATCAACACTGACAATTTACTGGATTTATAAATAAATAATAAATCAATATTAAGAAGTATTATATATATTTATAGAAATCAATATTGTATTCCAGTTACCGGGATTATCGTAATCCTCCTTGGAGTGAGGATAAATATGAATATTCTGAAAGATTCTGGCATATTTTTGCAGCAAGAATGGCTTTTGTTGTTTGTTTTGAGGTTTGTAAACTATTATCAAGTGTTATCTTATATTAATATGTCATCATATAAAATACTAATATATGCTTTCATATAAAATACTAATATATATGTCATCATATAAAATACTAATATATATGTTATATAAAATACTAATATATATGTCATCATATAAAATATTAATATATGTTGTCATATAAAATACTAATATGTATGTCATCATATAAAATACTAATATATATGTCATCATATAAAATACTAATATATATATATGTCATCATATAAAATACTATGTATGTCATCATATAAAATACTAATATATATGTCATATAAAATACTAATATATATATGTCATCATATAAAATACTAATATGTATGTCATCATATAAAATACTAATATGTATGTCATCGTATAAAATACTAATATATATCTCATATAAAATACTAATATATATGTTATCATATAAAATACTAATATGTATGTTATCATATAAAATACTAATATGTATGTCATCATATAAAATACTAATATATGTCATCATATAAACTACTAATATATGTTATCATATAAAATACTAAAATATATGTCATATAAAATACTAATATATATGTCATCATATAAAATACTAATATATGTTATATAAAATACTAATATATATGTCATCATATAAAATACTAATATATGTTATAAAATACTAATATATATGTCATCATATAAAATACTAATGTTATCATATAAAATACTAATATGTATGTCATCATATAAAATACTAATATATATGTTATATAAAATACTAATAAATATATATGTCATCATATAAAATACTAATATATATGTTATATAAAATACTAATATATATGTCATCATATAAAATACTAATATGTATGTCATCATATAAAATACTAATATGTATGTCATCATATAAAATACTAATATATATGTCATATAAAATACTAATATATATGTCATCATATAATATACTAATATATATGTCATCATATAAATATTAATATGTTATATAAAATTCTAATATATATTATTGAGTATATATCATATAGTTACAGGCATGGCTTTGTAGTTAAGTTTACTTTACAACCATGTGGTTTTAGGTTTTGTGTGGAACCTTAAGCGAGTATCTTTACTATAGCTTTAAGTTAACCTCTACCTTATGGGTGGATTTTGCTATGTTGTAACAGTGCAGAAGCTTGTGTGTGTGTGTGTATATTAAAATATAATTTTTTAAAGTCTCCCTTAAAAAATTGTTTTGTTTTTTTTCCATTGTTGTCTTGTCCTTTCTTTGTTAATATCTATATATATGTAAAAGGTAAACTGAAATAACAACACAATCGGTACAGTATATGGAAGGGATATAATAGGTTAATGCTTGATATAGCAGGAAGAGGGTGTTAACGTTTCGGACGCTAGTCCTTCATCAGAAGAAAGAATGAGAAATAAGATAGATTGAAGGGACGGGTGGGTTGTAATTGGAAAAAATGTCTTTAGATAAAAATAACAGGTCCATTCATGTTGACATCTCTTGCAAATATATATATGTCCCACCCTTGCAAGCAGGGAAGAGTGGACGTAAAATGATGATGCTGATGATCCATGGTGTGTGTTTGATATTTTTCTTTTTCCTCTCTTCTAGAATTTTGTTGTTGTATTCACAAGTATAATTGCCTGGTTAATTCCTGATGTTTCAAGTAAAACAAAAGAACTTATTCGTCAAGAAGCTTATATAACACAGAAAATAATTATGACTGAAGAATTGAAACGAGCTCGTGAGGAATCACGATTAACAGACAAACCAGATAACACCACATCTGGTGGAGTTACTAGACGGAAACCTAATTTTTTCCCTAATGAAGGTCACACAGCCTAAATGTGGATTCTGCTACTATAAATGGCTGTACAACATGTTGACATATTTTATATCTGTAATTTATTATTTGTTTTTTTACTGGATTTTGTTTTATTGTGAAATTTTATTTTGTTTTTATTTAACTCTTAACATCCTGTACCACATGAAACCACATTAGAAAGATATTCTTATAAAGTACAAAACAATACCATGACTGTATCACATTAACTCTTAAAATCCTGTACCACATGAAACCACATTAGTAAGACATTCTTGTAGAGTACAAAACAACACCATGACTTATCACATTAACTATTAACATCCTGTACCACATGAAACCACATTAGCAAGACATTCTTATAGAGTACAAAACAACACCATGACTGTATCACATTAACTATTAACATCCTGTAGCACATGAAACCACATTAGCAAGACATTCTTATAGAGTACAAAACAGCATCACATTAAAAGTTGAAAGTCTTTACTTTAATATTGCACATTTTCACAACAATCTGTTCACTGGTAAACAAACCCATTTATAAATGTTTTATATTAAATCATTACAGGATGTTAAGAGTTGATGTTTTATAAGTTACTTTCATTTACAAAAAGATCTGTCCTCATTTTAAAATTCAAATTTTGTATCCTTAAAAAATTAAATGTTTAACTCTTTTGATACGAAGCTGCCAAGAACCATCCCAATTCTATAACATTTTGTTTTAAAGTATTCATATTTAAATACAATGGAAGAATATTTCTGTTAAGCTATACTTAACACTTGTTTAATAATACCATTAATTGTTTTAACAAATCTCTTCAAATTGTTGATTATTTACAAATGAATTTAAAAAGCATTTTATTAAAAATACTGTATCAAAAAAATTAAGCATTATATTTTTTTAATATTTTTAGATTTTTTTTTTCTTTTTTTAAAAATATGATTATTTTTTAATTTTTTTCTTTTTTAAAAAATATTTAATTTAAAAAATATTTAATTTAAAAAATATTTAATTTATTTTTTTTAATGTGAATTGTCAAATTTTAAATGTATTTTTATGGGTTTTTTTTCTATTTTCATTTATTTTTTATTCAATAAAGAGAAAAAAACCGTAAGAAAGAGAATAGAGAAAGAATCTCATTTTGAAAGAAACAAAGTTATTGTGGCTTGGTCTAAAGTAATTGTTTCTATTTTATAGACACAGTAGAGCTAAATGGTTAAATTGTTTACTTTGTAATCACAAGGTTACGAGTTTATTCTCACTGTGTGTCATTAGTGTCTTTTACCATAGTCTCGGGTGGTCAACACTAGCTGCCTTGTGAGTGACATTGGGTAGACAGAAACTGTGTGGAAGCCTGGTGGATGAATTGTACCTATAAAGGTTCAGCTGTGTCATTCTGAATCTCCCTGATAATTACATTAATGGTACACGTGTCTGTGGAATACTCAATTTTATACATTATTTTAGGCGGTGTATTGGCAGTATCGGTAGAGGGTCGGACACCATACTTTGCAGCAAATAGTTACGGCCATTTATGGTCAGTTCAAATCCTGCCGAGGTTAACTTTGCCTTTCATCCCTACAGGGTCGATAAAATAAAGTACCAGTAATACACTGGAATAATTGCTGGCCTTGTGCCAAAAGTCGAAACAATTATTTTAATGAGTAGATATTCCAGTTAACCAAACAACAGGAAACATTCTTCTTCAAAACTCAAGATCCATTTTTATTTTTATTTCAGTTTTGAAATATTTTCTCTTCAAATTAATTTTAGGTTTTCTTGCATTTTTTTAACAAAAACAAAAATCCTGGATTTTTGAATATCAAAACAAAGAAATTGTTGTCAGTGTTTTTGATATAAAAAATACTGTAATTTGTTATAAATGACAGAATTTGTGAAATACTGAACAAGACAACATATGGTATTTAGTTATATTTTAAGATGAAATTCATCCTTACGGGGTCGATAAAATAAAGTACCAGTAATACACTGGGGTAATTGATGGCCTTGTGCCAAAAGTAGAAACAATTATTATTATAGGGTGGTGGATTGGTAGTAGAATTAGAGCATCAGACGCCATGCTTCGCAGCATATAGTTTCGGACCTTTACAGTCTGAGTTCAAATCCCGCCGAGGTTAACTTTACCTTTCATCCTTACGGGGTCGATAAAATAAAGTACCAGTAATACACTGGGTTAATTGCTGGCCTTGTGCCAAAAGTAGAAACAATTATTATTGTTATCTCTTGATTATTTTGTATATTATTATTACAGAAATGAAGCATAATTCTTGAAGCATCGAACAAAATACTTATAGTTCTGGCTTTTTATGTTCCAAGTTCAAATCCTGCCAACATCAACTTTGCCTTTCATCCTTCTGGGGTTGATAAAATAAAGTACCAGTAATACACTGGGGTTGATTTAATTAATTAACTTTGCCTTTTTCCCAAATTTGTTGGCCTTGGGGCTTAGATTTGAAGTCAGTATGTGCCTAAGCTAGAAACCATTTTAAAAAGAATGGCTGATTGACAGAATTGGTAGATTGGCTGATTGGCTGATTGGCAGACGAAAATACTTTGCAGCATTTCTTGCTTTTTACATTGAGTTCAAATCCAACCAAGATCATCTTTACCTTTTATCCTTCTGAGGTCGATAATATTCAATACCAGTCAAGTACTGGGGTCAATATAATCAATACCAGTCAAGTATACTGTGATCAATATAATTAACTCCCCCTCCCCCAATGTATCAAAATTAGAAAGCATTATTGGTAGTGTCGGACAAAATGTTTCACAGCATAGAGTTACAGCCCTTTACGTTCTGAGTTCCAATCCCGCCGAGGTTAACTTTGCTTTTCATCCTTACAAGACCGATAAAATGAAGTACCAGTAATGCACCGGGACCGATTTAATCGACTCCCCCCACCCCAAAAATATTACTGGCCTTGTGCCTATACTAGAAACCATCATTATTATTACTAATGACAAGTTCTGTAGAAACAACACTGAAGCATGAATATAGCCCCCCCCCCCCACTAACATCCCCTAAAATATAGGGTCTTTCTGTCTGCTCAATATATATCCCTTTTTATTACACATTTGCTTTATATTATTTTATATTTTCTTTTCTTTATGAATGTTATTTTGTCATCAAATTGAGTTTGTTTTTGTGGGTGGGGGTGTTTTGTATTATTTTTTATCTTTAAAAGAAGAGCAAAAATATATTATAGCCCTGCTTTGGATACAAAAAAACTGCTGGAAATTATTGTTATTGTTATTAATATTTGCCTTTCATCCTTACGGGGTCAATAAAATAAAGTACCAGTCATACACTGGGTCGATTTAATCGACTTTCACCTCCCTCCCCAAATTACTGGCCTTGAGCCTAAATCAAAAATCATCATTATTATTATTATTTGTAATAGTTTTGTTCTGGCAGATGTAATACTGACACTACACCAAAAGAGCCATAGCCAATGGCCAAAGGTCTTTTGCATCATTCCTTCTCCTTCTCAACATCCTTCTTAGAATTCTTGCTGTTCCCAGCAAGGCTGTTTTCTGCAACAATCCTGTCCTGACGGTAATTCCTAGCTTCTCACTCCCTGCATCCAACCTTTTACTAATATCTCCCATTACACCAACCACAACTGGTACCACTTCTACATGTCTAACCTACTAAGTTCTTCCAGTACACCAACCACAACTGGTACCACTTCTACATGTCTAACCTACTAAGTTCTTCCAGTACACCAACCACAACTGGTACCACTTCTACATGTCTAACCTACTAAGTTCTCCCAGTACACCAACCACAACTGGTACCACTTCTACATGTCTAACCTACTAAGTTCTCCCAGTACACCAACCACAACTGGTACCACTTCTACATGTCTAACCTACTAAGTTCTTCCAGTACACCAACCACAACTGGTACCACTTCTACATGTCTAACCTACTAATTACTCCCAGTACACCAACCACAATTGGTACCACTTCTACATGTCTGATTCTCCATAGTTTCCTGATTTCTCTCTTCAGCTCCTGGTATTTCTCAACTTTCTCATTTTCCTGTGGTCCCACGGTGAAGCAATATCCACAATACTTGCCTTGTTATTCTTGTCTCCAACAACAATGTCAGGCTTTCTAGCCACGATAAAATGGTCGCAGTGGATGGTTATGTCCCACAAGATCTTGTACTTTATTTTCAGCTACTCCTCATACCATTTCTCACTTCTGCTTCTCTCTTCTTTTCCCCTTAAACTCTGAGAGAGAGGAATCGACCCTCAGTATATAACTGGTACTTTATTTATGGGACTCAAAAGGATGAATTACTGAATTAATTGAATCTTGACTATTGTATTACATCTGTAGGTGAGACAGGTAATGTAAGTCATTATATTACATTTGTAGGTGAGACAGGTAACTCCTCTCAACAAATTTCTGGCTTTGTGCTTATGTAAGGAAATAATTTTGTTGTTTTGATGGGTTTTTTTAAATACATTATATCTACGTATATAATTTTTTTTCTTTTTACACAAAATTGAGTCATTTTTTTCTGATTTCCTTCTTCATATTTTATAGCTTCACAATTTTAACCCTTTTGATATGATATAAATCTGTTTTAAAGTGTTTATATTTATCTAAAACCTCCTATTATGATTTTATGTAAAACACTGCATTAAGTTAGGTTAAACAAACTCAACCTAATTTTATTACCTACTCTCTCCAAATTTTTGATTATTTAAAAAAAATAGACAGTGTCTTTAGAATATGGTAATGAAAGGGTTAAAGACAGGCTGTGTCTTTCTTTAGAAATATGGTAATGAAAGGTTTAATGACATAGACAGTGTCTTTCATTAGAAATATGGTGATGAAAGGGTTAATGACATAGGCAGTGTCTTTCATTAGAAATATGGTAGTGAAAGGGTTAATAATTGAAATCAGTGCCTTTGTATTTGTCACAATTCACTAACAGGAATCAGTAAGAGTTAGAAGCATTGCCAATGACATTGACCCCTTGGTCATACTTGCCTTTATTAAACAATATGTGAATGTAATAAGTGCCAAAGTAATGAAATATGTTTTGGTGAGGGGGGGGGGGGGTCTAATGGAGATGTAAATACTTATGACACTCACTACCACAAAGCCTTTCCAGAACTGCATCTCATTATAAGTGCAGGAAACCAAGATGTTATTCTTGTGGTAGCAAAAGACATGAGAGCTTTCTTCCCTGAGAGGCGGAAAAGATGAAATACTGAACAAGTTCCTGGGGCTGCTGCTTCTATAGTACCAGTCATACCATCAGTTCCATTTCTACTTCCTCCTCACTTCCTGAAGTTGACAATGCTGAGGTGCCTCCGTCTAATAGAGAAAGCTACATAACAGTTGGTCTCAGAAATGAAAGATTCTGAGATTCTTCCTGTTAAGAGTACAATCCTACCATCCCATCCATTGGAGATGGTGAGCATGAAATGGAGGAAGGTCAGCAGATTGTTGTAACAGGAATAGAAGAGAAGAATAAAACAGCTCTTCAGGAAATCTTTGTAAAAAGATATTAAACAGCACGATTCCTTGAAATACATTCTTACCAGCACCGACAATACTGAGGTACTTAAAATATCTGAACTGGAGGAAGAAATCTTATGCAGTATAAAGGATTGCTAGTGAGAGTTACTGGATGAGAAGATCTTATTTCTAATAACAATAGAAATATACTAACAGATAAAGGACTTCTTTCTGTTCCAAAGATGTGAGAGTTTTTGTTGAAGTCACTGAAGAAGATATTGCTGATCATTAAGAAATAATGTATGGTGAGTGAGCAGAAATGTGGGGTGTTCTAATTTGACTTATATTGTTGGTTCCTACCTTTGTGAAGGGGAGTAACTAAATAATTAAAAAAACAATATTATTTCTTATGTTAATTATTTTGTTTTATAATGTTTTTATCTGCCTATTGTATAACGTCCTTGGCCCCTCATTTTTATATAACTTTTTCTCCCCAGCCCCTTTTGTATTGTACTCCCTATCTTTATAAGGTTTACTATGACTAATAAAGACAT
Source organism: Eledone cirrhosa (assembly GCA_964016885.1). Classification (NCBI taxonomy): domain Eukaryota; kingdom Metazoa; phylum Mollusca; class Cephalopoda; order Octopoda; family Eledonidae; genus Eledone; species Eledone cirrhosa. The sequence goes on from OZ024751.1 coordinate 33,738,923, forward strand.
CATTGATATATTCTATTTATTAATGTTTTTATTGACTGAATCATTGTCATTTATGTTTGTAAGAAATAAAACAAACTTAGAAATGTTTTCAAATAATGATAGAATTATTTGAAGTAAAACATTTTAGTTTTGAAGTTAATAGAAAGGACATCTCACAGCAAAAAATATATTGATATATAAATAAAAATCAGTCACATACACTCACATTTACATTCATACACACACACACTATATATATATATATATATATATATATATATATATATAACGAAGGAATTGTGGTAAGAAACCAGATGGACCATAACGCACCAAAGTACTCAATACTTAGGGTAGTAAGAGTCCAGAAACGGCTCGAGCTCTGCCGTCGGGGTCATACTTGTTCCTATATATATAATTAGAAAGAGTAGGGTACCAACTCTTTCTAATATAATCACACTCGAGTATTCTTGAATAACGGTCTTACTAGTTTAATACGGGTTTAATCCTCATACACACACACACACATATATATATATATATATATATATATATTCAAAAGTAATAATATCAATCATAATAATGTCAACAGTTTATCTTCTGAGACAATGTCATTTTTAGAAATATGAATTGTGACAACAAAAACAATACAAAAGAAAACAATTGTTATGTAAACCCTTGAAAATATCTCTTCAAAAAATTACATGCAAAAATGTTTTATTAAGAAAGTTATGAGGAAACAGAGCTCTGGTGGTATAGACTGAAGTTAACTGCTAATGAAAGACTTCTTGGACTTGCTCACATAAATTTTGTGTTTGTGTGTATGAGTATTGAATTATGTAAATCTGGTAGTGCTGGTGCCACGATAAAAGCCCCCTCATACCCTGTATTTTTCAGACTACGGATTGTTTATATTAGATGGAAATATAGCGCAGATTGATGATCGTGGGTGGTAGTTGATTCGTTTGTTGATCTCACTTGTAGCTTCATGTGTCGTGTGGTCACTGTGGTGTGACCAGAGGTTGCATGTGTAAGTAAGTGTTCAATAAGATGATATGATAGTTCCTTGATCATGCAGAAAATGAATATATATAAATGAACTACGATGACACCAAACCGCTATATTATTAATTTATTGAAAATAACTCACGCCGAAGCTATATGAAAAATACACAAGAATTATGGACGTTATTTGTTTGTAAAAGTATAATTAAATTGTATTTACAAAGAAAACCTCCTGAACTTCACTGGCTTGGTTGAGAGAGATACCAAGAGATAGAGTAAGAGTCTGTAGAAAGTAATAGTTTACATGTTTACACTATCAAGAATTGCCTGATCTAAGGCAGGCTATTTATTTCTGTCGTTTCCTTTGTCTCCAAGACTTGAGAACAAAGGGCTGACCTTTCGAGGTCGTCCCATCTCAGACCTGTTGACGCCCGAAAGGAGATAACCCCCCCCTCCTCCCAAATGACCGTTAAATGTCACCCAAGGGTCAGCATGTGGACATATTTCGCTGATTTCGCTACAGAGATGTCTTGCATGGAGTCACAACACAAGACTCACATGATTGTGCTGTTATACAGGAGTTCCTACATTTATGGTTCACCCCGAGTATATCTGGTATCACCGTGAAAGGGACTGAAACACCTACAAAGTTATTTCAACCACCTGATAAGACATCAACTCCTACATTTGGAAAAGGAGTACAGCCGCATCCCCAGGAAACATGTGTGTTTTGCAAGTTTATTTACTAATATAGCATATTTTAGTTTCGTATGAGACGTACTACAAGTATACATCATCATCATCGTCATTTAGCATTTATCTTCAACGCTATCATGGGTATAAAATACATATTATTATTATTATTTGGGGAAGTCTGTCGTAAATAAGTATTTGAATTTATTTTGAAGTAAATTAGATTGCTCTCTGAATTCTATTTCAACGACTTTATTTCCTTATTATTATTGTAATAATAATTATTTCTGTAAGGGCTTTGTGTACACATTAACGATTTCATGTCAAATGATTTACAAAAAATGAAATGATCACGAAATTCAAAATTAAAACAATAATTATATATTCAAAATATTATAGTTATTTGTTCTGAAATATTTTTCATGTTTAAAGTAACAAAGTAATTATTTAGCTGAATATAACATTTGTTCCGTATTTAATGTTTACTGTTGACATCCAATAATGGCTACGTCGTGAAAGAAACGTTGTCTCTCACACGTCTGTTGTTCAGGATGAATGCTCGAGCACAGGTATTAGAATTGGTAAGTTTACAGTCACTTCTTTATAAATACTCATTTCTGTTTTTATTATTATAACTCACATTTATTAAAACCATCTCTAAATCTGTCTATTTATTATCTATAAAATATGTTTGTATGCCTGTCTTAGGTGAGTCATTCCGATATCATTAATACCACTCACCACTACGATTAACAACGAAATGGACTTTTTATTTTACTTTTGTGTCTTTCGACTATATCAGGCCATTGATGTCTGTCTAAATCTACCTTTGTGTATGGAATGGAGCTGGTTAAAGTCATTACATTATGTAGGTTAAAGAACTGCTATCAACCACCATCTATTTTAACAAAACATCGTTATTTTAGTCTTAAGTCAGTCCTGATCTAATATTTCCTGCTGTGAACATTATATCCTTTATTCAGACTGTTTATCTAGGGCTACATTATCTAAAATATCCCCTTTTTAAAGATGTGATTTGAGGCAGATTTGACTTATTTCTAGGAGATCAAAACAACCACAATATGGTTCTGTTATTGGCTCGGAATAATTGCGTGTGTGTCGATTAAAGTCTGACTGGTTATTGAAGTGAATCATAGTTCGAGTGGGATAATTGATACAATCGATCTATCTGTTCAAATATTATTATCTTCAGAGTCCCCCTGGTGCTCTGTTACCAGTGGTCACCAAAAGCAACACACACATTACTGTTTTAATCCAATTTATTTCACTATTAAAATATTAATTGAAGGATTTTTATAAAATATTTTCAGAAAGTCGAGGGTCGTCAGATAGAAGAAGCTGTTGCTAGTAAGTATCATCATCATCATCTCAAGTATATTATATTTAATCCTTATTTCTCCCTTTTGATATCAAACCATAGTTGCCCCTTGATTCTATAGTACCAAACTGTATATTATAACCCTTTCATACCAAACTTTGTGTCTAACACCCGTGGACATGCTTACAAAATCAGAAAACAGTACAACTCCCATGACTTTTTGAAATATTTTTTCACACTTAGAGTTGCTGAAACAAACTACCTGCATCAGTTGTTAGCTGTCGGGACACTACATCCTTTAAAACTTCCATGGAACAAACTACCTGCATTAGTTCTTAGCTGTCGGGACACTGCATCCTTTAAAACCTCCATGGAACAAACTACCTGCATCAGATGTTAGTTGTTGGGACACTGCATCCTTTAAAACCTCCATGCTTCCTGAAATTCACCAACACTACACCTGATATTCCCCTCCATACACACACACTTATGTATCTGTGTGTATATCATGATTCATACACTGTTCACTTTCCTGACATTTGTACATTATTCTATGTACTATATATGCACCTTTGATGAGTTGTAGTGCACCTGAGCACTGTACACAATCATTTTCATTATTATTATTTTATTTTATTATAATCCTTTCATACCAAACTACCTGAAATTGCCCCTTGATACACTAAATACCACTACACTATATACCACTACACTATACACCATACACCACTCACTATATACCGCTACCTTACTACCTAATAGTTGGTACATCTGCCATATTCTAATAAGTTGTCTTTTTTCACAGGTATTTTTCATGCTTTACTTTTCCATAGAACCTTAGGAAAGGTAAGTATTTTCATTATTTGTTATTAAAATGGCGGTGGTGATTAGCAGAATTGGTAGAGCATCAGATGAAATATTTTACAGTATTTGGTTACAACTTCCTACATTCTGAGGTCAAATCACACCGAGGTCAACTTTACCTTTCATCCTCTAGAGGTTGATAAAATAAAGTACCAGTTACATACTGTGGTTGATATAACTTTCCCTTTACCCTAAATTGATGGCTTTCTGGCAATGTTAGAAAGAATATATTTTCTCTTCTGAAAGTAGTAGTAGTAGTTTAAAGAATCCCTAGTAATCTCTGTGTAGTAGTAGCAGTAGTTGTAGTAGTTTAAAGAATCCCCATTAATCTCTGTGTAGTAGTAGTAGTTAAGAGGTTCTATTAATCTCTATGTGTAGTCGTAGTAGTAGTAGTTAAGAGGTTCTATTAATCTCTATGTGTAGTAGTAGTAGTAGTAGCAGCAGTAGCAGTAGTTAAGAGGTTCTATTAATCTCTATGTGTAGTAGTAGTAGTAGCAGTAGTTAAGAGGTCCTATTAATCTCTATGTAGCAGTAGTAGTAGTAAAGAGGTTCTATTATTCTCTGAGTAGTAGTAGTAGTAGTAGTTAAGAGGTTCTATTAATCTCTGTAGTAGTAGTAGTAGTAGTAGTAGCAGCAGTAGTTAAGAGGTCCTATTAATCTCTATGTGTAGTAGTAGTAGCAGTAGTTAAGAGGTCCTATTAATCTCTATGTGTAGTAGTAGCAGTAGTTAAGAGGTCCTATTAATCTGTTTTATGAGAGAGGAGGAGACTAAACTTTGTTTTCTTCTATTTACCAGTTTACATGGAGAGAGGATGGTTACTCTATTGGTACTGTTGGTATGACAGATATAGATTGTGATTTCATTGACTTCACCTATGTAAGTATTATATTATTACAATGCACTGGGTAATTGCTGGCCTTGTGCCTAAAGTAGAAACAATTATTACATTATAGTACCAGTAATGTACTGGGTAATTGCTGGCCTTGTGCCAAAAGTAGAAACAATTATTATTACATTTTTATTGTGGTACCATTGCTGGGGAGGCAATGACAGTGGCCTTGAAAAGAGTGAGTTTCATCTGGCAGTATATTGTGCCTGGCTTTCCATATTGGCATGGGTTGGACAAGGAAGTGAAGTAGGGAAGTGGGTGAGAATAGGGGTTACATGAAAATATATGATTTTCTAAATTGTTGTGTAATTCCCAAGAGAAATGTTTTATTTAAACAGGTTCGTGTTTCTTCTGATGAATTGGACAGATACTTAAAGAAAGAGATTGCTTCTTTTCGAGATGCATTGAGGAAAACAAATGGAGCCACCACTGGCCAGGTAAGTCTATATTTTATAGTATTTTCACCTGTGAGAAATCATCCACTACTGTCTAATAAATAGAAGGCTACAGAATGCAATAAGATTACATAGAAATATTTCCACATAAGTCTTTTAAACATTATATTGACATATATATAAACAGACTTGGCTTGTAACATTACATACATAAAATAATAAACCAAGTAACACTTCAAAATATTTCACCACACAATGTTAATCATCATCATCATCATCATCATCATCACCATTTAACGTCCATTTTTCCATACTGGCATAGGTTAGACGTATGATTAAATACATTATAGAATTAAAAACAATCTGAAATTAAAGATTACCCAAGCTGTGAACAACTTCAAATTTTATTCTGACATGACTTTATTGAAACTTTTAAAGAAGATCATCGTGTGTTTTAAAACTTAAATACAATTGTCAGTGGATAGACAAAATAATCTTGGCTAAATCATTATTTTGTCTACACACTGATATGTGTTTATTATTATTATTAGTAGCAGTAGTAATTCACTGGGGTCGATTTGACTTTCCCCTCCCCTTCAAATTGCTGGCCTTGTGTCTAAACTAGAAACAATTATTTTTATTATTATTATTATTTGGTTGTTATATATACTCAGGTGAGTCTTATGTAACTCAGACCATTCTGTCACACTTAAATTATTGATATATTGTGTAATTCCTGCTTTTAGATTTCATTAGAATTCTACGAGAAGAGACGGAGTCGTTGGTTATTCCAGCATGAGTCAGTTCCGTGGGAAATTTGGACTTTGAAGTTAGAAGTTGTTATGTTAGATAAAGAATCTGGTAAGTATCTTCCTGTAATTCTCTGTAATAACAGATATTAGTTGTTTTCATAGCAACTGACTGGAGATTATCTCTTTTTCTCAGACAACATGGCCAGTCAAAGATAAACTCGAAAAGTAGGACTAAAAGACAAACACACACACACACACATATTTATGTACACACACATATATATATATATATATATATATATATATATATTCAAATACAAACACTCAAGTACTTAACTCCTATACAGAAACACACACACATATTTTAATAAATATTACATGAACCACACAGAGGCATTGAAAGCTCCTCTCCAACATTCTCCTAGATTTCCAACAAATCCTTTGATAATAGATATATCATCTGAAATATATTGGGACTTCTAAATATTTCTGGAGTAACATTATCTTCTTGTTTGTCTTCTTCACTCAACCTCGCCTCATTCTTCACAGGACTTTGTTACCTTGATACTAAAAACCTTATTTCTAGTGTGGCAGCTTCCTAGACATAATCACTTTTCATATATGTGTGTTTGTTTGTGTGTATGTTTATGTATGTGTGTATATGTATATATATTTAGCCTTAATAAAATGATTATATATATATGTTTGTGTGTGTATGTGTGCATATTTATATATATATATGTGTGTGTGTGTGTGTGTGTGTTGTACATATCTCTGTATGTGTGTATGTATATGTAAATATAGGAAGTAAAATTATGATTTTAAATCACATTGGCATATTTCCATGAAAACAAATTAATATGTTTTTGTAATTAATCTATTTTGATTTGTAGATCGTCAAGAACAGAGGGAGAAATTAGGTGAAGAATTATCGGAGAAAGTCGTTCATATAATAGAAGCAATGAACAAGCATGAATATGTGCCGAAAACACCAAATTTACAAGATTTAGATCTTGTCTTTGATACAAGTTATCCTGATATTCAACCATATCTTTTCCAAGTAGGTTATTTGATAATGTTCCTTGTGTTGTTCTAAATTGATTAATTTTGGTAAATTAATTTACAGAACTTTATGTAATCGAGAGATTACTTGGTGTTGAGAATCTAATTAAAGTATTTGTCTTGCAAGTGTAGAGTTGAAAGGAAAATAACAAGAAATATATATGAACACACACACACATATCATCATTGGCAGTATCGGTAGAGGGTCGGACGCCATGTTTTGACGCATAGAGTTACGGCCCTTGCCATTCTGAGTTCAAATCCCGCCGAGGTTAACTTTGCCTTTCATCCTTACGGGGTCGATAAAATAAAGTACCAGTAATGCACTGGATAATTGCTGGCCTTGTGCCAAAAGTAGAAACAATTATTATTATCACCATCACCATCATGGTGATGATGATATTGATGATAATGGTGATAATGATGATGATAATATATGCCAGACCAGCAGTTAACTTAAAACTATAAATAACTCCAGTTCTAAACAGCCGACTACACACAATTTGTGGAAGAGTATAGTTAGTAATATCAACTCTATTTGATAAACTTATACTTTGTCTTATTTATTTATTTTGATTTTCTAAATTCCTATATTCCTTATATTTCAGTTATTTCATCACACTACATCACCGACATCAACATTTTTACCAAATCCAATAGGAAAAATCTTCAACAGATCACTTCAAATGTAATATTTGAAGCAGTCATTTCTGGAACTTCTTATGACAATTCTTCTATAGAATATTGTCTTGTAATTATTCTCTTTTCTATTATTCAGTTCATTTATATATTTTTCAGTTCAATAAACAGTAAACAATAAACTTTGATCATGAACAAATTTGTCTTTGAGTTTCCTTTCAGAGTAATTTTTTTATCAGTGACGCATTAACTTTTTTCAGAAGATCATTGATAACATTCACGGAGGAACATTTATGAAGCACCAAATATATATTTACTTTTAATTACATTATGAGACAGAGTAGGATATAAAATACTTTGTTGGCCAAGTTATAGAGAGATGGGGTAGTTTTTAATGTATATTTTTTATGGTTTTGTCTGAAAAAGATGGACAGCAAACATGTCCTTTACAGAAGCTTGAAAACTGGTGTGGGGATGGAAAGAAGATATAGAATGATGTGTTGTTAACCATGCAGCCTAGACCTATAGAGTTTCTAGTTGTGAGATGAAGGGTAGATCTGTTGTTAACCACACAGCCAAGGTGTATAGAATTTCTAGTTGTGAGATCAGGGGTAGATTTGTTGAATAGACAATAGATGAACACAAGTGCAGACATACTCCAAGAATATTTTGTGATGGATGTACAAAAAAGTGTAGTGATGTCGGGCAATACAGCTAATTGTATGGATATCATGTAGGTCTGTAGTAATGAGGGAAGTATTGTGGCTTAATGGTTCGGGTGTTCGACTTACGGTTGATAATGCCATGGGTTTGATTCTTCAACTGGGTTGTGTATTGTGTTCTTGAACAAAACACTTCATTTCACATTGCTCCAGTACACTCAGCTGAACATGAGTACCAGTAATATCTGGAGTTTAACTCTGTGATGGACTGGCGACTTCTAAGGGATAGTATTGTATTCTCTGTCGCTTAACACCAACAGGGGCAGTGAACCACCAACAGGGTACCTGGAAGGTGTTATACAGGGGCAGTGAACCACCAACAGGGTACCTGGAAGGTGTTATACAGGGGCAGTGAACCACCAACAGGGTATCTGGAAGGTGTTATACAGGGGCAGTGAACCACCAACAGGGTACCTGGAAGGTGTTATACAGGGGCAGTGAACCACCAACAGGGTATCTGGAAGGTGTTATACAGGGGCAGTGAACCACCAACAGGGTACCTGGAAGGTGTTATACAGAGGCAGTGAACCACCAACAGGGTATCTGGAAGGTGTTATACAGGGGCAGTGAACCACCAACAGGGTACCTGGAAGGTGTTATACAGGGGCAGTGAACCACCAACAGGGTACCTGGAAGGTGTTATACAGGGGCAGTGAACCACCAACAGGGTACCTGGAAGGTGTTATACAGGGGCAGTGAACCACCAACAGGGTACCTGGAAGGTGTTATACAGGGGCAGTGAACCACCAACAGGGTATCTGGAAGGTGTTATACAGGGGCAGTGAACCACCAACAGGGTACCTGGAAGGTGTTATACAGGGGCAGTGAACCACCAATAGGGTATCTGGAAGGTGTTATACAGGGGCAGTGAACCACCAACAGGGTACCTGGAAGGTGTTATACAGGGGCAGTGAACCACCAACAGGGTACCTGGAAGGTGTTATACAGGGGCAGTGAACCACCAACAGGGTACCTGGAAGGTGTTATACAGGGGCAGTGAACCACCAACAGGGTATCTGGAAGGTGTTATACAGGGGCAGTGAACCACCAACAGGGTACCTGGAAGGTGTTATACAGGGGCAGTGAACCACCAACAGGGTACCTGGAAGGTGTTATACAGGGGCAGTGAACCACCAATAGGGTACCTGGAAGGTGTTATACAGGGGCAGTGAACCACCAATAGGGTACCTGGAAGGTGTTATACAGGGGCAGTGAACCACCAACAGGGTACCTGGAAGGTGTTATACAGGGGCAGTGAACCACCAACAGGGTACCTGGAAGGTGTTATACAGGGGCAGTGAACCACCAACAGGGTACCTGGAAGGTGTTATACAGGGGCAGTGAACCACCAACAGGGTACCTGGAAGGTGTTATACAGGGGCAGTGAACCACCAACAGGGTACCTGGAAGGTGTTATACAGGGGCAGTGAACCACCAACAGGGTACCTGGAAGGTGTTATACAGGGGCAGTGAACCACCAACAGGGTACCTGGAAGGTGTTATACAGGGGCAGTGAACCACCAATAGGGTACCTGGAAGGTGTTATACAGGGGCAGTGAACCACCAACAGGGTACCTGGAAGGTGTTATACAGGGGCAGTGAACCACCAACAGGGTACCTGGAAGGTGTTATACAGGGGCAGTGAACCACCAATAGGGTACCTGGAAGGTGTTATACAGGGGCAGTGAACCACCAACAGGGTACCTGGAAGGTGTTATACAGGGGCAGTGAACCACCAACAGGGTACCTGGAAGGTGTTATACAGGGGCAGTGAACCACCAACAGGGTACCTGGAAGGTGTTATACAGGGGCAGTGAACCACCAACAGGGTACCTGGAAGGTGTAACATATGTACAGCAAAACCACCAATCAAACAAACATTAACTGACCACCATAAATGAATGTGAACCGTTATAGACCTTTCTAAGCCCTACAGGTTCATTCTGTCATTACCACAACAGAGGTCCAACGAGCTTTTGATTCCAGAGTCGGGCTAGATCGAACCTTGAGCTGATCAATAACGAAACGTGCATCACTACTCATTAAACGTAATGAAGACACAAATCATCCTTTTTATTATTATTAATATGTATACACTGGGTAATTGCTGGCCTTGTGCCTAAAAGTAGAAACAATTAATATGTATATAGTGGTTGGATTGTTTGAAACATCAATAAAATCAATTAGACATCCACAGACACGTGTAATATAATCCTCCTCCTCACCTCCTCAATCTCTAACCCAGTCTTAAGATGGCCGCCAAACAATTATATAGCCTGATAAAAGTGAATATAGATTGCTAAACTCATGGATCGTCCTCTAATCGATTTATATTCCTATAAATCGATTTATACTCCTATAAATAGATGTATATTCCTATAATACAGGCTGTCTCCCAAAAATATATACACACTTCAACAGCATTCTAAGAAATATTGTCTGCACAGGTAATCAAAGTATGTATACATTTTTTGGGACACCCTGTATATTCTAGATGTGGGTTAGCTTGCCTCAATAATCATTAAAGGGAACCCCCCAGTGCCCCTTCTTGTACTGTGTTTCACTATACCCCACCCCTTTATATATTTTTAATTTGTTTCTATTTAAAAAATGTTTAAATACAAATTTAAAAAATATAAAATTAGAATTTTATTTCTTGCTGTAGCAGGAAAATGTCTAGTGTTTGTATAATGGTTATAAATAATTGAACGGGATAAATATTTACGATGTGTTAACTAAATAGTTCCTTGGAACTGAGTTTAAATGATAATTGTTTCTACTTTAGGCACAAGACCAGCAATTACCCACTACATTACTGGTACTTTATTTTATCGACCCCGTAAGGATGAAAGGCAAAGTTAACCTCGGCGGGATGATAATGGCTGTTAGTTTATGTTGAAGGGAGAGAAAGTCGATTATATCGATCTCAGTCTATCGCTGGTATTTTATTTAATTGATCTTGAAAGGACAAAAGGTAAAGATGATCTAGATTTGAACTGAGAACGTAAAAGGACGTAACTAAATGCCGTAAAACATTTGAGATTGTTCCAGTGGTTGATCGCATGTGCAGAAGTGGTCCCTAGGACTTGATGTTACACATGGTGTTAGGAGTAGTTCTACATTGCCACAGATGGGACACCTTCTAGTGTAATCTACTTTATCGATCTCATTTAGTCCGATACTCTATCAATTCCGGCATAGAGGTTAAATCAAGTTATCAAACTTCACAACCACGTAATACACTCAGTGACCCCCAACCCTATTTCCAGGCAGACCTGTATACACGCAAATTGTAAATAATATATAATAAACAAAATCGTTAATTTAAATATAATAAATAATATAATTATACTTTGGGAGGGTTAGAAACGAAATAATATATATTTATTATTTCACTATATTTATTAATTTATAAATAATTGTTTCTACTTTTGGCACAAGGCCAGCAATTATCCAGTGCATTACTGGTACTTTATTTTATCGACCTCGTAAGGATGAAAGGCAAAGTTAACCTCGGCGGGATTTGAACTCAGAATAGCAAGGGCCGTAACTCAATGCGTCAAAGCATGGCGTCCGACCCTCTACCGATACTGCCAATCCACCATATATATAAATAATATAATATATACTATGTATAAATAAATATATATTTATTATTTTACTATATTTATTAATTTATATATGATAAATAATATAATATATACTATGTAGAAATAAATATTATATATTTATTATTTTATATTTACATTATTTGATATTTAATATACTATTATATAATCTCTACCCCCCGGACCAACTCAACACCCCCTCAGAGTGGTATCGAACACTTTCAGAACCTCTAGGTTATATAAAAACAATAACAACAGCTAACATTCAAATGTTGTTAGTAATAGACTCTTCCATCATAAGACTAGTCCTAACTTAAGACTAGTCCTAACTTAAGACTAGTCTTATATGACGTAATAATTCTAAGTTGGAGTTACATCGTCTTTTTTACTTTTGACTCTCTTCTACACCTGTTGAATTAATTCTTACACCGTAACATTACATTAAATATTGCTGAACATTTTATATAAATACACCACAATATTTTATATAAAACATTTCACAACATTTTATATGAAACACTTCACAACATTTTATATAAGATACACCACAACATCTTATATGAAACACTTCACAACATTTTATATAAGATACACCACAACATCTTATATGAAACACTTCACAACATTTTATATAAGATACTCCACAACATCTTATATGAAACACTTCACAACATTTTATATAAGATACTCCACAACATCTTATATGAAACACTTCACAACATTTTATATAAGATACTCCACAACATTTTATATAAAACACTCTACAACATCTTATGTAAAACAAGATAAACTTGTACCACCATTATTTACCTAAACCAAATATTGCATCAATTTTTGACTTTAAATCGATTTTTTTCGATAATTTTCTTTGAAAAAATAACTGAAATTTGATGTGAAGTTGACGAAGGTGGATTTAGAGGTAAGTTATTGTTTTATTTAATATAAATAATGAAAATATTAACAGTTTAATACCAGAGAGAAAGACAATAGTATATTTTACATAGAAATATTTGCTGAAATAATCTTAGTTTTGTTTGGTTTATAAATTATTTCAATGAAATATATTTTCAGTTTAATAAATTATTTAGTTTCACTTTTTAAAGTGTTTTGGGGGAGTTTGTAAAGATTTTATTTGTATTTTTAAGGGGAGAGGTTTAATCTAATGGAACATTAATACAGTTGAAGCCGCTTATTATAATCACTGGAAACTCAGTTATATTTCAAAAATATTAATTAGTTAATTAGAAGTTGGGTTTATCTGACTCTTCTTTCTCATAATTAACTAAAAAATTAATTATTTCTTACAAAAAATTCCATTAATTTAACCTCCAACGTGATGTGGGTGTAATTGTAAAATTAATGTTTATCAAACATGAAATAAATAGGTTTTTAATTTAAAGGTTAATTAATTGATTGATCTAGTTTTAATTTCAAAGGTTAATTAATGTTTTTATTTCTAATGTTTTAAACAACTTTTATTTAGAAATTTTCGTAAATTATTTTCTGTTTCATAATGAGACGAAGGTTTTAATTAAATATTTACCTCTGCTTAATATTATCAATTGTTATTCTATAATTTACCTCTGTTTAATATTACAATTGTTATAATTTACCTCTGCTTAATATTATCAATTGTTATTCTATAATTTACCTCTGTTTAATATTACAATTGTTATAATTTACCTCTGTTTAATATTATCAATTATCTAAACATTGATTACAATATCAGGATTAAAGTTTTATAATCTTTTCTGGTTGTGACGAAAATGAAACCTGTTTCATTTTGTAAATGATATTTATTATAGAAATACTTTATTTCCTATAAATATGATATTAAATATGTAGAGACGAAGAAAGGAACAAATTATAACAAAGTAGAAAATGAAACCAGTCTGATATTTCAAGTGTTAAACTATATATATATATATATATATATATATATAAAAACGATATGTTTTTTTTAAATACCCCCCCCCCCTAAATCGTGCTACCATTGTTTGTGTTCTATATATTTGTCAATATTATAACAAATACATAATTAATATAACATGACCCTCCCCAAATATAAATACAATTCTTAGAAACCTCAGATAATGTACCAAAGACGGATTAGTTTCTGTTTTGAAACAAAAAAACATGGAAAATTGTTTATATTCCTTCTGACAATATTAGAACATGATACTCCCTTTATATATATATATATATATATATATATATATATATATATATATATATATATATATATATATATATTGCTAGAAACCTCAATATATTGTACAAAAGACGCACGTGGGTGGATTAGTTTCTATTTTGGAACAAGAAACATTAAATTTGGCTAAAATATGGTTTAGAAAAGAAAGACATTAAATATGTCTTAAGAAAACAAACATTAAATATATATATTTTAGAAGGAAAAACAAATTTATAATAAAATGTTTGCTTCAAGCATTGTATAATATATAACGTGGAAAGTTATATAAGGATAAACTAATATATGGTTTATAAGGACAAACATGTTCTACCCACCTGTATCACTGGTATTTCTGTCCCTCACTATGTGTTCGGTCAACAGTTCCTCTCTTCACGCGTACTCCAAATGAAACAGTTCTAGTCCTGTAGAAGCCATTTCTATATTAACATATATATTTGTTTTCAAATATAAAAACTATGTATACATGTGTTTGTGGGTGGACAACTGTATGTATACATGTGTTTGTGGGTGGACACGCAGAGAATGTGACGAGTGTTGACAATATATACAAATTTGAACCATCATTTAATGATTTCATTTATCCGGTTATCAAACCATCCGGAAATTTATAATAAATTTAAGTGAAAACCAACAGGTGCGTGTGGTATATCTTTCAAAACATTTCTCTGGCAAATCTTATCTCTCTCCCCTCCATTCCACAAATTTTTTTATTCCTTTCCCTTATCTGACCATCCAACCATTTGACAGATTCTTACCACTACCCAACTGTATATTTTCTTGTCTTCTAAGTGTTTATCATCCAACACTCGACTTTTAAACATAGAAAACGGTAATATTTATTTTTATTTTTAAAAAAGAAAAACGAAACAGACGTTTGTGTGTGTATGTGTGGGTTTACACTTGTTTGTGTGTGTGTGTAACTAAAGACACGTTACCAATGGACGACTAAATGATTTTTAACTTTTTTTTTTAACAATTCATGGTGGAAAATATTTCAAATTGTCTTAACAATAGTCTTAACTCTGGCTGAAGTTGTGACCCAGGTTAGGTCTAACTTAATAAGGTCTTTCAAATCTTGAAATGGTGACGTGTTTTAGTCAGAATTTAGTTTCCATTTATATTTCAACATGTCTTCCAATTTAATATCAATAATTACCAGAATAATAATGCAAGATTTTCTATAATTATTTCTCTCATCTACCACTGAAACCAATGGTGTTCGTGAGCTTGTTTGCAAACAAACCGAATATTGGTAATATATACATAACATTAAAATGCGTAAATAACAAGTTGCTCACAATTCGTTCAGAAGGACATTACAAATATGTCTAAACCGTGTATAATATATTAAAAATGCTCTTATTCACTGTCTAATTATTAATTACG
>OZ024751.1:33766965-33789465 GCA_964016885.1 Eledone cirrhosa
CATGGATATAAAGTAGTGGCCGTACTCGAAAACGAGTTGGCAGCCACCATATATGTGAATATATATATGTGTATGTGTGCATATATGTGCGTGTGTGTGTGTGTATGTATATGTGTATGTGTATATATGTGTATGTGTATGTGTATATATATATGTGCATGTGTGTGTGTATGTGTATATATATATGTGCATGTGTGTATATATGTGTGTGTATATATATATATATGTGCATATATGTGTGTGTGTGTGTGTATATATATGTGCATATGTGTGTATATATATATATGTGTATACGTGTATGTGTGTATATGTGTCTGTGTATATATGTGTGTATATATGTATAAATATGTATATATATGTATATATGTATATATATATGTGTGTATATATGTATATATATAGTAGTCTAAACCAATGAGAACCTGGTTGCTATGGAGCTATCGTCGCTGCGCAGGTGAATTTCTCAGTTGTAGTTGTCTTCGATGACATGATGTAAGAATGTGTGGATTACTGCTGACGACCGTTAGAACTAAACTTTCTTAACATATCTCATTAACACTTCATTATAGAACCATGCAGAGAAGAAACAAGATATCTTTCATCTCACTTCCTCTGTATTTGTTGTTGCTTGTCGATGTTGATGGAACAAACAATAATAATATTGACGAGAACAAGTCAGTGCGTGTTTCCCCCCCTCCCCCGCCATCTCGACATAAATCGAACAATTTAATATCTTGCGTGGATTCCCCCTGCGTGAAGACGGAATCACTGACAGACAAAACTGGGTTTATTAGAAATAATAGCAAAATAAAAGTGAATTCTGTGACTGGGAATAGCAGTAAACATCATGTGAAAATTGAAAACCTAGAAATGTTATATTTACATGAACCGCGAAGAAGTGAGCGTCGCAAATACAGACAAGTTATACAAGATAAAAGTGTGGAGAAAAATAATAATTCTTTGAAAACTATCTCTAATGAAGCAAATATTTATTTGGAATCGAATGTTGGTAAAAAGAGACAAGCAACTAATAATAACAGTAGAGATATATCAAAAGAAATGATCGACAGTGCGATATTGGAATCGCCGACTACCTCAGTAGCGAGTGCTACTGTTACTATACTAACATTTGATAATACATCGGAAATAGGATTAGATCAATTCTATGATGGAATGGCATCAACTAATATTTATTTTGTGAAGAAACCCCCCACTTCGGACGCCTCAGATATTGGAAACACCCTGACATATGAATGTGAAGTTGATACAGCAAACTTGACCATTAATCCAGAAATCTACTGGACTATTCCTGGGATGGTCACTTCTGAAGAAGACAAACTAACCGAGGATCTTTATGCTGGCGACTTTCGCAAGGATATTTTTGTCACATTTAATCATTCTCTGGTGATAAAGAATGTCCGCAGGGAACACAAAGGTGTCTATATGTGTGTAGTTACAGTCGGTCAAAATACTAAAATGGTATCGGTAGCATTAAGTGTTAATACAAAGACCAGGTTCGAGCTATTGATACGACTAGTTGTTGGTTTCTCAGCAGCACTAGTTATCATTGTAGTGTTTGGTTCTCTGTGGATTGTTTTGAGAATTCTTAAAAATAGAAAAAGTCGATATATCCAGTGTAACCTTCATGAGACTTTATAATTTGGCTTTTAGTAAACATTGTTTCATTTTTAGTAATCTAGGAATAGACGAGAATTTAGTTTTAAAAGACAGGAAAAAATATGTTTGGAAGTGTTGGAATGTATATATATATATATATATATATATATATATATATATATATATATATTATTTTTGTTTTAGCGTAAATATTTGTAAATGATCGATACTTCGATTACATAGCATAAAACATAATTATCAGTGAATTAGTGCGATATTTGTATATTGTGCATTATTAATAGTGGTTCATATTTAACATTATAGAAGTAATATAGCAGTATTAGTTGTTGTTGTTACTGCTGTTGTTACTGCTGCTGTTGTTACTGCTGTTGTTGTTACTGTTGTTACTGCTGTTGTTGTTACTGTTGTAGTTCTTTTTCGACAACTGTTGATTAAACAGCGACACACGGAACATTAGTCAAAGCAAAGGGAAAAAACAAAACATACAATCACTATCACCACCATTAAATCGAACAATTTAAGCTTCAGCTTAAACAATATATTTTTGTACTTGTGAACATTTTTATAACTATTGAGGAGGAAAAGCTGTCTCCCGTCTTTATTTTTAGAAGCTGTTGGTAATTAAAGTGATTTTTCTTTTCTTTTATATTTTATATTTATATATTTATATATGGAGATGTATATGTGGATATATATATGTGTGTGTGTGTGTGTGTGTGTATATATATATATATATATATATGCCTTTTGAAGTTGAGAAGTTTTCATTTCCTTAAACAAACCATTACATTATGTATGTTTATGTATATATCTGTATATCTAGTTATCAATATATGTATGTGGGTAGTGTGTGTGTGTGTGTGTGTATTAGTGGTGGATTGGCTAAGTTGCCCGTCGCCTAATGCTTTGCTGTAAAAGAATAACAAATTTTAGAAAAACAAATAAAACAATTTATCTAAACATTTGGTCCAGCATTTTCTCGAGGGGAATTAATAGAAACCAAAATATAGTCAAACTAATAGAGAGAGAGACCCCCCCCCCCTCCCCCAGCAAGATTGGGTGTCACTGGCCATCGTCCTCCGGACACAGCACTTCTATCCCCTTGCCCTAGGCCCAATCACCCTCCCTCTTCATCCCTCCTCTCTTTTCTGCGACACCCTCCCTTTCTTGTTCTTTTTTTCTCTCTATTTCCTTATTCCTTCTTTCCTTTTGTTTCCTTTTTTTTTTTATATATTTACGTCCCTTTACGATCTGAGTTAAAATCCCGCCGAGGTTGACTTTGCCTTTCATCCTTACGGGGTCGATAAAATAAAGTACCAGTAATGCACTGGGTTATTGCTGGCCTTGTGCCAAAAGTAGAAACAATTATTATTGTTACTGTAAAACAATCGAAGCATTGGTCGAGATGGAGGCGATGGCAGTGGAAGTTCTCTTCTTTTGTATTTACCTGTTATGAGACCTGATTTATCTATTTGGTCCAGCATTTCTCCAGGGAATTAATAGAAATATAGTCAGTCATGTTCTAAATTTATAGCTTATCTGTTATTCAGGCATGTACAAACACACACACACACATATGTGTATGTATATTTCTTCTGTGCTTATGTGGATGTATACATATAAAAATCTATATATACACATGTACATGCACACACATAACTCTCCCATATATATATATATATATATGTGGCGAAGGGTAACCTAGAAAGCAGGGCTTGCAGTCCAATCGCCATGGCGGAAAGTGGGGCTGTGCAGCCTTACCCCCCCTCCCTAATTCCCTCTAAATGACCCTCCCGGTCAAAGCCACATGTAGTGTTATCTAGTGTGTGTATCTTTTTTAAGTGTCTACGATTTAGTAAGCAGCCAAAATTCTGCTTGCTTCAACTGACGCAATTGATCAACTCAAGATTCTATAACGCATGCACTCACCTTTCACTCCTGATATATATATATATATATATATATATATATATATATATATATATATATATATATTTTGTGTAAGATAGTTCAATATTGCCAGTGGATGTGTATATTTCACAAAGGGATAAGGTAAAGTCATTCATATTGTTACTTTGCCATACATTGGTTATACCTCCACAACACGAGATATTTTAACAATTTTTAATACAATTTTCACTTGAATAAGAATGTGTCAATTAGTTGAAAATCATTGTTGGATTAACTACAAAAATTAACTCATGAAATTAAGGTTTTTAAAGTTGATTGAAGATTTCTAATACTAATGTTATTTTCTTAAGTATTTAAACCATTCTCTTCTAAGTGAACATTCTTATTTGTGGAATTGACTGTATATTCTAGTAATTACCGTTATCTACTCCGGCAAGTATCTTACAAAGTGTATCGTCAAAACTCTTATTCTATATCAATCATAATTGAATAAAGTTATAAAACATTAATCTTTCCGCAGTAGATATTTCCATAAAACACCGGAATAGGTAAACTACTCATATTTAGTGCTCACCTTCTGTTTTGTGTTAAGTAGAAAAGAGGACAGAACTGTACCATCAAGGAAAAACCCTTAGGTATCCTCAACATTGCATCCTAGTAGTTACTCTCTACCCCTTGGACATTACAGCCCTTAACTATCTCTCCATCACTGACCACATTCCCCACCACTACATCCCTTCCCCATCAACCACCCCTTACTCATTACCCTGTCATACACCTATAACTTCATACATATCTCCCTCTTCTATGCACCCCCTTCTCAGAACAGACAAGGCTCTACAGTTTGGACTAGGATCAACAACTTCTCTTGTAATGGTGCCAAGAAAAGTTGTAAGGGTGGTTGGTAACAGGTAGGTCACTCCACTGTAGAAAACTTGGCTAAAAGGGTTCAGTACTGACTTTGTCTATGTAGACCAGTTGAACCATTACTAGCAGGGAAAGCAGACGTTAAAAGGATATATTTATTAAAATAACAGATTAAAGTTTAAGCAAAGATTCGCTGCTTTCACCCTTAACGGGATCTTCTGAAACTCAGATCCCGTTAAGGGCGAAAGCAGTGATTCTTTGCTTAAACATTAATGTTATTTTAATAAATATTTGCTCTAGGGTTCTTATATATTGGATATATATTTATCCTTATCGAGCTCTCTTTGGATTTTAGTCTTAACATTTATTATTATTACTATATATATATATATATATATAAAATCATCTATGGATGTGTATGTATCTATATGTATGGATGTGTATGTATCTATATGTATGGATGTGTATGTATCTATATGTATGGATGTGTATGTATCTATATGTATGGATGTGTATGTATATGTATGGATGTGTATATATATATGTATGGATGTGTATATATATATGTATGGATGTGTATATATATATGTATGGATGTGTATGTATATATGTATGGATGTGTATGTATATATGTATGGATGTGTATGTATATATATGTATGTATATATATGTATATATATGTATGTATATATATGTATGGATGTGTATGTATATATATGTATGGATGTGTATGTATATATATGTATGGATGTGTATGTATCTATATGCATGGATGTGTATGTATCTATATGCATGGATGTGTATGTATCTATATGCATGGATGTGTATGTATCTATATGCATGGATGTGTATGTATCTATATGCATGGATGTGTATGTATCTATATGCATGGATGTGTATGTATCTATATGCAAGGATGTGTATGTATGTATATGTATGGATGTGTATGTATGTATGTATGTATGTATGCATGTATATGTTACATCGAGATTGACCATACGGAATGACCAGTTCTATCCAGTGGTGAACCAACAAACCCAAATATATATATATATATATATATATATATATATATATATATTGGGAAATATCTATAAAAACATATATATATATATATATATATATATATTGATAGGTTTCGGCCAGTATTAGCCCAAGCCATGTCTGACTCAATAGCACCACCCATCTAGCTATCTAACTATATATATATATATATATATATATATATATATATATATATATATATGCATGTGTGTATGTATGTATGTATACAACCTGTTTCATGGTCGGGTCGTTGGCGACTAAACTGGCAACCCCACCAAGGTTTCTTGGTGAGGAGGGTGACTTTGGACAACCTGCAGGACTAAAAACAAAACCTGTCAAAAGGCAAAGGAGCTCTTAAGAGTCAATGGCCATCCAAAATCACCGGGAGAGATGACCCCTTAGCTTTTGTCAAGGCAGAATTCTAGGAGAAGGAAAACTCTGATATGACACCTGCAACCCTGATGGTATCCAATGATGTTGACTTGTTCTTCTTTTTGGTAAATATCATCTTGGTTAAGAGAGTGGGACTGGATTTGTGCAGTGCCTTTGCTCACTATAAAAGCTTCACGGCACAGGCATTGCTTTATATCTGGAGATCTCTCTGCACTTGTCCTCACATGGTACCATGGGCCCAGCACTGTGTCAATAATTGTCACAAGTGTAGTGTTTGTACCAGAGTTTTCAAGTCGCTGGCTGGACTAAAAACTCGCTCATTCAGCGCATCGGTAGGGGTTCTCCTACATGGATATAAAGTAGTGGCCATACTCGAAAACGAGTTGGCAGCCACCATGTATGTATATATATATTATATACATATGCATGTAGTTGAGACAAGAGAAAAGAGTACTCAATACCGTAGTTTAAATATTTATGCCTAAGTGATTCTTAGCCATAATAAATGAATACACACACAAAGGAAATATGTTTGGAAAGTGGCAACCAAAGTTTGAAATAGAAATAATAGATTCCATTGTAACATTTGACTAAATAAAAGTTTAATAACTGGGCATATAATCCCACTGAATGGAAACAGATGGGTATCAGCACTCCTTGGAATCAAACCTGCACCTTGTTTATTGGATGAGGATTGATTTCAAGGTGATATATGACCAACCAGCTCATCTCTTCACATCCGAGTGGAGAGGAGAAATCTTCCTGAATGTCCCAGATTGATCTTGGGTAACTCATGAGAAAGTGTTCCAGTAGGTTTAAATGTTTCCTGTTAACCAACCAGGTCTGGCAAGAGTAAGGCTTGTAAAAACACAGGCATTACACACAACTCATTTTCTCTTTCAGGCATGAGATGACACTTGGTTCTGGAGAGCAGAAACAGTGTCTGGCTTTTTAGAGTCTGAGATATTTCATCATCGAGGGAGCAATGAGTGTTTATCATATGGCTGAGGTAAGCTGAGAACTGATCTTTGGTCAATACTTACCTCCATACTAAATTTCTCTAACTCTTGGTATTTAAATTCTTTCTCTGATAATGTGTACACAAAGACACACACACACATTGCAAGGTGTGTGTGTGTGCGCTACTGTTTTAAAGCAAAATCTTTCTCTGCTAAGGTACACGCGCACGCGCACACGCACACGCACACATGCACATTCATACACACACTCACATATTGTATGTGTGTGTATGTGCTACTATATGAAATTGAAGCTGTTTTATACTTTATACAAAAATGCCTTGCTAATATGGTTTCATGTGGTACAGGACATTGAGATAAAATTTAAGAGATTTGGCTGCAGTTTCTAGCAGGTTCAGTGCTGCTAAAGATCTGTGTGTGTGTGTGGTGGGGGGCACTTTATATAGGTAACCTGTTACAAGTGTTTTGTTTATCAAGTGATTATAAAAGCATTGTTAGGTGAAATCTCTCCAGGTGTCAATACATGTTCACTCATTACATTATCACACAAAAGAAAATCAGTTCTTAATTCATTTATGTTTAATTAACGATGCCATTCATTGATTACTCAACTCTCTTAAAAGTTGACTAATTGCTTCATTGAACTTCTATTGTTGTCATTCTATCTCTAGTGTCTATTGAACACATATTGATCAGACATTATCTAAGTAGAGACATTAGTTTTTCATACAGTTTTATATATCTCTCTTTTTTACACACACTCTTATACTCTCTTATATAAACACACACTCTCACACTCTCCCTTGCTCTCTTTTACACTTTCACTCTCTCTCTCACTGTATTCAAGTTTGATCCTTTTTTATCAGGGATGTTTTATGTCCTAATTAATTCTTTGGTTGAAACCTGAGTGTTTTTTAGAATTGATTTTTACATCTTTTTTTTTGGGGTGGGGGGGTTAGTAAAGCTTCCACTAAATATACCTTTGTACTAGAATATATCAAACTTCTAAGACAACATACATCACTCCTAACCACAAACTTGTAGTTAGAATCATCATCGTTTAACAGCCATTTTTCCACGCTAGCACGGGTTAGATGAGTTGTCCTGTTGTGAGGCAAGCCAGATCAAATGATAGTGTCTTGCTCTCATACAGAATCCAGCTTGGTTTCTACAACTGGATGTCCTTCATAATGTTAACTACATTTACTGTGTGGACTGTAATATACTACAAAAACATCAATATGAAAAACCTCATCACCATGAAACCCTTAGAAAACCACAGGAAGTAGCTAAGATGACCGATGTAATGTATAAATATCAATGTAATCACGACAGATATAAACGGTTACATTGGGAAGATACAATACTTTCTTATCAGTTAACTATGTACTTGCATTGAGGAGTCATTACAACATATACGGTATATGCTACAAAATTAGATAACAAAACAGTTAAGACCATAATTCTCTCTCAAATCCCCCAAAACAAGGAGAGTAATTATGTGTGTGTGTGTGTAGTATGCTCACACTGCTGAAAATGAGATATGGTTAAAGGAAATTATTTTAAAAGGAGATGTGGGATAAAATCCTGTGGAATTGAGGGTATTTCATGCGTGGCGTAGATTATATTTGTTTTGAGAGAATGCTCAAGGCACTTGTTATATATTTATCTGATCTAATGTAGAACAGGATGACTGTTATTTTCATGTGGTTGTGTAGATTGATGATATAGATGCAAGATAATATCAACCAGGTATTTACTATATAATACTCCATCGTATACATTTAGTACAACTAAGTGGTCAGCTGCCGTCTGTGTTATGCTCGTTCACTGTACATTACTATAACATACTGTTGCCGACAAAAAACAAAAACTTACACCTTATCATTTTTATGTATGTTTTTCCTTTCTTGCATCATTTGGACTGGTCCTTTCGAGCACAATCATCTCTCCACACTTTACAATTCTTAATCTTCATTGAGTTTTAACAATTTGAGATCAGCTCTCACCACATCTGCCCAGGTTTACCTCTACTTTGGCTTTCTTCTACTGGAATTTCTTGGCACTTCACTGAATGATCATCATCCATGTGTATCACATGTCCATACCAATGCAGTCTTCTCTCTTGCACACTACTTCTGTTTCCTCTTATACTCAGTTTTTCTTTTAGTTCATCTAAGCTCTTTCATTCTCTTACATAACATTGTACATCCATCGAAGCATACTTGTTTCATTTCTCTCTATCCTGCTCACATCCTCTGCAGTTACTGCCCATGTTTCAATAACATGCAGATCTTGGTTTCAAATAATTACTGATTAACTATATATTTCTTCATCTATGTGATTTTTGCCTAAACATGTTTTCAAGAACTGTATTTCCCTGCGTTGAAGAGATTACTTTTTTCCTAAAATAAGTCTAAAAAATCTACCATGCGTCCTAGAAGCCGAAGGTTGTTTATTTTTTTATTTTTGGTTGTCAAAATTAGGATGCGTCCTCGAGGACGAAGTGTCTTCAGTGCCAGGAAATATGGTAAATAGAAGTGGTTGTTAAACCATATTTAAAAACGATTTTTGATTTGTCCTTATTTCATGTTTCATGGTGGATTGAGTTCAAGGGGTCGATGAAATAAAGTACCAGTCAATTTCCCCTTCACTTCAAATTGCTGACCTTGTGCCTAAAGTGGAAACAATTTATTATTTTCCAGATAATTTGAACTGAATACCAAATATGAGGAAGTAACTGCAGTTGATAAACTCAATTTATAAAAATGTTTTCCGATGTTTCAACAAACTGCTTAGTGAACTATGAGAAATATTTATATAAAATAAAATTATCATATGAAAGCCCTTTAATGAACCCTGAAGCCAGAAATAAAAAAAATAATAGTGAAATTGAAGAAGTTGTACGTGCTGTAATAAATTCAACTCTGACAAATACACAAGTCCCAAACAAGATTCGTACCCTAAATTACTTATTCAATGTTTCAGTTGAAATTTGGAAATTGACTTATGATGTTGATTTTTATTTATGTGGGAAAAAATTTGAATGTAAATTTTACATCAAATTAGATATTAATTTTAATAACATGACAGTGAACAATGTTAATTGCAAAATAAAACCATGTTTCTCCTCCTCTTCATATAGATATTTAGAAAAAGAAGTTCCTCTGGCAGAATTCAGAAATAGAACCTTAAAAAAGCAACCTCAAGTGTTTTCTGGTGGACTTGATGCAACATTTGAAGACCATAACTCTATATCTGTTGATAAACCTGGTCCATCCTCTAAGAGTTGTACTGAAAATTCTAATCAAAATATTTTAAAAACAACTCCGCAGTTACAATTAAATTGTCAACCTAATTCAACTTTTTCCATATTTAATAATATCCTAAATGACAATAGAGAGGAATTGAGAGTACAACTGAAGCAAAGTAGAACACAAGTCATCTCCTTGCAGTATTTCACCGAATTAATGAGATTCTTACTCCAAGAAGATTATTCACAATTTTGCAAATATACAGAAAATGTTTCTGTTTTAGACCAAGAGAAAAAGATTAAGAATATTTTAGACCAAGAGAAAAAGATTAAGAATATTTTAGACCAAGAGAAAAAGATTAAGAATATTTTAGACCAAGAGAAAAAGATGAAGAATGTTTTAGAAATAAAGGCAGTTGTAATAAAGAAATTATCATACTGTTCTTTGAAATTTCGTTTGAGAAACCAAATTAATGGGGCATACTTAAGAATAAACCAGCCTAAGTATTCCGCTAAAAAGAAACGTGATTGGTCTTTCACTAAAAAGAAACTTGATTGGTCTAGATGCATATCAAATAGACAAACTCACTTTTGTAACAAAGTCTCTCTTAAGAATAAATTTAGAAAATCGAAGTTGAGAGATGAATATCCAGAGACGTTGGTTGTAGCACCAGAGACGTTGGTTGTAGCACCAGAGACGTTGGTTGTAGCACCAGAGACGTTGGTTGTAGCACCAGAGACGTTGGTTGTAGCACCAGAGACGTTGGTTGTAGCAGCAAGTACGAATTTGACTAAAGATGGTCCAGAAACATTCAAACAACAATATCCAATAGCCTGTAAGGATGGTCCAGAGACATTCAAAGAAGTAGATCCACAGAACCAGAGAAAGGTTCGTCCACGACACATGAGAGATGTTAGTTTAGAGAGGAAACTACTACATCCAAACAACTGGGGAAAATTTGATCCAATGAATTTAGAGGATGACCCAGTAGTGTTGAAACTAGCAGATCCAGAGAACTGGCACAAGTTTGATCCAATTAATTTTAGAGAGGATGGTCCAAAGATATTGAAATTGTTAAATCCCACTATCTGGGAAAAGGTTGATCCAATGATATATAGAAAGAATGTAAAAAAACCGACCTGGAAAAGGTTTGTGCCCATGAACTTTGATCATTATTTACCACACCTCTCTGATAATAGAAAGAACTTAAAGGATGATCCAGAGACGATGAAACTACTACATCCAGGAAACTGGGAGAGATTTACACCATGGAACTTGGGTAAGTATTGTTCAGTGGTGATGAAACTAGTAGGTCCAAAGAACTGGGAAAATTTTGATCCGATTAACCTGAGCAAGGGTGGTCCAGTGATATGGAAACTGGTAGATACCACGATCTGGGAAAAGTTTGTGGAGATAAGACAAAATCCACAATTCAAGGACTGTGTCAAAGTTATTAATGTACGAGATATTCATAAGATATTAAAATCAAAAGGCAGATGTACAAAAACTCAGAATCGGAGATCAAAAGGCAAATGTACAAAAACTCAGAATCGGAGATCAAAAGGCAAATGTACAACAACTCGGAATCGGAGATTAAAAGGCAAATGTACAACTCGGAATCGGAGATTAAAAGGCAAATGTACAACTCAGAATCAGAGATCAAAAGGCAAATGTACAAAAACTCAGAATCAGAGATCAAAAGGAAAATGTACTGATGCTCAGATTCAAACACTCGGACCAAATGACAAATGTAATCAGACTGATGAACTCCCACCAAATGGCATATGTATGGATTTAGGGGATGGCCCAGGGACGTTGAAACTAGTAGATCCCCAAAACTCTAAGGAGTTTGATCTAGAGAAAAGGCAAGATCCAAAATTTGAGGGCTGTGTCAAAATTGTTAGTTTACGAGATGTCATAGGTGATACTAAAGGTCAGATAGTGAGGTCAAATGACAGATGTACAGATGGTACTGAAAATCAGACATCCAAATCAGATGACAGATGTACTAATACTCTGGGTCAGATAGTGAGATCAAATGACAAATTTACTCAGACAGATGGCTTAGGTACAGAAGATACTCAGGATGAGATACTCAGATCAGATGACATATATACATATCAACCTTTGAATGAGATAATCAGATCATTTGACATATGTTCAGATGATATTTTGGCTGAAGCAATGTGTTCATATGAACCTCTCGATGAATCACATGATATTGCTGATGAGACATTCAGATCAGATGATATTCCTGAGGACGATGACATAGGTACAGATGATATTCCTGATGAGGCACTCCTATCACATCACATGTGTACAGATGAACTTCTGGATGAGACACTCAGATCAGATGATACTCTGGATCAGATATTGAGATCAAATGACAGATACACAGTTCAAATTCAAGAAATGCAGGAAGACCTTAAACTTCAAACTTTGGCTGAATTATCTCCAGAATCAAATTGATTTGATTGCAACAGAAGTTGCTGCTGTTATGTTTTCTAACCTTTTGTTTTTGTCTGAAATTCTTTGACTAACAACAATATTTTAGACAAAATAATTCTGATTTGGAAAGTTTTCTCTGAAAGATGTTTTTATTACTGGGTATTATTTTTTGTAAACAAGGAACTGTATTTTAATAAATCTGATGGAAAAGTTTATTATAATAAAAAAAAATGTTTGTCAAACTTTTTTTTTAATGTAATCACTTGTAGAGTCATTAGCTATGACCTGAAGGTATGTGGAAAAATGGAGTTAAATTTCCAGGTAGGCTAAAATTTCTATTTAGATTCAGAGAGCTCTTCAGTGTGTGTGTGCTGTACTAGTCAACACTATTTAGTGTGTGTGCTGTACTAGTCAACACTATTTAGTGTGTGTGCTGTACTAGTCAACACTATTTAGTGTGTGTGCTGTACAAGTCAACACTATTTAGAGTGTGTGCTGTACTAGTCAACACTATTTAGTGTGTGTGCTGTACAAGTCAACACTATTTAGTGTGTGTGCTGTACTAGTCAACACTATTTAGTGTGTGTGCTGTACTAGTCAACACTATTTAGTGTGTGTGCTGTACTAGTCAACACTATTTAGTGTGTGCTGTACTAGTCAACACTATTTAGTGTGTGCTGTACTAGTCAACACTATTCAGTGTGTGTGTGCTGTACTAGTCAACACTATTCAGTGTGTGTGTGCTGTACTAGTCAACACTATTCAGTGTGTGTGTGCTGTACTAGTCAACACTATTTAGTGTGTGTGCGCTGTACTAGTCAACACTATTCAGTGTGTGTGCTGTACTAGTCAACACTATTCAGTGTGTGCGCTGTACTAGTCAACACTATTCAGTGTGTGCGCTGTACTAGTCAACACTATTCAGTGTGTGCGCTGTACTAGTCAACACTATTCAGTGTGTGCGCTGTACTAGTCAACACTATTCAGTGTGTGCGCTGTACTAGTCAACACTATTCAGTGTGTGCGCTGTACTAGTCAACACTATTCAGTGTGTGCGCTGTACTAGTCAACACTATTCAGTGTGTGCGCTGTACTAGTCAACACTATTCAGTGTGTGCGCTGTACTAGTCAACACTATTCAGTGTGTGCGCTGTACTAGTCAACACTATTCAGTGTGTGCGCTGTACTAGTCAACACTATTCAGTGTGTGCGCTGTACTAGTCAACACTATTCAGTGTGTGCGCTGTACTAGTCAACACTATTCAGTGTGTGCGCTGTACTAGTCAACACTATTCAGTGTGTGCGCTGTACTAGTCAACACTATATAGTGTGTGCGCTGTACTAGTCAACACTATATAGTGTGTGCGCTGTACTAGTCAACACTATATAGTGTGTGCGCTGTACTAGTCAACACTATATAGTGTGTGTGCTGTACTAGTCAACACTATATAGTGTGTGTGCTGTACTAGTCAACACTATTTAGTGTGTGTGCTGTACTAGTCAACACTATTTAGTGTGTATGCTGTACTAGTCTAATATACTATATAGTATGTGTATAGTGTTAGTCAATACTATTACTTAAATTTACTTGTCAACGGAGTATTCAGTCCACACAGTACCAAGGTATGGCATACATCCATAACTAAGATAACCACCTTCACTTGAATATAAATATCTACACTGGTCCAACTCTACCTACACTGGTCCAACTCTACCTATACCGCTTCAACTCTACCTACATTGGTTCAACTCTACCTACACTGGTTCAACTCTACCTACACTGGTCCAACTCTACCTACACTGGTCCAACTCTACCTACACTGGTCCAACTCTACCTACACTGGTCCAACTCTACCTACACCGCTTCAACTCTACTTACACCGCTTCAACTCTACCTACACCGGTCCAACTCTACCTACACTGGTCCAACTCTACCTACACTGGTCCAACTCTACCTACACCGCTTCAACTCTACCTACACTGGTCCAACTCTACCTACACTGGTCCAACTCTACCTACACTGGTCCAACTCTACCTACACTGGTTCAACTCTACCTACACTGGTTCAACTCTACCTACACTGGTTCAACTCTACCTACACTGGTCCAACTCTACCTACACTGGTCCAACTCTACCTACACTGGTCCAACTCTACCTACACTGGTCCAACTCTACCTACACTGGTCCAACTCTACCTACACTGGTCCAACTCTACCTACACTGGTCCAACTCTACCTACACCGCTTCAACTCTACCTACACTGGTCCAACTCTACCTACACTGGTCCAACCCTACCTACACTGGTCCAACTCTACCTACACCGGTTCAACTCTACCTACACTGGTCCAACTCTACCTACACTGGTTCAACTCTACCTACACTGGTTCAACTCTACCTACACTGGTTCAACTCTACCTACACTGGTCCAACTCTACCTACACTGGTCCAACTCTACCTATACCGGTCCAACTCTACCTACACCGCTTCAACTCTACCTACACTGGTCCAACTCTACCTACACTGGTCCAACTCATTCCATAACCCTACATTGAACATTACACCAGACCCATGCCACACACTATAAAGTGAAAATCTGACAAGACAGCCACCAACCTGCTTCAATTACTGGTATGTCAGTGATGGATGCCGTATGTAGTTACTATAATATATATATTATATTATATCCTAATATTATAGGAATTCTATCTGCCTGAAACTTTGAAGTTTGCAATTATGCCCACAAAATGATTAACTAACAAGTACACTTCTTTTCGTCTGTTATATATCATCACTTAATGTCTATCTTCCACGTTAGCATGGGTTAGACTGGTTTGTCCCATTTAGAGGCAAGTTGGGTCAGGTGACTGTCTCCGTCATATAGGACTTTCTGGCTCATTCTATACGGCTGGATGCCCTTCCTAATGCCAACCACATTTACAATGTGTGCTGGATGCTTTTTTTTTTTTTTTTTTTTTTTTTGGCCGTGTCTCCTACACATCCACTTTACAGTGTGGGCTGGATCTTTTGTGGTACCAATATATATATAATTGTGTGTGTATACACATCACCATTTTACGTCCGTTTTCCCCTGCTTGCAAGAGTATATATATATATACTCTTGCAAGCAGGGAAAAGCGGACGTAAAATGATGTATAACCCATGCCAGAATGGAAAATTATGAAAATTGCAACACGCGTTCTAGAAGCAAGGTCAGTTTCTCCATTTGTTTAGGTCACCAACCCAACCAGTCTTCAGTATACATATATTGTCCACGGATTTAATTACTAAAAAGTATATATCTAAAGGATATCATTAATATGTATTATCATTAGTATTATTATTATGAACCAAGAAAAGAACCTCCAGGTAATCACTTGATATGCTAGGATTAGCAACCAATTTACACTCAACTGTTTCGAAAGACATGAAAACTTGGATCGCATTAGACATTGTAGAAATATAGATGATTACAAAGAAAAAAGCACAACTATGATTCAGGTGGATGGGCATGGCTGAAACGGCTTTGATTTCTCAAGGGATATCGGACTAAAGTAGTTAATAATTGAGTATTTCAACTAATTTAATTAGGTGAAAATAAATAAATAAAAGGGAAATAACTCTTGCGTAGAAAAGGGAAATAACTGTGTAGAAAATAGACAAGGGAAATAACTTGATACATTTGAATGGGAAATAACTTTGGTAATATATTTATTAAAGATCTATAAATATCAAATATTCTCTCTGGAAGTGTTTAACTGTGAGGAACATGTAGCACACACATGTTACGTTAAGGAATACTCAGCCGTTTGCACGTTAATTTCCTGAGAAGAGTGTTCTGTTGATGGAATACATTGTGGGGAACGAAATAACATTCCACCCAGTTCCTTATTTATTCAGATTAAACGGTGACTGTAGTAGAGTTGACTGACGTGGTATTACTGTTAGGCCTATACTATCAATATATAGAGACCACTGCCTATTGTAATACTACAGAATGCTAGTTAGGCCTACACTATCAATAGAAATCACTACCTGTTACCATAGTACAGTAGTACTACAACACGCCAGTTAGGCCTATACTATCAATATATAGAGACCACTACCTGTTACCATAGTAGTTATACTAGAACACGCCAGTTAGGCCTATACTATCAATATATAGAGATCACTGCCTGTTATAATAGTACAGTTATACTAGAACACGCCAGTTAGCCCTATACTATCAATGTATAGAGATCACTGCCTGTTATAATAGTACAGTTATACTAGAACACGCCAGTTAGGCCTATACTATCAATATATAGAGATCACTGCCTGTTATAATAGTACAGTTATACTACAACACGCCAGTTAGGCCTATACTATCAATATATAGAGATCACTGCCTGTTATAATAGTACAGTTATACTACAACACACCAGTTAGCCCTATACTATCAATATATAGAGATCACTGCCTGTTATAATAGTACAGTTATACTATAGAAGACTACTAGAGGGGGAAGGCCAGAGATGTTTCAGGTCGTGGGTGTATATAAATCAATATCACCCAAATATATTTTTATAATTTTCCTCTTAAGATTGTGACGACATTTTAAGAGTATCGTAATGGGATTAATCTCACACGTCTGTATATGTGTATAAATGTGTTTGTATACTTTTTATACAACCTTATAGTGTGTGTGTGTGAGAGATAGAAGTACTCACTCACACAGATACAAACACAGAAAAATGGCTTGCAGAGGTATCTAGGCTGAAGATAAGAGATTGTTCTCTAAAATTTAAGGTTGCTGTTGACATATTTCTTATTGTGAGGTGGAGTGGGTCAAATATTGATGGGTTTTCTTCAGGTTATCTGGCCCCTGGATTAATGTACCGACTGAACCCTCTTGAGGTAGGGGATATGAGTGGGTATGTGTGTGAGTGCGGTAGTCTGGCTAATGGCAAGAGCTCGGTAAAGGGCAGTAACGTCTACGATGTGTTGGAACTGTAGAATTGACAACTTGATATCCGGAGTCGGAGAAACAGTAAATATATACATACATATACACACACACACTATATATATATATATATATATATATATATATATATATATAATTCTATCAATATTGCCATATATCTCTAATATGCCATTTTTCAGCTGAGGGAGGGGGGGGGGGTAGATGGAGACGATATGCCATGTACAGTGTAGAATAAAGTTATAAATCTGACTGTTTTGGACTGAGTGTTCTACTACTACGGATATAACACCAGTGTTCTATTATATACACTCACATATATCGATTTATATACTAAATACATACACATATGTTGGTTGGGGGTGTACACGTGTATATGTACATGCATACAAATATATATATATATATATTTGTATGCATGTCACCATCATATACACGTAATATAAGATAAATGTTAAAGATCTGACATTGTCTGCCATATTGTATGTGATTAATAGATGTAGTTTTATTTCAGTGGATTTACAGCTATGGTAGGTGTAGGGGGATTTATTGTATGCACACGCACACGTGTGTGTGTGTGTGTGTATATATTTAGCTATGCACGTAGTGTACATGTATATGTTTATGTAAGCAAAATCAACCCGGAGTTGATGAATTAGTTTAACGCTTAATATAGTTGGAACGATTCGGACTTTAGTTCTTCACTGGAAAAAATAGAGAAAAGAGAGAACATACACACACACTGGAGGGATTGATACTAACCTTAATACACCGAAATTGCAGTGATACCCAGTAGTTAACTGAGGAAAAAAGGATATATATATGTGTGTGTGAGAGAGAGAGAGAGAGTCCCCGGCAGAATTGTTTTCCTAGAGAACGTGTCGCGAATGGCGGATAGCAATATGTCCACCAGATATAATGGTTAGTTGCGATATAGGTGGGATCCTGTCGGCTGAAACAGCAGTAAGGGAGCTGGTGCAATGGGTGACTCTGTTAGTTCTCAGGAAAACTCTCACACTCCATTGATGTAGTTGCGACGAGGCGAGTAAAAGCCTGAGAAAAATACCAAATTGGTGACTGGTGGGAATAAGACCACCACAAACCTACCCGAGCATAGAAAGAGCCTTACAAACTTCTTTTATATTGGTTGTCTTACCTTTCTTTCTCGCCTTCTATCACTTATTCTTCCACTTTCCCTAAACTCTCAATCTCTATTGTTTACATATCTTCTATAACTCAAATTAGACACTCAACATTCACATTTGCGTCTTTTCTTTTACTTTGCTTTTGTAATTCTATTTCAAGTCCTATTTCTTCAAATTCTCTTAAGCTATTTTTCAACCTGGGCAACGCCGGGTATAGTCTTTTAAGAAATAAATAACACATTAAATGATATTAATATTTGAAGTAGAATTAAGGTAGGAATACGTGTTTCTATTTGATAATTAATTGGATAAAAATTCAAATGGCATTGATAATATATGAACATCAGATTTGTATAATGGATATTTATTGAAGAGGTAAACCTTAGTGGAGTTGAAAGTGGTCCTTGGGGGATATGTTTAAATCTGGCCAAATCCCGCCCTTCTTTCTTCAGGTGTGCCACAATAAGTTTCCTTTTTCAAGCTTTTCTTTCTAAAATAAATTCTGTGCCTTATTTATATGCATTGAGTGCTTAATTATTGTTTTACTGTTTTATGTCTGTTTATAAACTTAATCCACACATGCACACGCACACGCACACACACACACCACACACCAAACACCACACACACACACACACACACACAGTTATAGACAACGATATACAAACCCAGACACACGCAGGTATATAAATGTGTGTGTATTCCCTCTTTATTTGTCCTTGCTATATCTACTCCTTTAACCTTGCCTCCAGCTAACTGACTGATTACAGACAAAGAAATACAGTCATATGTACATACACACACACACAGTCGTGTGTATATATACACGCACACGCACACGCACACGCACACACACAG
Source organism: Eledone cirrhosa (assembly GCA_964016885.1). NCBI lineage: Eukaryota > Metazoa > Mollusca > Cephalopoda > Octopoda > Eledonidae > Eledone > Eledone cirrhosa. The sequence continues at coordinate 33,786,464 of OZ024751.1, forward strand.
AGAGAGTCATGTAGACACATACATGTATACACACACACACCAGTTATACATCTACTTAGGTTCTATAATATCTCTACTTCCACTATTACATACCCCCGCTTCTCACTCTCATATCATCTACACACACGCACATACACATATTTGAGGCTTTAGATATAATGGCTTAAAAGCCGGGAGTGTATATATGTGTATACATGAATGCTTATATATATATATATATATAGACACGTACACATAAATACACTCTCGGTTTCTAAACTATTATATCCAAAGTCTTTTCTTCTCTACCAACAATCAACTATCTTTTAATAAAACAGCTTAATGATATCATTACAGCCGAGCCCCATTATTAACGTCTAAGATGGCTGTCTATTGTATAACGTTCGTTTGCTCGCCAAACTATGCAATCCACGAACGGCGTTCATTTTGTTTTTTTCCAGATGGTTTAATGTTGATTAAAAATTAGTACCCAACAACGAACGACTCACAGAGAAGGACTGACAACTATTACACTATCTCTGTAAATCCACCTGGTCCTGGCTACCTGATGTACTTTACACACACGCACACACGATAAATAGATAGATACTCATACACATGTATTTATAACTTTTCCCTAGATTCCTCTTATCCCTTCCTCCACCGAGCTGCCATTTAAATTCTCAAGACTTCAGTTCCCTGTTAAAGCCAGTTTTGCTATGACCATAAATAAAGCACAAGGTCAGAGTTTCAAAGTTGTAGGATTGAATACAAGAGAATCAGTTTTTACTCATGGACGGTGATAAATAGGTTGTTCACGAGTGGGAACACCTAGAAATTTTCATATATTCTGCACGAACGGTAAAACAAAGAATCTGGTCTCTCTCTCTTTTTCTCTCTTTCTCTCTCTCTCCCTCTTTCTCTCTCTCTCTCATCCGATACAGTCGTTTATTTATTTTCTCCCTTTCCTACTTTTCACTAAGTGGTTACTGGTTCTATCTGTTTGTCTGGTTTATTTTAGTAGTTTAGTTTTTGTGTGTCTCTGTATGTCTTTATGTTGCCCTTAGTTACTCGTGTTTTCGTACAAAGGTGTGACTGCCTCTAGAATAGGAGAAATGATAACAAAAAACACTGGCAAGAACTCCAAGATGCGCAAAACTCATCAGTACTCCACCAACATGCCAGAATGGAACATGGAGGCACACTAGAAAACATTGAGATAATAATCGTATCCACACACAGAACCGACACAATGCCCCGACAAATTACAGAAACGACAAACATAAACGAACTCCAATCCAAATTAAACAGAAAACAACGCTAAGGAGTCGAACCGAAGACCCTAACCACTAAACTACGTTCCTTCACATCAGTTTATATATTGTTGAAGTATTGTGATATGAAATAGAGACCAATGTTTCGTACTGAGATATGTGTTATTGTCAGATTAAATATAAGTTTCATTTCCAATATGTTACCTGCTGACACAGGTAATAACCCAACACTAACAACTCTAGTGGAAACACCTTTTCAATTAACACTCATTTATATTATAATCCTATCTATCTAATTGATTATTTAATTAACGAATTAATGAGTTAGGCATTCAAGCATTTATTCAACTATTCATTCATATGATAATTATTTCTTTCATTTTGTTTCATTCTTTAGCCCCCCTCCTACTTTCTTATTCTTATATGTATCTCATTCTTCCTCTTCCTTCATTATTTCATAGTTCTCTCTCTCTATCTACCTACTTCTCTCTCTCTCTCTATCTATCTACCTGTCTATCTCTCTATTTATCTACTTATGTAAACCTCTGTCCAGAACCCGCCACCACCTCAGGCGACATATGAAGGCGAGACTTAGGTCTAAATGACAGAATTATAATGATGTATTAGAAGGAAACTGCTGTAGTTGAGTTCCGAGGCTTTTGGCGAGGAATTTGAAATGTGTCAAATTACTTCTGGGACACAAATATATTGGCAGAATGACAAAATGTTAGAATGGTGGAATAGTGGAATAACAGAATGGTAGGATGGCAATGTGTTTATTATCAGAATGGTAATTGGGTCACACATATTTGTGCTGTTCCTAGCCTCCTCTTCTGTATGTGTGTGTAGGTTTATGTGTATGTATGTATGTGTTTCTAGTTATTTTATTTTATAGATTTTCATCAAGAGAGAGAGAGAAACAAGAATCTTTCATTGCAATTTAGACATTAACTTGGTAAATACGTATGTCTGTATGAGTGTTAACGCATGTGGGGATCTGTATATTTTGAGTTATATATGTACACGTATACATGTTTCTGTATCTGTACATGTGTATATACAGTTATTACACGCTAAACTTCTGAAATGTTTTACATATTTCTACAGTTTCATTAATGGATTATACTCGCAACTTCCTAACTAACTGTACTCTTTCTGGTTCTGTAATGTATCTTTACAGTCCAGACATGTAGAGTAAGTCTCAGGGAGATTCACCTTCACAAACTATGTAATATGTTGGTATTACAGATATAATCCATGTGTTCCAGCTCAGTTGACGAGAGCAAGGTGATAGAGTATTGTTGAAGGATATAGTGCCACTCTGTCTCGAACTGACGATCTTACTAGCGCTAGCTAAACATTGTAACCAAGTAACTTCACTGAACTATGTATAATATATTATATACACAAACATACGTATGTATATATATATATATATATATATTTATATATATATATATATATATATCATAAACTTCCCAAACAACAAATAATAGTAATGAAACACAAACAAACCAGGACCCACCAAACATATACACACATATAAATATATATGTAACACACACACACCACATACCACACACACACCACATACACACATGTATATGTTGAGTGTTCAGGCGTGAATTAGTCTATTAATTTTCTCTACAAATGCACATTATGTGTGAAAAACATTAAATAATTTTATTATAAACATAGACAACAAACTTATATATCAATCTTGTCTCGTTTCCTGTCTCCTTCCCTACC
>OZ024751.1:33801026-33803526 GCA_964016885.1 Eledone cirrhosa
TCATCGTTGTTGTTGTCAGAAATATCATTACCATAATGCGCCTCCGTCTCCGCCTCCTACTCTCCTCTTCATCATTTTATTTAGTCTCAGTTGTATGAACAACTGTAGTAGTGCCGCTGACTCTCTACTTCGTTTATATATATATGTATGAGCGCTTTGGCTGATGTTTCGGGAAGGCCCTCGTCAGATATAGTTGTATTACCTAATATACCATGAGTTAAACTAATGTATTTCCACATTGTACTGTGTTATTTTCATTTATTTACACACACACACACACACACACACACACACACACACACACACACACACACACACACACACACACACACACACACACACACACATATGTTGACGGTATATTGCACGGTACTCTGAAGAAGTTTAGAGAGGTTACAAGCTGGAACCACCCGAGCTCGCGATCGAATCTCTACTTCATTATATATGTAACCTCTCTAAACTTCTTCAGGGTACCGTGCAATATACCGTCAACATATGTGTGTGTGTGTGTTTGTATGCGTGCAAAAAATAAATGAAAATAACACAGTACAATGTAGAAATACATTAGTTTAACTCATGGTATATTAGGTAATACAACTATATCTGACGAGGGCCTTCCCGAAACATCAGCCAAAGCGCTCATATTTGCCTTTCATTCAACCCTCTCATTAACTCATGGTTTAAGATTTAATTAAAACGCGAGTTTTATATTATACTATTTTTTTCAATCTTTCTCATGGCCATATTTTCCGCTCAAATGCAAATAAGTTTTCGAATTAAACAGTGAAATCTTCACATTGGCAATAACGTTCAACTTTGATTGAGTGTAAATTAAATTGTGTGCAAAATGTCTTCTTGTCCGATTGAATCTCTCATATTTTATTTCATATTTTCCGTGGAGAATAATGTGGAGAGTGATGATTTTAATAAATTGTTTAATGTTTATTTTATATATTTCTTGTTTATGTTATTGTAATTGTTGTTGCTGTTGTCGGGGCTGTTGTAGTTGTTGCAGCTGTTGTCGAGGCTGTTGTGGTTGTTGCTGCTGTTGTTGCTGTTGTTGGTGCTGCTGTTGTTGTCGAGGCTGTTGTAGTTGTTGCTGCTGTTGTTGCTGTTGTCGGGGCTGTTGTAGTTGTTGCAGCTGTTGTCGAGGCTGTTGTGGTTGTTGCTGCTGTTGTTGTTGCTGCTGTTGTTGCTGCTGTTGTTGTTGCTGCTGTTGTTGTTGTTGCTGTTGTTGTTGCTGCTGTTGTTGTTGCTGCTGTTGTTGCTGCTGTTGTTGCTGTTGTTGTTGTTGCTGTTGTTGCTGTTGTTGTTGTTGTTGTTGTTGTCGAGACTGTTGTAGTTGTTGCTGTTGTCGAGGCTGTTATGGTTGTTGCTGTTGTTGCTGTTGTTGTTGTTGCTGTTGTTGTTGATGTTGTTGCTGTTGTTGTTGTTGTTGTCGAGACTGTTGTAGTTGTTGCTGTTGTCGAGGCTGTTATGGTTGTTGCTGTTGTTGCTGTTGTTGTTGCTGCTGTTGTTGCTGTTGTTGTTGTTGTTGTTGTCGAGGATGTTGTGGTTGTTGCTGTTGTCGAGGCTGTTGTGGTTGTTGCTGTTGTTACTGCTATTGTTGTTGATTGTATTGTTGAAGTTGCTGCAGTTGCTGCTGTTGTTATTGATGCTATTGGTGGTATTGTGGTGGTTTTTTTATATTATTTCTCCTATAGTTGTGGTTCTTGTTGATGATACTGTTCTTGTTGATGTTTGTGCAGCTGTGGCTTCTGTTGTTGTTGTCGCTGCTGTTGCTCTAATGGCCGCTGCCGACTTCTTGGAATTACTAATTTAAATAAACGTTCGCCAACTTAAAAACGAAGATTGCTCAAATTCTTATTATTATTTCATTCTCACCATTAAATAATTTGCACTAAATCTCCCCCTCTCACCTCTCCCTCTCACCTCTTTCTCTCTCAATCTCTCCTCTCACCTCTCCCTCTCTCCCTCTCTCCTCTCACAGCTCCTTCTCTCACTCTTTCCTCTCCCACTCTCACTCTCTCCTCTCACAGCTCATTCTCTCACTCTCTCCTTTCCCACTCTCTCCTCTCTCACTCTCTCCTCTCTCCTCTCTCACTCTCACCCTCTCTCTGTCTCCATCTCTCTGTTCATTCCTCTTTATTGAACTCTAATCGATGTTATATATGTGTGTGTGGGAGTGTATGTACACACTCATCTCACACGCATATATATTTGTTTTTTTGTGCATTTGTGTGTCAGTATGTATGTATGTGAGTGTGTGCATTTGTGTGTCATTATGTATGTGTGTGAGTGCGTGTACTTGTGTGATTCGTTGTTTTAAATTTCAATATTCTGACCAATTTATAAAGCAAACAACACAAAGGCACAGAGAGAGGCAGAGAGAGAGAGTGCAAGAGAGTGAGTGAGAGAGATGGAGAGACTTATTACATCCAAGTATAGAGAGAATGAGTGAGTGAGAGAGAAAGAGAGGACTTATTACATACATGTACAG
>OZ024751.1:33816026-33828526 GCA_964016885.1 Eledone cirrhosa
ACTGCTCGTGTGTTGTATTCCGGGTGTCTGTGATATTTATTGGACTGCTCGTGTGTTGTATTCCGGGTGTCTGTGATATTATTGGACTGCTCGTGTGTTGTATTCCGGGTGTCTGTGATATCTATTGGACTGCTCGTACGTTGTATTCCGGGTGTCTGTGATATCTATTGGACTGCTCGTGTGTTGTATTCCGGGTGTCTGTGATATTTATTGGACTGCTCGTACGTTGTATTCCGGGTGTCTGGGATATTTATTGGACTGCTCGTACGTTGTATTCCGGGTGTCTGGGATATTTATTGGACTGCTCGTACGTTGTATTCCGGGTGTCTGTGATATCTATTGGACTGCTCGTGTGTTGTAATCCGGGTGTCTGTGATATCTATTGGACTGCTCGTGTGTTGTAATCCGGGTGTCTGTGATATCTATTGGACTGCTCGTGTGTTGTATTCCGGGTGTCTGTGATATTTATTGGACTGCTCGTGTGTTGTATTCCGGGTGTCTGTGACATTTATTACACCAACTTACTACTAATCAGAAGCCCTATACATTTTCAAACATTTAAATCAAATGGAAAAGTCGACTTTTGTAAGCGACGAACGCCACTTAGTTTTATATTTCTCCTATAAAAATGTTTGTAGTTAAAAATATTATGGTTGTGTTTAATTGCTTATAAAGTGCATGACAGGTTACATCCGGGATGCCTTGACACTATCCTAAAATTATATACTTAAGTGCAACCCTCGTGTGACCTTAAATACTCTCCTACACCCAAGACGTACCACTTACCCAACCGTCACCGACGTTGTTTTAAAATCTAAACCACAATAACTAAACAATGTATCTTTTGTTGTAGTTTATTATCTTGTTTAAGAGATCAGAAAGCCTCTTGTTTTTGGCTTCCCATCAAATTGGCTTCATACAAATAAAGATGGTGGGTATGTGGTGGACGTATAGGGGTGAAAACATGATTATTATTAATATTAGTAGTAGTACTATTAGTATTATTATATTATTGACGGTTCAATGAAAATCTATAAATAAAAATTACCATTTTAAGTATTAATGGCCACTAGATTTTCATCTCTCTCTCTCTCTCTCTCTCGCTCTCTCTCTCTCTCTCTCTCTCTCTCGTTACGTATATATATATATATATATATATATATATATATATATATATGAGAGAGGGAGAGAGAGATAGGTAGATGTTAGTATGTTCATATATATATATATATATATATATATATATATATATATATATATGCACGTCTTTTTGTTAGTCACCGTTATCGTTATTGTTGTTCTTTTGTTATTTAAATCTTGTGATGTTTTCAAATTGTTTCATTTTTTGCTTTGTTTTTTCTTTTGTTTTTCCTTCTCTGAAAATGTTATCAAAGTTTAGTAATCTGTCAGACGACAGATAATAGAGGCAAAATGAAGGGAAGTGTTTCAAACTCCTGACAGATTTCGTGTTTGATTAAGAAAATCATAGTCATTATTTGGGTCTTCCTTATCTTCATCATCCTTATCATCATCATCATCATCATCATCACCTTCATCAGAACCGCCTATTTCTGATTGTCTTTATATTTTGTTTTCAATTTAGTTCGTACCCATCAATATCATCATCATCATTGCCATTGTCATCGATATTACTGTCGCCATAATCATCATCATCGTCGTCACCATCAACACCATCATGATCGTAAACACCATCATCAACCCCAACATCATCACCATTCATTATCAACATCATCGTTATCATCATTGTATAAACTTGCCATCTTAGCATTGATTCCTAACAGAAAACCGCTGAGCTATTTCAGTTCCTTTCCTTATTTATAAACCAATTAAAGTTTCTGTTCCTTGTGTGATATTGAGATTCACGTGATATTTATAGTAAAAAACGTGATAACATATTACGTGTTTCGAAATCAGTTTCCTGTCGTCTTCGTTCAAAGTTTGGTGAGAAGTGAGATTAGATTGATAGTATCGATAGAGCCTCAGAAAACACGAGGTGTAATATATACGTTGTTGATGCAACATTCATATCCCGACAAAACGTACTATATCTACATAATATTACAATACATCACCCATGACACTCACAATAAAGTTATCATAAAGAAATAACTGGAATTGGTGAAGTACTAAATCTGACCTCCTGGGTACCAAGAACCTGAAGTACATTAACGAGGACTCATACGTCACCCTAACTGAAATTTAATTAATAACAGACGGTATCATTACAGGAGCTCATTAAGATTCCTTCAAAATAAAGATTCCACGTAGCTGTCATTACACGTCTGGTTATAACAGATAAAGTCGCGTCTACTCAACAAAACATCGTTGGTAGAAATTCCTATATTGGAATGGTTCAAATCGTTGCAAGCTATAGATGGATGAAAAATACGATATAATAAGCACTCCACATAAAATATTATATATATATATATATATATATATATATATATATATGTGTGTGTGTGTGTGTCTGTATGTGTGTGTCTGTGTGTGTGTGTGTCATGTTTCTCTAAATATAGTTCAGTCTAGTTTATCTTCAAACTACCACAATCACACAATCACTACCGTCCACCATCAGCATCGCCAACATTATCATCATTAGCTCATACGTAATGAAGAACGTAACTACCGTATCTCTTTCTCTTATTCCCATTCCACCAAAAATAAAGTAGACACACACACACACATACACATACAAACAAACACACTCACTCACAAACACACATAAAACTCCTCAATTGAATACGAAGAAAAATCTATTTTTAAAACGTCTATGTTACTCCTGTTGTTGATGGTGCTGATGATGTTGTTCATGTTGCTGTTGTTGTCGTTGTTGTGGCTGTTAGGTTTTATTTGTGTTTATATTTTCTTTTACTAATTCTGTATTTTGATATTTGGGGTTGGAGGGTGTTGTTTGTTTTCCTTTGTTTGTTTTTATTCTGTTTTATTTTTCTTGTTCGTGTGTTTGGCTCTTGTTTGGAAATTGGTTGTTTTCTACATTTTTAATCTTTATTTATGTTCTTTCACTCTTTTGCCACCCTCATGCTTGTCCGCCCCGTCCATTTCTCTCAGACCATAAGGTTTCTAGTGAGGTCGACATTTATTAAAACATTCATTTAGGTAAGTGCCAATCACATAGGCGTGCTTTCAATTTATCTGTCTGCCAGATTTTAATGTCTATTTGATCAGAGGAGAAAAGAAAAAAATACAATTCTGAAAGCTGGCCAGTTTCTTTCTATGGCCTCGTTGTCGTATTGTATAATGGCGGCTATGTGGGAGAGGCGTGTCTGGTCGGTCGAAGTGTTAGTTGTTAGGTCGATACTATGGTAGATAGGTATGTAGGGTAGTGAGTGTATCAGGGGTTGGTAGAAAAGTGAGAAATGGTAAGTATATCGGAGACGTTGTTTGTAAATGGCTTCAGACTTGTGTAATGTTGAAGAGGTGGGTAGAGATAGAGAAACTTGCTTAATAGTTATGGGGTGGAGGAAATTACTAATATTTTATTCATTCATTTACTCATATATTTTTGTTTATTTTTCAGTCAAATATTCTTCCTTTCCCGTTTTATAATTTGTTTTCCATGGTGGCATAATCATATATGTGTGTATATAAATGAAAAAAAGAAAAACAGGAATGCAAAAATAGTTATATATATATATATATATATATATATATATATATAGGAAAAAGAATTTGTCAATAATGACTTAGTTATTATCAAGAAATCTTCTTAAAAACTCAATTTGCATTTTCAACTTCTTTTCCCGATATTTTTCTCCCTCTGGGATGTGATAAAAACATTTTTCTTCTCTCTGTATATATGTATGTATAATATATATATATATATATTCATACATACACCCCTTTCCTCATATATATATATACACACACACGCACACATATATATATGTTTCGATATTTCGATAATACAACCATCTAAAGGCAAAGAGGACGATTAAGTCTGTACAGTGTGGGCTTCTTGTGTGAAAGAAAGGTTTATAACAAAAACTAAAATATGCACATTTAAAAATGAAACCTAACAACATTCCTCAACATGGAGATACCTCTGAGGGTCACACAAGGAGAAATCATTCAAAAAGCCTCAGTAACCTTGAGCGTTAGGACACGTGTTCTCTGTAGGTTGTCCTGATCCAATTTACCGGCGCATACGCTGAGCAAGTCCGTAATAAAAATGAGTATCTGCATTGAAATATTCCACATAAAAAGTTTTATTGGTTGCGGATTCGGTTACTCATCTACTTAATAATAAGAAGAATAGATGTAAAAATATTATTTCGTTTAATCCACATTCATTTCAAATAACATCACATATTACATTTTTGAAAATATTTTTCACACAAAACCATAAGAATTTTAGTGTAACGAATATATATATATATATATATATATATATATATATATATATATATATATATATATATATATATATATATGCGTGTGTGTATATGTATGTGTGTATAAAAACTGAGATATATATTGATATTTAGAATATAGCAAGCCAAATAGATAGATAGATACATAGATCTTGATAAATCTCGTTGATTCAACCAGATGAATTTCATTTAGGATATTAAATTCTGCAAGAGTGGAGGAAAAAAATATCCATTTAGCAACAAGCATGAAAAGAATTGACGTCCAATTTTTCACTTGCATATTTAACACTAAACTCTACAATTAGCGGAGTAGTTGCAGTTTTATTTCAATTTTCAATTTCTTGTCAAATACCTAATACAAGAAGAAATAAAAAATTATATACCTAAACTCCAACAGAAATACTCCAAAGACCAAAAGAGTTTTTTAAAAAGCAATATACGACACTGAATACATTTTAATATGAATGTGATATTTTATTTTTAATTCATTTCATGTGAAGTGAAAATTCATATGAAGTCTAAACTGTTATGAAGTGTGTGAGGTATATATATATATAATTTATTTATATATCATTTATTTATATATATATATAATTTATTTATATATTATTTATTTATATATATATATTATTTATTTATATATATATATAATTTATTTATATATATATATAATTTATTTATATACTGAAAGGAGTGCAGTTCAGAGAATATATACATATGAAGTCTCCTGTGGGAAGAAGCACTATAATACACGCACACACTCACACACACAGACAGTACAATGAAGAAATATATTCATATATACGTACATATGTGTGTGTATATATATTATTTATATGAATATTCATATATCAAATTATAAAATATAGTTTCTATGCATCTATCTATCTATTTACCTACCTATTTATCTACCTACCTACCTATCTATCTACCTATCTATTTATCTACCTACCTATCTACCTATCTACCTTCCTATCTATCTATCTATCTATCTATCTACCTTCCTATCTATCTACCTATCTATCTACCTTCCTATCTATCTACCTTCCTATCTATCTACCTATCTATCTATCTATCTACCCCCCTTTGTACTTGTCCCACTTTTGATGCCCTAGTGGCAAATAAAAGAAACATATCTATCTATCTATCTACCTACCTACCTATCTACCTATCTATCTACCTATCCACCTACCTATCTATCTATCTATCTATCTATCTGGTGGGAGAAGCGCAGACATGCGCAATCCCGACCAGGTCCATACACGACAACCTCCACCTCATGCGATACATCATAGAGAGGATGAGGTGTAAACCCGGCTTCGGTGGGGCCCTGATCAACTTGGATCAGTCTAAGGCTTTCGATAGGGTTGACCATCGTTACTTGGATGCGGTGCTCGAGGCGGCAGGCTTCGGACCCGTGTTCAGGGGCTGGATTGCTGCAATGCACTGCAGCAACATCTGCTCAAGAGTCAAGGTGAATGGCTACCTCTCGGAGCCGTTCCATATCACGCGATCATTCCGACAGGGTTGCCCCCTCTCCTCACTTCTGTACGTACTGACTCTCGAGCCACTACTGTGGAAGTTGGAGCTATTGCAAGGCATCCCTTTGGAACCGGGACTGCGAAAAGCGGCGTCGGCCTACGCCGGCGTGACAGTAATGGTGTCGAGCACCTCTCAAATCGGGGAGATCGGCACTTTACTGGAGGAATACGAAAGGTTCACAGGAGCGAGCTGAACCGGGACAAATCCGTCGGTTTACAACTCGGAACGTGGAGAGGCAAACCGATGCCTTCCGATGGCGTCGTCAGACGCTGGACGGAAGGACCGGTAAAGCTGCTCGGGGTCTGGTTTGGTCCGGACCTCCAGGTGGAGAAGAACTGGAACGGGGTGACGGCCAAGGTGTTTGCGCTCACCCATACGTGGGCCGAGTGCAAGATATCCTTGAAAGGTCGAGCGGAGGTGGCGAACACTTTTATAGCGTCCGACATCTACTACCGCTTCACCGTCGTGCCTTGTCCAGCCTAAACGCTCACCAAAATGGAGCGCGCGCTCTTCCAATTCCTTTGGAAGAAACGGGCTCCTTTGGTGAGAAGATCCATCTGCTGCCAACACCCTTCAAACGTAGCGCTGGCGATGCCGTGGCTGACGATGCGCAAACACGCTCTCAGGCTGCGGCACCTCCACGTATTCCTCACCAGACAACCGGTGTGGGCCCCGTTCGTGAGGCGAGCCTTCCCACGACTCGTCTCGCTGACCGAGCTGCAGTCCTAGGTCAAGCAAAGACCGAGGAAAATGGGCGACTGGCACATCGAATGTGCTCAGGTGCTCACAGTCCTCTGGCAAACGGACCCGGCGATCAGTGGAGACTCCACTTCGACATTCTATAGAGGGTTGGTCCGCAGAAAGTGCGACGACACGCTCGGAGAGACTCTAGGCGTAGAGGAGGACGAACTGGCCAGTCTGTTCGATAGGACCTTCCGCCCGGGACCAATGGACAACTTCCAAAAGTCCCTGGCCTGGCAGTTATACCGAGGAGCTCTATCATTTCGAGACAAGCTCTACCGACACGGGAGCCCGAGTAGGGACCCTTCGAAAAAGATCTGTCCAAGATGCGTGCGCGGCGAGGAAACCGTCGCGCACGCATTTGTACACTCCCCGGGCGTTACCGACCTGTGGGGCTATGTAGAACGACTATTGTCGCGGGTGGGACCAATCCAGTTGACCACAGAGTCCATTGTCATGATCAAACCGCCATCCTCCTTCAAAAACGAGGGAGAGGCGGTTTTCCTGTGTGTTATGACTATAGTGAAAGAGGTTATATGGTGGACGAGGTTAAAAGGGCTGAGGTCAGACACCTTTCTCTCCGGCGAGCAACTGATCCGTTTTTTCAAATATCATTTTGGAAGAAGAATCAGGATGGAGAGAGAGGTGCTGTACCCCAGCAAATTCTATAAAAGGTGGGTGAATGTGGCAAAGATGGCCCGAGTGGTTGGGCCTTCTCTCTATATAAGCCTGTAGGTTGAGGAAAGAGAGGAAGAGAGGAAGGGAGTACTCACTCTTGGTGCTCCTGTGTAACGCCTCCCTCCTATTGGGATTTCAATTGTTATTTGTTATTTTATTAATAGTTTTATTTTCATATGCATGTATGTAAACTCCCCATTTGTATGTGTCCCTTTCTTTTGTGCCCTTGTGGCTAATAAAGAAATTTATCTACCTATCTACCTTCCTATCTGTCTACCTTCATATCTGTCTTTAGTTCTCTATTTATGTATATTTTTTCAATTTTCGGAGACGAACAGCAACAATAAAGCAAAACAAGATAATACAAGATCATATATATATATTATACACACATACACGCACTATATATATATATATATATATATATATATATATATATAAATATATATATATATATATATATATATATATATATATATATATATATATATATATATATATATATATATATATATATATATAAATATATATATATATATATATATATATATATATAAATATATATATATATATTTATATATATATATATATATATATATATTTATATATATATATATATATTTATATATATATATATATATATATATATATATATATATATTTATATATATATATATATATTTATATATATATATATATATATATATATATATATTTATATATATATATATATATATATATATATATATTTATATATATATATATATTTATATATATATATATATATATATATTATATATATATATATATATATATATATATATATATATATATATATATATATATATATATATTTATATATATATATATATATTTATATATATATATATATATATATATATATATATATATATATATATATATATTTATATATATATATATATATATATATATATTTATATATATATATTTATATATATATATATATATATATATATATATATATATATATATATATATGAGATAGAGATCACCATCATCATAATCTCCATCGGCAACATTGTCATCAGTATTGAAGTTGTTTTCGCCAGTGAAATAGGTTTTTTGTTGTTGTTTTTCGTTTGAGGTTTATTTTTTTGTTTGTTTGTTTGTTTGTACTTAAAAAAAAAGATTATTAGATTAAAATTAAGAAATAAGACAAAACTTGAGAAGATTCCACTGGGGGTGTTGGAATAACACACAGTAAGTTGGGGTAGGTAGAGAGAAGAGAGTTAAATACTGGAGATTTATGACAATCTGGTAAAATACTAGGGCAGGGCTGGATGAAATTGGAAGAGGATAATTTGCTGTGGTACTCACGACAATTACTTGCCAGAGACAATGGCTAAATTATATTTTCTGAACAGCAGGTGACAAGACTGGCAGGTGTTTTCCTGTTATCTCATTAAATCTTTTCACGTGCTATTTATTTCTTTTATTTAGACATGGTGTGGTTTTCTACTTTGTCTTGTTGTGTCGTGTGGACTGTGGGGGAGGTGCGATAATTTCATTTAATTTTCTTTCATCTAATCTTTATTTGGTTTCTAAGTTTATTTGCTTGAAGCTTGAGTGGTAATGAGATAAATATATCAGGTTTTAGATGACAATCCGTTGCACGATACACGCTTAGCCACACTATGTGGACGGAGAATATGGCCATATGGCTAAGAAGTTCACTTCGTATCCATATGGTCCGGGTTTCAATCCCGCTGCCAGGCAATTTGGACAAGTAACATTTACTATTGTAAGTAAGTAAAATCCAGATTTCTAGAAAGTTTTTGAAAGCCTACCTGTAATCTTGTAAACCAAGCCACACGTTATCTCTTTGATAATTACGGTAGAAGTTACTCTTTTCTTTGAATGCTCAGCGACTCACACGTTAATTTCATAAACAGGCTGTTCCGTTAATCTAACAACTGGAACACTCCTTGTCGAAACAATCCATTCACTCTAGAATGTAGTATTATAGACGAGATTGTTCGGCTCTTCACTGTATTTATACTAATACAGTTCTCTGGGCACAGTCCATGTAACACATTTCTATATCTTTAAGTGCTGTGAGGGTGATGTATTAGCTTAATAGAGTAGGACAAAATACCAAGTGGAAGTTCATTCTAGTTCTTCATATTCTGAGTTCAAATCCTACAGAGATCAACTTAGCCTTTCATCCTTCTGAGCTTGATAAACTACTGTTGTTGATATAATCGACGTTGACCTCTTCAAAACATTGCTGATGTTGAACCTCAATTAGAAATAACTATTAAATGCAGTGAACAAAATTGCATTGCAGTATTTCTTCTAACTCTTAAGGTTCTGAGTTCAAAACCCAACAGTCTCGACTTTTTCTTTTATCCTTCTGAGATCGATAAAATAAAGTATTAGTGAAGTACTGGGATTCATTTAATTAATTTTCTGATATAAAATTGTGGTGGCTTGGAAGTCAGTTGGTGGTGTTGACACGACCCTGGTTATTAAACATTTTTATTATCATATTTTTAATGAAAGATCCTTCCCATGAATTTCAAATGATTTTTTTAAAATAATCAAGAATTTGGAGAGATTTAGTAATATAATATTTGCATCTTCAAACGGGTTTTAAAAACATTAAATTTCTTTACTTGCGTGATACAATGATTGAATGTTGATATTGAACATGATCAATTTAAAACTGGAAGCTTTGAATCCTAAGGGCCAGTAGGAGTTTCAGGTGGCTTGATATTATAAAGATTACAGACATTGAAGTAACATTTGGATGCTGCTCTTTTCAAAGAACACACTAGTGTTATCTTGATTTTGTTGAGCTAGCTAAAGTGTGTAAAACATTCTGTTAGCCATCCGAAAACAAAATAAAGACAAGACAAAAAAGCCACAACGACAAATTATTTTCTAGATTGTATATGCAATTATGTAAATTTCAAAAAAAAAAAAAAAAAAATTACAAAAGCTGCATGAAAATATGCAAAACAGTTCGATGTGTTAAGATTACAGCCAAGACAATTTAACTGACTTATACATACATTTTGTATGTTACCGAATTTGGAAATCTAATATTCTACATTTCTAAATTCTAATTATATTATCAGGAATATAATTTTCATTTGTTTTATTTTCTACCTTATTTATTTCTTCCTTTTCTCGGTCTGATTAAATTAAATGTATAAAGAAAAATGTTCATACTTAACATTCGTTTCCCTCCTATGCAAATAATAATAATAATAATAAGTATATACATATGTGTGTGTCTGTCTGTCTGAGTGTGAAAATGTGTATATATATATATGTGTGTATATATATATATAGATATATATATATATATATATATATACTTACATACATATAATATACATACATAAAACAGACAAAACATATAGTACGCACTAACAAACCTTTGGTGTCAAAAATAAAAACAATTTTCAATCAGATATTTCACGTCAAAGTTGCGGCACAGTTATAAAATTGAGAACTTTCCTTTGATTTCCTTCTCTATTTCAACTATTTAATCTCAGCATTTTCCAATAGTTATAAAATTTCGATTTTTTTTATCATCGATAATTTTCTCTGGAATTGGAATTTGACTATAAATTCTTTGCTATGTTCTATTATTGCATGAAATTTTTTCGGTCAGAAAAAACAAAAAAATATGTTTATTATGAACATTTGAACATTTACATGTTTGGTCTTTAAAAGGTTAGAATACACCATGTTCTTTATTACACACTGACATTTACACAGAGACGAAGAGAAAAAACGGAGGCAAACACACACACACACGTGTGTGTGTCAGTTTATATGTATATGTGTACGTGCGTATGTCCACGATGTGTAGGTATGAGTATATTGAGCGTAAAACAATAGCATTCACTGTACCAGTATTTCTCTGTTACTGTTCGTTTGCGTTCTTTGACCTTGTACTATATATAAGTATGTATGTGGGTATATATATATACACATACATACATATACATATGTATGTGTGTGTGTGTACGTCTATATAATGGAAGACAAAGTTCTCAACACTTGAAGTAGAATATAAGTAATTTTATTCAGTGAAGTGTCGCTATTAGGCTGAATATTTCAGTTTCGTCATCTAACAGTAATGCGTTTCTTGAGTCGGTCATATATATCACTATGCCTCACTGAATAAATGTGGAACTTTAGCCCTTGACTAATGGCTGCAACTGATTGAATAAATTACACATACATACGTGCATACATATACATATATACGTACGTACGTGCATACATATCCATACATACGTACGTGCATACATATCCATACATACGTACGTGCGTGCATATGCACATACGTTCATATATGCAGGCATACATACATACAAATATACATACATATATACATACATATATACATACATAAAAACAGACCTTAGAGGAGATAAACCAAACCGAAAAGCCTGGTATGTAATTCCGATAATTTCATAACACCCCACCTTGAAGGTTACCTGTATGTAATCAAGGAACAGGAAATGGCCATCAAGTTACCTACTCTATAAGAGAGGAAGGTCATCACTCTATAACAGGTCATCAGGTGACAATAAATATAGGCTGTGAAGAAAAATGATTGAAGACATTAAGCAACATTATTGTTAAGTGTGAAAGAATGTCTTCTCGTTACTACCTCCCCATTAGGTGTGATCTGGAATACATTATGGAAGACGAAAATAAAATCAAATAGGGAAGAATATGTTGGAACTGCTGACTCAAAGAAAAACTGATGGATCTAAAAATAAAAACTGCCACCAAATTAAAGCACAACCTGCTTGATGTTGTTGTTTGGGACCACGTATTAAAACATGTTTTGTTGAAGTATTGATAAGGAGCTTGCAGATTCACTATCCGGGATACACGTTCAGCTTCCATACTGTTTATTATTGGAGCTAGAGTTTATATATCAACCTGCTTGGACCAATGTATAACTGATCTTCCATTTGTGTAAAATGTAGCTTCTTAATTCATAATCTACAAGTGGCTGCCATGTCTGGGATCTTCAACATTTGTAAAATATTCTTACGATTCAGGAGATGAACTCTAACACAAGACACGACGACCATTTCCTTTTCTTTACAA
>OZ024751.1:33833526-33851026 GCA_964016885.1 Eledone cirrhosa
TTAGAAAAACAATGACGAAATCGGGGCAAAAACAGTAATGTAGCAGACTCGCAGTGAATAGGCGATGTTCTTTACATAAAAAGAAAAGAAAAGAAAAACTAACGACTGGGGACTGCAGGAATACAATAACAGCATTTGCAGTTAGGCGGTAGTTAGGTGAGACTAAAGATTTTATATACAATAGGATAAGGTAAAGAAAACGAATATTTCTGAGGATGGCAAATACGTTTCTGAATTGATTTCATATAGATGTCGGTGAAATAGTCTCAGATTTAGTAGTGTAACGATATTGTAAGAACTGAATAGAAGTGTGTGGAGGAGGAATATGAGGGTATGGACATTATCATAATGAAATGGAGGGGTGAGGAAATATATAAACCTAATAATATTCATTCGATAAAGAGGGAATGAGGAGGAGCGAGAGTAGATGGAGGATGAAAGAGAGAGATGTGGATAAGAGGGGATTGAGGGTATGCACATTCCATAAGAAGAGGCATAAGAATAGAGAAGGTGCAGAAGGAAGGGGATGAGGTAGGAGTAGATAGAGCAGAAGGCAGAGAGTAACTGTATGAATGTTATATGGTGAGAAAGAATCTAAACGTTATAACATTGATTTCAAATAAATAAATAAATAATTCCTGGAGCTCAGCAAAATAATTGCATTTTACAATATCCTAGGATTTAAACATTTTCCTTATTTCTTCATATTTTCCGTCACATTTTCCTCCATAGGAATATTTTACAACGGCATATATATATATATATATATATATATATATATAGTTGTGTGTATACTCGTGTATATATATATATATGTATATATATATATGTATATATATATATATATATGTATATATATATATATATATATATATATATATATATATATATATATATATATATATGTATATATATATATATATATATATATATATATATATATATATATATATATATATATACACACACACATAAACCGTAATTGTATGGTATCTTTGTATATTTCTATCAACCCAAGAACGTAATTCGGTTATGAATAAAAAAGAAAAAGTAAACCAGAACCTAAACAAAAGAAAAACAAGGAGGAATTCAATATGAATATGTTGTAGAGAGAAGGAAACGGTGTAATTCTCTCCTAGATAAAACGGCGTTGTATCAGTTATTTGAATCAAGAAGTAATTTCTTTGACCTACGATGAATCGCAGGAATTTAGTGGTGAAGAATTGATAAATCTAGTTCTATCAATAAATCGAATTTATATACATATATATATATATATATATATATATATATATATATATATATATATATATATATATATATATATATATATATATACATACATACATCTACAAACCTATATATATGTATGTATCTATGTATGTTTATATATATTATATGTATGTTTATGTGTTTTCGGAATATAAGTGCACGCTGACATTGCCAAACCACACATATGTACATTGTAACTACAATATTGTGTGTCGTTCTGTTCTAAATATATATATTGATTTATTCCATATTCTTGCATTATTTTACTGGAGTCACTCAATATATCGTGGTCAGGCTGGTGCACCACATTCAGGAGAGGTTTTACTAAGTAATCTCTACCTCAATATTACATTTATGTAGTAGGTTGATCTCTATATCTCCTGCAATGTCTTCCTGGGCTTCTGGAATTTTTTTAGAAAAAAGACAGAATGCTGTTTGGAATAATGTTGGTCATGTGACTACTTAACCAGTCTCAACATGAGGCTAACTAATGGCAACGACAAGAATAACATCAACAACATAAGACATAGTGGACAATGTAGCTGTATCAAATGAGATGTACCAATGTAGATACAATAAATAGACAGAATAGTATTGGATCATAAAGCTGATAGATCGATGTTGTTCCGACCTGGGGCTAAACACATACTACTGCTACAACAACAGCAACAACAGCAACAACAGCAACAACTCCGACAAACCTACAGCTTCACCAACATTTTAGCAAGCAAGTTATATAATCCTCAGATGTCACGTGACTTACGTTATATATGCACAGCAGAAGGGTTTCTACATCTACACAGGTTTTAACAGACTGGTAACGACATTGTTAATCTGGTGTGTGTGTATATATATACATTGTGTGTACGTATGTATGTATCTATTATATATATATAGCTATATACCCATACATTTATATAGAGGGAGAAACATAAGAGAGAGGGATGGAGCGATTGACAAACGTGCCAAATGTAAAAAGAAAAAGAAAACAACAAAATAGAACAACATTGTAAGAAGGGACAAGAGTGAGAAAGGAAGGGGAGAGCCACTTATTTCTTTCTGCCAAATGTAATATTCCTTAATTTCCTGGTAGTGTTCCTTCTCCATTTCCTGTCAAAGATGACAACATCGACCACACAGTTAGTGTCATATTTCGCTAATCCACTTTATTCTGTCCGACATTTTACGGAATCCTTTAAAATCGAAATATTTCAGGGTTTTTCTTAAATAGTTTTGCTTAGTAAGTTTGACGTTAATAGGGAGGGAATTTAAAAGCATGCTGAACTGATATGAATGCGCATATATATATATTATTTATTTATTAGTTAAAAGAAACAAACAAAACTCAAGAGGCAAGTTTTTATGTACGTGTGTGTGTGTTTGTGAGTGAGTATGCTTAATATATATTATACATACTTGCATATATGTTTGTGCGTGGATGCCAGCATGAATGTATATATATATATATATATATATATATATATATATATATATATATATATATATATATATATATAACGAAGGAAATGTGGTAAGGAACCAGGTGCGCCATAACGCACCAAAGTACTCAATACTTAGGGTAGTAGAGTGGGTAATAGGAACGAGTAGGACGCCGACGGCTGACCTCAAGCCGTTTCGACGGCTAATTCTGGACTAAAAAAAAAATTTAAAAACTAAAATTAGCCGTCGAAACGGCTTGAGCTCAGCCGTCGGGGTCCTACTCGTTCCTATATATATATATATATATATATATATAAGCTACAATGATATACATGTATGCACTATATGTATATATTTAACGAAAACACTTTTTAACATCCTATTTTTTTATCTTTTATCATCCATTATTCAGGCGAAGCAATATGATGTGAAACTTTACAATATTTCTCTCTGTATGACAATGTAACCTAGCCATTCCCAGCCTCTTTTTTCCCCCCTTATATCCAACTCACCAATGTGTATTATGTAGTTATCGATTTTTGTCTCCTACACATCAATTCATGTAAAAAGATCACTATATATATATATATATATATATATATATATATATATAATCAATTTAAACGGTCCGAGTGAAGCTAGTATACCATGACAGACTAAGGGAAGTTTCTAGTACCACTTAGAGTTAAGAAATAAAACAACAATAAGGTTTTTATAAAGGTGAAAAACAAGAGCATCGATAAAGCGACTAAAACTTCTTTTACTGTGATGTACTGAATTACCTTGGTAGAAATATGACAATATATTACTGTGATGTACTGAATTACCTTGGTAGAAATATGACAATATACTACACATTATCTTGGTAGTTATTATTCAAAGACTACCCTCAAGATGTCCTCTCTCTCTCTCCCTCTCTCTCTCTGACTAGTAATATCTGAATTGGACGAAACAGTGCCAAAGAATTATTGGTCAGTCTCCTCGGGAGTATATAAACCTCTACAGGTATGTAGGCGTGTATATGGTAGATGATAGAGTGTGTACTTTATACGTGTGGGTGTGTGCGTTTCCAGTTAAACATCATTGTTACCTGTGAAAATATATTCAGATTCGAACAAATAAATATTACAATTTACGTAATTGTGAGTATCTGCATGTGTGTGAGTGTGTACATATATATATATATATATATATATATAGAGAGAGAGAGAGGGGGGGGCTTGGAAGCCTATGTGTATATGATTGATAAATGTGTGTTTCTGCGCTTTTGAGCTTGCGTGTCTATTACTGCGTGTTTTACGTCCCTCAGTATAACACTATAAGTTATTACACTTATACAGACACATTAAAGCATACATACAGACACACAACTACACACATATATATATATATGAGCAAATCTAATTAACATAAAACGTGTACTCATGCATGTGTATATATACATGCATATGCGTATATGTGTGTGTATATATATATATATACATATATGTATATACATATATATATATATATGTATATATGTATATATACACACACATATACGCATATGCATGTATATATATATATATATATATATATATATATACATGCATATGCGTATATGTGTGTATATATATATACATATATAAATACACACACATACACAGATATATATATATATATTGTGTATGTATGTGTCTATAATTGAATTCTCATTTGCCCTCTCAAGTGTTCCATCAGAAGATTTCCATTTCAAGCTAGAATAATTTTAATCTCACACAGAAGCTGTTATTGAATATATATATATATATATATATATATATATATATATATATATATATATATATATATATATATATATATATATGTGTGTGGATGTGTTTGTGTGTGGTGTGTATATATATATATATATTCACACACACACACATGTATGTGTGTTTGTACACATGTTTATTCATATACATATATATGTGTGAACATATGTATGTGTGAATATATACATGTGAATATAAACACATATAAGATGGAGTAACTGGGAGTAGGCAGGTATACACCTGTTTTCCATGTGTCTTATATACCATAGAATATCTACCTCTATAAATACATATTGAATGGTCTTTCTTTACAGATTACAACTACACATTCTGGCAAGAATATATATATATATATATATATATATATATATATATATATATATATATATATATATATATATATGATATTGAACTAGCCTGCTTTTAAATTCCCTTTTTGGCATATTATAAACAGTGGTACTTTGGTTATCGTGTATTTGAGCTCTGCTGATGATCGATTCCAACCGTGACCATCCCCACTGAAAGTTTCGTGAAATAGTCTATAAGACTATACAGAGCATTTGTAGATTTTCCAAATTGAAGGATGAGTATTTTAAACTTTATTTTATTCTGAGTTAAGGCTCTATTGATTTTTCCCTGGATTTCACCAAATTCTGTGGATGAATCTATATCGTGATTCTTTTTGAATTGAGTTTGAATTATTTTCCCACATCTTACGTTAACTATTTTTCCATTTTGACGCCATAATCACTTATATATTATGGAATACTGTTGGCTTCTTGCTACAATAATTTCTATACTTTTCATTTATATATATATATATATATATATATATATTGTTATACTTGGGGAGGGTCATATTTGTGTAATATTGCCAGAATTAATAACAGAACACACTCACTGTTTGGTTGTCAGTACTATACGAACATGCCAGACAACAACACGACGGTAACATAGACAACATTATACAAATATAGACAAACATAGACAAATTATAATAATATCTAAACATAGAAATGACCCAGCAGATAGGCAAATCAGAGAGGCCAGTGAAATAGAACTTAGAAGGCCAAGACTAAACAGAAAGAATGAATGGAATAACAACAACACCAAAACAAACAACACTGACCTAAGAGAAGTATAAATAAATAAATAAATAGATAAATAAATAAATAAATACATACACAAGCACAATAACAACAAACACATATAAACACACACTAGTAAAGATAGAATACAGTAACCAATACACAGTCACCCAATCACGAACACACATCAAACAAAACACTATACACACACGCAAACGCATGCGCAAAGAAGACAAAATAAAATAAACAAACAAACAAATAAATAAATAAATATATAAACAGACTAAATAAAGATGGCGTAGCCATACAATGTAACGGGAGGAAACAATAGCACCACTGACGATGTTGCAGATGTGCAACGAAAGAACTTTGATAAACTATATATATGTGTTTGTGTCTATATTGTATCTGTATTAAATTTGACCGTTGGTCAGTCAATGGCAACATTGAGGACCGAATAAATTAGATTACCGATATAAAAGACACAGAAGCGAAAAGCGAAAACCAACCAAACAGTGAGTGTGTTCTGTTATTAATTCTGGCAATATTACACAAATATGACCCTCCCCAAGTATAACAATATTTGTTTCGACACACGATTTCATATAAAAAAACCTCGCAAAACTAATTCATCGCCGTTATATATATATATATATATATATATATATATATTCTTGCCAGAATGTGTAGTTGTAATCTCTAAAGAAAGACCATTCAATATGTATTTATAGCGGTAGATATTCTATATAAATATATATGTATGTATGTATATATGCCGGGAACTAACTATTGTATATACATCTCTCTCTCTCTCTCTCTCTCTATATATATATATATATATATATATATATATATATATATATATATATATATATATATATATATATATATATATATATATATATATATATATATATATATGTGTGTGTGTGTGTGTGTGTGTGTGTAGCGATATTTTTAAAGCGGTATTTGATCCGCTTCCTTGCATTCTGACTTCTTGGTTGATAGATGTAATTCATCATCGCCCTGCTTGAAACTCCCCTTCTACCATGCGTGCTAGTAGGTTGCCTTTAAAGCAATTTCCATGGTAATACACATAAAATTGTTAGTCACATCACAGCATGCGGAAGACTTTTTTTCATTGATGATGTGGCCTTTTGTTTTATGGGTACATTCCGGCCGACGTTTTTCCAAATCTAATTTTCCCCCAAAAGATTTGCTTCGATCATCTGGAGCCTATGGCGCTGATGTAAGCCAGTAAGATTGGAAGAGAAACTTTCTAAATGCAAAGTGTCTTTCCTAAACATTCGGCCATATTTTGTCCACACAGATTACTTGCCACATGGTAAAATAATAAATATTGTGAATATAAACACTTTTATATTCCATGAAAATATTTTATTAGAGAGTAAAGTGAAACTAAACAAACAGAATCCTGCAAATCACAACAGAAATAACATGGGGAGTAATATTGAAGTAAAGAATGTGAAGAAATGCAAGTGTTGCTTCACTGAAGAAACGTGTCAAAAGAAAAAAAAATGTCTTATGAGATATACTAATTTAGGTTGGCGTTTAATGTTTAAAAGAAATACTAGCGAGGAAAGGAAACGAATATTGAATGTCAAAGCATTCTGAGGTGAAAACGGCGCGGATATTGATATCACACATAATCAGTGGTGAATTGAGAGGGAACAATCACCTCGATATTGTATAGTCTAATGGCTAAAACTAGAGAACTGATAAACTCTTGAGGTGATGTTTAACAAGGAACCTAGTTTAAATACATCACCTGCATTCATAGCCACATTATTATGATTCAGAATCTCTAGAGCACTAGACAACGTTCCTCAAGATATATAGTTATGTTCTGACCACCGTGTCAACTTTGCCTTGCACCTTTCCAGGGTCAATGAAATAAAGTAACAATAATGAACTGGGGTCGATTTAATCGATTTTCCCCTCATCCCAATTTTGCTGGTCTTTAGCAATAGTGTGAGATCCACTTGAATGCAACTAAAACTTACTTCAAGGTGGATAACATAAGTGTTTCAAGTCTGTCTTCCACTCGATTGCTTTAAATGGTGTTTATAATAAATAAAACAATAACAACAACAATAAAACAGCTAGGAAACAATAATAATGACAACAGTAACAAAATAAATCACGGTAGCATCAATAGAAACAAAAGTAGCTAATATTAACAAAAACAAAGACGACGGTGATAAAAATGATTGTGATGATAACTATTATAATTATGATGACAACAACAATAATAACAAAGATAATGAGTAAATAGATGAACGTAACTGGAGCTAGTAACGATCTGTTATTTTTTTCTTCCCTAATTTTAGTTCATTTAACCGGCGTCTCATTAAATATGCTCATTATTCTTAAGTACTTACTAAGCAAGGCACGTTCATCAGCGAATACTAACCAGATGGAAATTTGATGATCTACTCATACGATTTACACCACTAAATACACACACACTATCTACTCATATAGTCGCACTTATAATACACCTCCATATATATGTGTTTGTGTATGTACACACACACAGATGTTTGTGTTATCAACTTGTCTAAACTATTTCATATGTATATATATATACATAAATGTATGCATATATATGTATGCACATATACGTATGCACATATACGTATGCACACATACATATGCAAGTACACGAACATGTGTATGTTGTTAAATGTACTTTATTAACACTTCTTACGATAGGGAAGACAATGTATATTTCTGTTTGGAAATTCTGCGACTGAAGTATTGATTCTATTATAAAATTATAAATTATTTTGTTAACTTGGCACCAAAGAAATTGTCACAAGAACTGTTCTTTACACTCTACATGCCAATTAGCAAAACAACTAAACATATATACACACACATACACATATACGGACACAGCCACACTAACAGTAGCAGACACACACACTCACCAAGATGCATACGTCCATATGCTTACAGTGATACAAGAATTACACATGTATAACAGACACGTAAGTTTATAAGAGAACATACTTGAACAGGAAGATACACGTATTGGCGTCTTTACACATACACCTACACACATTTGGATGGTGCATGTAGAAAGAGAGATGAAAAAAGACAGATAGATAGACATATAGATAGCCAGACAGACAGATAGATAGATAGATAGATAGATAGATAGATAGATAGATAGATAGATAGATAGATAGATAGATAGATAGATAGATAGATAGATAGACAGATAGATAGATAGACATCATACAGATAGCGATGGTGGGGTGATAGTGTGTCGGAGGATTAGTTGGTTAGGTGACTACAAGCCTGAATATATGAGTACATGGTAGATTCACTAGAGAGTTATAGAAATGTCATGTAGTCCTGCTCACGTCAACTTGGCTTTTCACCCGTCTTGCCTCGATAAAATATGATACCACTAAAACATTTAATATAATCGACTTTCCTACTTTCAGAGAATGTCGGTCATACATACTCGAACATACATATACACACATATGTACACATATATATACACATTCACACATACACACACATGTATATATATGTGTGAGTGTGTTTATATATGCTTACAGACTCATACATGCAAGCATACCTATTCACACACACATACTAACACACTATGCACACAGACACACACACATGCTCACACTCAACTGCTACCAGAAGAGAACTCTGTTGGAGAAGAAATACCAATTATTCCAAGACCCTTGTAACGTTACATCTGGTGAAATGTTGTCATTTCAGATTTACAAAACATCTGTTGTTGTAGTTACCCGTGGCTTTTCTTTTCATCAGTTTTCTCTTGAAACGTGAAAACTGCCCTTTTTTTTATTGCAGAGAAATAATTAATATCAAACTCTTCTCTACATATCCATCTTAACCCCCTATCTTAATATTTTGCTAGTTTACTTAGCTAGGTATACCTGTATCTATATATTTTCTCACCAAATTAGTTTAAGCCACCTACCTATATGTTTACAGACCTATCCACTGTATCAATGTTGCTATTTATTTAGCTATCTATCTACCTATACTCTTTAACCATGTACCTATGTACTTAGCTATCAATCTATATAGCTATCCAGGGATGATAGCCCCAACACGTCTTCTCTTCCCTTTTCTTTCTTTCATGTTATTCTTTCACACTGTTCTTTTCTTCTATAAATATATACTTTCTTGTCTCTTCTATCTTCCGATGAAGGACTTTTATCGGAAACGTTAGCCTTTTTTCAACTAAAGTAAGCTTTATACTAATCTAGCATTATTGTATTGTATTTTTCATGTTAGCTCTTCTAATACTTCATCCCTAGCTGTTCCTTTAGCTGTCAATCAAGCTGCCTCAGACACTATCTACGAAGTATCCTACCTAGCTTTGTTCTTGCCTACCTAGCTATCTACCTACCTGTCAGACTATCAATCCAGTTATCTACCTAGGGCCCTAATTATATATATTTATCTATGTACATTTCCAGTTAATTAATAACTATAAAATGATGAAGATACGTACTGTTTATCTCCCCTATCATAGCGGTTCAACAAAACGAGTTCGATAAAATAAATACCTGACTTGAAAAAGTGTTGGGTTCGATAGTGACTAAATTCCTTCAAGGTTGTGCTCCAGTATGGCCGCAGTCTAATGATTGAAACTAGTGAATTAATAAAAGACAGCCACAGCTATTCAACTATAAAAGAAGTTTTGAATTAAGAAATTCAATGATTCGAATAATTTCATAATTTAATAAGTAAAATAATATTTAATTTTACGTATTCGAAATTTTTCTGAAACAACCAAAAAAAGTAATGCAGTAAAATAAAATATAATTAATTTCATTTTATAAAAAAAAAATATATATATATATATCCGTGTAACATACATAGGGAAAGAAAACATAAGAGTGTATACATGTTTGTCTATATTTATATATACACACACACATATATATTGTATATGTATATATATGTGTGTGTATATCTAGCTATCTCTCCCCATATATGTATATATATATATATATATATATATATATATATATATATATATATATATATATATATATATATATATATATATATATATACCATATAGATATAGATATAGATTGTTTCATTCTCAATTAATAATTCCCAATTAAATTTGTAGTTTTTTTATCGAATTCCTAATTATTTTGACAAGCAATTTTTTCAATAATTCCTTTGTTCAGATTCAACTAATAGGAGAGACATTTATATAATTATAAATTATTTATACCGGAAAACTAATTATCCAATCTTGTGTCTTAAGACATCTATATTTTATATATTTCAATACTCTCATGTTATGGGAGAGATAGCTATATGTAAGGGTGTATCTCACACACATATATATATATATATATATATATATATATATATATATATATGTATATATATATATATGTGTGTGTGTATGCAAATCGACTTTTAAAAACAAAAAATTGAACTTAGAAAATGGAAAATATAAGAACAATAACAATATTACCAACAATAACATCAACAACATCAACAACAATAATGAGCAGATAGGAGGGTAGGAAGAATAGTGATTCACATATTGTTTTTGGAAACAATATGTGTGCTTGAACAACTTCATAGAAACTATAATACGATCTTATTAAATAATTAATAGGAATTCAAAAGGAAGAATATCTTCTGTCGTTGAAAACTTTTTTTTTTTTTTGTTTTCATCTCTGAATTAACAAGGATGATGTATAGAAAATATTGGGGCTACTATTAAGGCGAACTAGGTACAACCACATAAGGTACAGACCACTAAGAAGAGCAATGTTGAACCTGAAAGGACCAACATCTCATAAATATTTGAATACTTTAAATAAATTATATGTTAATTTACTGTAACACTTTCTCCGGCGGCAGATTTGTTTTCTAGATAAACTGAAAAACCACAAGCTTGTGATTGTGGTGGTGTTGGTGGTTGTGGTGGTGGTGTGGCTGCTGGTGGTGTCGCTGGTGGTGTAGGTGAAGGACGTGACGGTGGTGGTATTGTTGGTGTTGGTGGTTGTGGTGGTGGTGGAGGTGGTGGAGGACGTGACGGTGGTGGCATTGTTGGTGTTGGTGGTTGTGGTGGTGGTGGAGGTGGTGGAGGTGGTGGAGGACGTGACGGTGGTGGCATTGTTGGTGTTGGTGGTTGTGGTGGTTGTGGTGGTGGTGGTGGTGGTTGTGGTGGTGGTGGTGGTGGTGGTGGTGGTGGTGGTGGTAGTGGTGGTGGTGGAGGACGTGACGGCGGTGGCATTGTTGGTGTTGGTGGTGGTGGTGTCGGTGGTGGCATTGTTGGTGCTGGTGGTTGTGGTGGTGGTGTCGGTGGTGGTGGTGGTGGTGGAGGACGTGACTGTGGTGGTATTGTTGATGTTGGTCGTTGTGGTGGTGGTGTAGGTGTTGGTGGTATTATTGTTGTTGGTAGTGGTGGTGTAGGTGTTGATGATGATGATAATTAGTGTCAACATCCGTTTCTTATTCAATGTTATAGTTTTTGGCGGCCATGTTAATTAATTTTCATTTTTTCTTATCAAATAGCGGAACGTGTTATAAACACTGTCACACACATACACACAGATAGTCACAGACATACACACAGATAGTCAGATAGTCACACACATACACACAGTTAGATAGTCACAGACATACACACACAGTTAGATAGTCACAGACATACACACACAGACAGAGGCACCCACTCAGTCACAGCTACAGACAAACATACAGTCATATACTGACATACATACAACACCACTCCATCCACCTTACTCTCATTTCAATAAAGACAAACACAAATATATATATATATATATATATATATATATTTCTGTATGCGTGTGTTTGTGTGTACAAACACACTTATGTATAGGCATACATAGATACAGAGAGGCGTAAAAAAACTCCTCCGTAGATATGATTGAATCAATACTGAGAGAGTGCAAGCGAGTGGACAGATGTGATAATGTGACGTGACTGAAGTGAAAATAGGAAGAATGGCCGATCATTAGGTGATAAATCAGGAAAGGAGACATGACCGAAAGATCGGAGGGAAGAAAGTACATGTCTAATGGCTGATGGTGAAAATAGAACATGACTTAAGAGAAGGAGAGGAGAAATTAGACATGACCGAGTTATATATATATATATGTGTGTGTGTGTGTGTGTGTGTGTGTGTGTGTGTGTGTTGATGAGTATAACAATATATATATATATGTGTGTGTGTGTGTGTGTACCTATATATACATATCAACATACATGTACAAAGATAGAGAAACAATCATATAATGTAGAGAAAGAGGGTTATAAACAGTTGTCACACCCAACCATGAAATAAAAAAAAATGGTAGATTATCAGCAAAGCACGTTAGATTACGAATGTATCGATCCTTGACAATTATATTGATTCCTGACATAAGCACGAGGACTGAAAATGTGGTATAAAGGCTGGAAACTATAGTATAATCGATTATAACGACTGCCAATATTTGATTCGTTCTTTAGCTTTATCGATCCCGGACCGATGACAGGCAAAGTTGGCATCGCCGGAGATTTAAAGTGGGATAATAATGATCATAATAATAATAACAGGTAAATCCTCGCAAGAGATGACAATTCAATGATGGGAAACCAATCGTGAGCTCCGCCAAAGGCCGACAAAGGAAGCCAGGAACCGACGTCTGCCATACATGTAGCCGTTACATGTTTGTCAGTATTGCATTCACCAAACATTTACGGACATATGGAAAATAAAAACTAATTACTTACCCCAATATGGCCTACATGTGGCTTCATGTGGCCTACATGTGGTCATCATTTCCATGCCAGAATATATTTCACAATCTATCTATGCATAACATTTCGAAAAACCTGTTAATCATGTATCGAAAGCCTCCATCTCCATCGATTACCAATAGATAAACGCAACCACAATTTCTGATAATAATATTGATTTCTGAGAAATATTAGAAGGGCACATATTTTGATGAAGGGAGAAGTTAATCGATTAAAATCGAATCATGTTCCTGATTTGAAATTAATTATATGAATTATCAAGTTAAATTTGACGTTGATGAGATTCGAAATATGAAAGTGTATGTGGTGTAAATACCTACCACAATACCTTTTGTTGAACGCTCAACTGATTCTACAAACCCACCACAATTTTCCTCAATGCTGCATTAACACTGACATTGTGTTCGATGCGCTACTGATTTAACCTGTGATCTCAATTTTACCGTGAAAAAACATCATAACGGTTTTCTAGCTTATGTATAAGGGATATATGCATGTATGAGTCGGTGACCCCAGCTGATATTGTAAGAGCACTATCAACGTGGCAGAACCCATTCCCGCTCCAGGTCGGAACAGACGATTTCTTCCAGAGAAAGAGAAAGAGAGGGAGTGGTGTGAAAAGGAGACATAGAAGAATAATTGATCCCAGTAATGAACTGGTACATATTTTATTGACCTCGGCGAGATTTGTATTCACAGATCACTGAAAGGCAGAACAAGTAGCACAGAACCTTCTCTCCGACGTTCCTCCGCCCAATCTTCTCCTCTCCTCTTTCAATTCGCCGCACCATCAGAGTTACAACAGATTGTTAAATCGATTTCGGTTCCTGAGAGATACTTTATATTTATTGTTCCAGAATGATGGAAGCTAAGATCGATCATGAAAGGATTCGAAATCAGAAAGTAACGGACCGTAACTAAACGCATTTTATCCCACGCTCCTCAGCAATAATATTGACATTTTCATATGGGAAAAATAATCTCATATTGAAAGACGTATTTTTGGCGTATATTTCAGACTGTGATCACAATACACAGTTAACTGTCTTCACTCTAACATCATGTCTAGATTAAGCAGTGTTTGTTAATTCAGATGTTTATAGTATATATACTACTGGATAGATCGTGCTGAGAATTTTCTTCGGGGTTTAATGTGATGCATTTATAGTGCTGTTTTATGTTTCAAGAATGGTTTGATAAGGTTTAATGCAATTCAAGACTTCGAAAGTTGAGAAAAGATCAGACTCTACCTGAACAAACAAACGCGGTGAGTGCAATGCTGGGGTCAATTACTAATAAACACTCTCTTACAATCATTGATACTTTCAGTCATACGACGTAGTCACTAACTCTACTAGAAAATGTCTGCCAAATCTTCCTCAAACAAGGTACTACAATATTAAAGAGAATGATATATTAGATAATGTAATACTTGATGCTGTATGACTCATTTGAAATATACACAAGTCTGCTTTTGATCAACAGTTGAATCAATTAATGCTGACTTCATGCTGAACATAATCTCCAGATGTGGAAGATATGCTGGCTCAATAAGTTAGAAATAGCTGTTAAATTCCCGTTAAATCATACTTTAATGATTTTAAAATGGAAGCATGCATTTGTAAGATCTACTTTGTCTTAGAAGAAAAAAGGACATGATGGTCACTTGTGTCAGATCTTTGATCTTTGTTATAATATACCAAGACTTATCCGGACCTGAAAGTCGTGGACACCTGCTATTTAATATATATTAGAAATAGTTGCCCAATCTTAGATACACTATCCATAGTATTAGATACACTATCCATAGAAAACAGACACACCAGAAGAACAGATAATTTGTGGCTGGAAGGACTTTGATCATATGATCAAGACTATCCCAGGGCTCAAACTGTAACAAGACTAAATCATTTAGACAACAAAGACCTTAAACCAACCCTAGAAATTATCGAAATTGCAACAGTTTATGTAAAATGTCGAGCAATTATCCCCTCTTATTTTAGATGATATTACATTTGCAAAACTATATAATTTCTAGTAATTTATTATTTAAGTGTTGGGAAATATAAGTAGATTTTTTTCTCTGAAAATTCAATGAGGAGTTGAGATCTTTTCTCTGTATACATTCATCAATTGATATTCATTATCTTCTCCTTTGAAGTTGAAAGATTGCTGCCAGCGTTGGCAGTTTCATCTTGAAAAAATTTCTCTTGAAGAGAACCATTCACCATTCATTCTCTCTAAATTCCCTGTCTTAATATGTATTGTCAGTATATACAAACGTTCTTTAGATTAAAAACCAATTGACTGGCATCAGCGATACCTTCTAACATAAAAATTGTTATATCTATGTGCATATATATATATATATATATATATATATATATATATATATATATATATATATATATATATATATATATAATTATGCTAATTGGGAGAGGAAATGGTGTATATATTATCAAATGATTCTATGGACATACTTTATAGTTATATTATATATATATATATATATATAGTGACTCACCATGGTCACCCGGATAGTAAATCAAGTAATACAGAATGGAATCATACCAATTAACTGGCACAATTAACAGGGCACAGGAGACGTTCTAGATAGAGAAAACTATAGAGGCATTAGGTTAGTTGACCAACTCTTTGTAATATATATATATATATATATATATATATATATATATATATATATATATATATATATATATATATATATATATATATAAGCATGTATGTATGTATGTATAATATATAAGCATTGGTACAGTAATATGTATTTGAAAAAGAAAAAGAATGACTTCATTGCTGTGGTTTTTCAACAAGTCATTCTTCTCTTTTGATCCTGTAAAAATTACTTGAGTGTTCAGTTATATGGACAACTACACGTGTGCCTGCCGTGTTTCCTTCGTGGGCCGAAGTAACCCCTCCCTAAGTCAAACTGGTACTAATGAGCCCCTGACTCTCTAATGAGTCAACCAAACAAGCTATCATAGTCAATACTTCCATTGGATTATCAAAGTAGACCAACCACTATTGCAGCCATAGATACTGGTAGATGTCGCTGTCGTCGCCGTTGACATGCTTCTTATGTTTAGGTTGTATAATGATGATGATGATGATAGTTACAATATAGTGATGATGATGATGATGATGATTACAATATAGTGATGATGATGATGATGATAGTTACAATATAGTGATGATGATGATGATGATGATAATTACAATGAATATAGTGATGGTGGTGATGACTATTATGATATTTATATTGCTGCTGATGATGATGATGATAAATCATGTAGGCGACTATATTGTTGATAATGGTGACATAATGATTATAAGGATGATGATGATGATGATGAGGAGGAGGAGGGGGGAGTAGGAGGATGTTATAATTATGATGATAAAATTATCACAATGATGATGATGATGATGTTAATGGTGACGATGTTAATGGTGATGTTAATGATGATGGTAATGGTGATGACGATGGTGATGATGTTAAGTGTTGCATTACTTTCAACTTACCTTCACATTAAATATCCATTAATATTATTTGAAATTTATGTTTCACTTTTATGTTTATGTGGTGTATATAGTATGTGTATATATGTGTATATATATATGTCTGTATGTGGTGTATATATGTATATATATATGTCTGTATGTGGTGTATATGGTATGTGTATATATGTGTATATATATATGTCTGTATGTGGTGTATATAGTATGTGTATATATGTGTGTATATATATGTCTGTATGTGGTGTATATAGTATGTGTATATATGTGTATATATATATGTCTGTATGTGGTGTATATAGGTGTACATACCTGTCTGTATGTGTTTGTATATATGTGGTGTGTATTTATGTATATACCTGTCTATATGTGGTTGTATATATGTGGTGTATATACCTGCTTGTATGTGTTTTTATATACCTATCTGTATGTGTTTGTATATATGTGTATATACCTATCTGTATGTGTTTGTATATATGTGTATATATCTGTCTGTATGTGGTGTATACATGTGTGTACATATATTTGTATATATTTATGTATATG
>OZ024751.1:33853526-33888526 GCA_964016885.1 Eledone cirrhosa
ATCCCGACCGCGGCACCAAGCGCTGTCAGCTTTTGTGTTCAGCAAGCCTACATACATACTTCGGCAGTTACATATATACATACGTAAATCCAAGCTGACGTCATTGCCCACAGCCAATAAAACTATTTCTTTTTGTTTTAACATTGTTTTATTTATCTTTATAACTCTCCACATTACAACGTTTGTAACATACATTACACCCTCCTCCACAATATTGAATACAAGATGAGATCTAAACGAATTTGGAGAATTGGCCAACGTCGTCCCAATAGCCTCTCTCTCTCTCTCCTTCGCTGTCTCTCTCTATCCCTCCTTCGCTGTCTCTCTCTGGCTTTCTCTCTCTGTTCCAAGATGTCTTTCGGCCGGATTTAATTGAGAGAATCATATCAGAATGTATTAATTAAACATCCTGATCTCCAGCCTAACCCCGGGTAATATTGTAATTCCAAGGGTAGCGAACTAAAGTTAACTTCCTTAAGGTTCTTTACAACCTCATCTCTCTCACAACTCTTTCTCCTCCTCTTCTTCTACCTTCTTCTCATCTTTATCTTCTCTTTTTACTCCTGCTATTCCTATTCTACCTTTTCCTCCACTTCCACCCCCCCCCCCCCCTCCACACACTTATTTTTAAATCTCTATTTTCTACACCGTGTACCCAAATGACTTTTCATTCTCATCTGCAAGATGTCAGCTGTCTCCTCAATGCCAATGCAGTCTGGAACATACAAAAGAAGAAAGATCCTTATGTACGATTGATGAGTAGTTTTCAGATCTAGTATATAAACGTTCGATTGAATCCCTATAGTTATCGGAGCAACATGATATATACCAACTCCTCCCCTTGTGGAGTATGACTGAACATGAATTCTTGGGGAAAGGACACAGACAAATGGCCGAGATATCTGGAACCCTCTAAATCCTTAAAAATTCTAAAGACTTTAAAGATGAAAGATTGTCGCTGGTTCAAAAATATCCTCGATTTTTACGAAAAATTAACACTCGTAGAGATTGGAAAATAGGTAAAAATTGACACTTGTAGGGATTGGAAAATAGGGAAGATTAATCCAGTGTTTTTTGAAAAGATGGAACTCTACCATTCTTAGGAGGTCAAATATTTAAACAACACAATCTACTTGGCTTATTTTTTAGGGTGTTCGCCTCACAATTGTCGGTTCCATTCGTGGCGGCGTGTTGTGTACTTGAGCGAGACTCTATATTTCAGTCCTATCTGTTCCAGAAAATAAATTGTACATGTCATTAAAATTTCCAGTCTGTGTCTTGCTGAACTTCTGTGAGAAATACGTTAACGGTATATATACGTATACCGTTAACGTATTTCTCACAGAGGTTTACATGGAATCTGGTTAAGTACTCCATATATATATATATACGTATATATGGAGTACTTAACCAGATTCCATGTAATTTTTCCGTGGTTCTAACAACTGGAAAATTCATCGTCAGAAGCGACGAAGGACCAACACCCATCCTTATACTAAAGGAATAAAATGGAGTGAAATTTAATGAAATCAAAAATCTCAATATTATTGCTTTTCCTTCCTCTGCCATTTTCACACACTCGTTTCCATAACTTCATAATTCATCGGTATACCTCAAGGACAAAATTTAACTTTGAATTAAATTCACTAAAATGATAAATGTAATTCACGAGAAAACGCATACCATTATTGCTGTTGTTGTTGTTACTATAGATTGGCAGTATCGGTAGATAGTCGGACACCATGCTTTGCAGCATAGAGTTACGGTCCTTTATGGTCTGAGTTCAAATCACGCCGAGGTTAACTTTGCCTTTAACCCTTACGAGGTCGATTAAATAAAGTACCAGTAATACACTGGGTAATTGCTGACCTTGTGCCTAAAGTAGAAACAATTATTATTATTAATGTAATATTCTGCACCCACGGTTTGATATATTTCAGTTTTAAAAGTTCCCGCTTGAGGTTGAAAGCAGTTTGCTTAAACATTTAATCTGTACTAATAATAGATATTTGTTCTACAGGTTTATATATATATGTGTGTGTGTGTGTGTGTGAAAAGAAACGAATATAAGAGACTGCGAGTGAGTCGGAGATATAGATAGAGATAAAGAGGGAGTTAAGAAGAGAAATATAGATAAAGAGAGAGAGCGAGAGAGAGAGAGAGAGAGAGAGAAATATCATTAAGAATTGACAGCTAGGTTACCTCCCGCCAAGCTTACATCAATTTATGGCGATGTGACGTCTAGGAAGTCTGTTGCAATATGGCTGCTACATAACATTGCGTATGTAGTGGTGATAGTTATGGTGGTAGTTGTGGTGTTGGTAGTTGTGGTGGTAGTTGTGGTGTTGGTTGTTGTGGTGTTGGTAAGTGTGGTGGTAGTGGGGGGTATTTGTGGTGGTGGTAGTGGTAGTTGTGAATGTAGTTGTGGTGGTGGTAGTGGTAGTTGTGAATGTAGTTGTGGTGGTGGTAGTTATGATGGTAGTTGTGGTAGTAGTTATGGTAGTTGTGGTGGTATTTGCGGTGGTGTCGTTGTAGTAGTTGTGATGTTGGTTGTCTTGGTGGTAGTTAAGGTGGTAGTTGTGGTGGTGTCGTTGTAGTAGATGTGGTGTTGGTGGTGTCCGTATTTCTGTTGTTATTGTTGTTAGCTGTGGTACAGATGTCGCTCCTGGTGGCCCACCACGAGGAGCGACATCTGGACATGTGACTCTGGTGAATACATTGACGTTTGTGTATGTATAAGTTTCGCTTTGTGTTGGTGTGTATGGCTGTGTGTGTTGATGTGTATGGCTGTGTATGCGTTTGTTTCTGTCTATGTGCATAAACATAAGCACTCACACATTCATATGTATGTATGTATATACACAATGTATATATGTGATATATATATATATATATATATATATATATATATATATATATATATATATATGTATGCCTATGTATATATGTGTTTGTACATACACACATGTATATTTTCATATACATACATATATATCCATGTTTACATATTCATATGTATAAATATTTCTAAGTATGCATACATTCATTTGTGTATGTAACTATGTAATTATATGTACACACTATATGTGTGTACTGTGCTTATATAAATGAGTTCGTTTATATATAAATGAAAGTGAATTATGGTCTTTCGGGAGGGACGGTAGTCTGAATTATCTGAAAATGTTCTGGATTTCATTCAAAAGTGTAAAATAGTTAATAATCAGTTATTTAGTAGTCCCTAGCGGAACTCCTATGGGAGCTGAAACAACGGTTTGGCACTAATTATATAGAATCACTCTTATTTAACCTAAGAAGCTGTCATTATGGTTTGGTGCTAACTAGTAGTAGTTAGTGACGTTCTCAAAATTGTCCTTTTTCTTTCTCGATACTGTTGTTGTTGCTACTGTTGTTGTTGTTACGGTTGTTGTTGCTGTTGTTGTTGCTACTTTTATTGTTGCTACTGTTGTTTTTGTTACTGTTGTAGTTGTCTTACTGTTGCATTCTCACTCTCTTTCTTTCACCATTCCTGTCCTAATATTATCTTACTTTCTCACCATTCCTCTCCTAACATTATCTCAATCCCTCTCTCACCATCCCTCTCCCAACATTAGCTCTCTCTCTCTCTCTCTCAATGCCTCTCTCATCATTCCTCTCCTAACATTATGTCCAACATGTCAGATGCAATCCTTTGACCATTGAACCTCATCCAACTTTTTCTTTTCTTCACACATCATTTTCACACCTTTCATTAGTCACACATTCTAGAATTATTAAGACGTCCTCTTTCTCTCTATCTCTCTCTCCCTCTCTCTCTCTATCTCTCTCTCTCTCTCTCTCTATATATATATATATATATATTATATATATATATATATATATATATATATATATATATATATATAGAGAGAGAGAGAGAGAGAGAGAGAGAGAGAGAGAGAGAGAGAGATGTGTGTGTGTGTGTGTGTGTGTGTGTGTGTGACTTTCTGTTTGTCTCTTTGGCTCGGTGTCTCTGGTTGTCTGTCTGCCTGTCTCTATATGACGATTTCATTAACTCTAGAGTATCACTGGTACTATATATATATATATATCCGTTTCTGGAAAATATCATAACAATTTCGTATGAGCTGGATTCGATCAACTGAACTTGGATACAAATAAATATATGAATGCAAATAAATACCGCAAGGTAAGATTGTCAGATATTGATAATCCATTTCCAGGTAATTTATGATACTATAATCATGAATTTTAATTTAGACACGAGGCCAAACAATTTGGCGGGTAGGGAGGGGCAAGACAATTACACCGATCTCGACCCCAGTACATGGCTGGTATTTTATTTCATCCAGTCGAGAACGATGAAAGAGGTTTGAAGTCAGACAGAAGAAAGTCGTAACTAAATACTTCAAAGCACTTTCTCCGGTGATCTACCGACCCCGCCAATTCATCACCTTATATGATACTATAATAATAAAATAAGGTTTACTGAACACAAACATTGAGATAATCCTACATCCATTAACCTTTTCGTATTCTCTCAATTATCAGGAAGATGACATCCCATTATATTGTAGAGAGAACTATTAATATTTGAACAACGAAATTGATACACATTCACAGTTAAACTTTCATATATATTTATAATATATTTGTATAATGTAAGTATATATAAACCATGTTTACTATGTGTTGTGGTTATGGTTATATACACCTACTCCTCTTATATCAACACAACAATGGGTAAAGCTTCTCTGATATTTCAAATTATCTGCAATATGTTAAACTTCATTAAGAACAAAAGGGTAGGGGGATGGGCTTCATTAAAGATGTTATAGGCGAATATAATGAAGGATAAATATGAAATATATATGGAAACACAAAAGTGCTAACATGAATTTAAAATAAATAAACTTGAATTAATGAACTAACGTATCAAAAGCAGTATAAAGCATCATATATTCTAACGGGTTAAATAGGGGTTTTAGTATTTATAATAATGATAATAACAATAATCCGTATTATTATTATTTTATTATTAATTAGATATCAGATATATATATATGTATACATATGCATGTATATATATTTATATATATATATACATATATATATATGTATGTATGCGTATATATATATATATATATATAATATATATATATATATGTATGCGTATATATATATATATATATATATATATATATAGAGAGAGAGAGAGAGAGAGAGAGAGAGAGAGAGAGAGGGGGGGGGGGAGAGAGAATACGATGTGCATTATAAATGCATGTATTTCCTAATATAGAGTGAAATAAACCTTAGACAATATAAAATAATCATAAATAAAAATAATTTTTAAATATTAGAATTAGGGGGAATAATCAAGTGAACATTGAAAACTTTCTCGGTTATTGTTGTTGTTGTCGGTGGTGTTGTTGTTGTGGTGGTGGTAGTGTTGATGTTGTTGTTTATGTTGTTCTTGTTGATGTTTGTAGCACCATTATAAACGTATGAAAGGAAAACTAATTGATTTGTGATAGGGAAGGACGAAGTAAAGAGCAACAGTAAAAATACTATTCATGTTTAATAAAGTAAAAGAAGCAACTAAACTACGTAAATAACCTCTTTCTATATATATACATACATTTATCTATATATCTACATCTATCTGTCTATCTCTGTCTCTCTTTCTATGTATACATCCATCTCTCTCCTCTCTCTCTCTCTCTCTCTCTCTCTTCTCTCTCTCTCCCTCTCTCTCTCTCTCTCTCACTCTCTCTCCCTCTCTTATATATATAAACGGAACTCAAAGTAGGAGAAGTGATGTAAATGATATATTATAAATGCTTTATTTTTCTCCAAAATTTACGAATCCATCATTTTCAAAGAGAAATGGAAATTAAATACTTCTGATGTTTTTATTTCACTTTCAAATATTTCCGACAAATTTCATACCGGATATTATAATTATAATGAATAATATTTATTAGTGTTATTATTGAAGATGAGTAAGGGTGGTGGATTGGCGGTAACCGGTAGCGCGTTGGACATCCTGCTTTGCAGCATTGAGTTATGGCCCTTTACATTCTGAGTTCAGATCCGGTGGGGTTAGCTTTGCCTTTCATCCTTAAGGGGTCGATAAAATCAAATACCAGTCATGCGCTGGAGTTGATTTAATCGGATTTCCCTCCCTCCAAAATTGCTGGCCTCGTGCCTAAATCAGAAACTATTATTGAAGATGTGTAAGATTGCCGAGGGTGTCGCAGCAGCATAAATCTATTCTGGTTATGCTTTTGTATGCAAGAGAAGAGAATACAGGGGGTGGGGCTGTTATAGAATTGATTATGATCGGAGTTCGTTAATCTCTGGCTCAAAACATAACTCGAAGTTGATTTTGAATTAATTTAATGCTCTGACTTTCGTTGATCTAGGCTTTAACGTTAGTATTACTTATAAACTGAACAATGTTCTTCCAGACAGGGCAAATACCGTTTGAGTAAGTTGATTGAAATTTTGTGAATAATCTGCTAAATTACATTTTGAGTTGTATGTCCTAAAATATAGAAGATCAAGACTATATCGTTCCATAATTTATGTCAGTAAGGATATTTGGATATTCCACGAAGCAATTCGTGTTGCTTCAATATAACAGAATAATAGAATGATTTATATAGAATATAATGTTTGAATAGAATATAATTTTAGGATGCATTTGAATAGAATATATTGTTAGAATAGATTTGAATATAATAGAAAAGTAGAATGGCTTCACATAGAATATAATGATAGAATTGCTTCGAATAGATTAGGATTTTAGAATAGATCAGATTTTTAGAATGGCTTTGATAATATCGAAAGTTACAATGGCTTCAATAGAATAGAAAGGTAAGAATTACTGTTATTGTAATAGAATATTAAATTGGTAGAGTCTACTAACTTGATGGACTGTACCAATATATTTTACAATTTATTTTTATCAAAATTCACTCGCAAGGCATTGGTAGAAGGGTGGAATGTGAAGATATCGTACGGTAGAAGCGAGGCACACAAACCATATTGCTACGAAACAAACTTTTATCCAAGCAGTGAATGTATATATGCGTGTGTAATGTGTATATATATATATATATATATATATATATATATATATATATATATATATATATATATGCGTGTGTGCCTATCGGTAATGAATTAGACGCGGATAGAATATTGGAGAAGAGGGAATATTCAATTAAATGATCACAGGGTCGATTAGCTACATCAATCTCAATCAGATAGACTCATAATAATCCGTGTGACAGATTAACAGAAGTGATTGAATTACTATCAATTATCACTGATCTCCTTACTATATAAATCCTAATCCTTTCTCTTCCAGCATAGGGACGACTTATACGTGGTTGTTGAAGCAGCCTGCTAGAAATGACAGACAAATACGCCTCATATAACACTCTGTTATCTTAACATAAAAGCGAAGTTACTGAATGATATAATTCTAGATATCATATATGAAAATAGATGGTGGCATTGGTCGTCATTGGAATGTCAAGGTTAACAAAAGAAACAACAGCATCAACCACAATAAATCCCACAATAACGACTAAAATGACGACGATAGTTTGTAGGAGATATTAAGAACAAATGAGTATTTCCGAAGGGAGACGCTTTCACCATTACTGTTAGTCCTTGCTTTGATTCCATTAACCTTAGTTCTCAGAAAGGCAAAGTCTCACTACAAGTTTCAAATGGTGAGATGATAAATTACTTGACTTTACAGATGGTCTGAAACTGTTTGCTAAAAGTAAGAAGGACACTAAACTCATTAGTCCGAAACGGTAAGAGTAGTGAGCAAATATATAGCAATGCAATCTGAAATAAATAAATTGTGAAATATTATTACTTAGTGAGAGAAAATAACATCTGATGGTATAAAAGTATATGATGACAGGAGTGATCAAAGTGATGGGAGAATGTGAAAGATAAAAGTACCTGAGTGTTTAAGAGGCGGGCAAAATACTTTGTAAAGAGATAAAAGACAGGAAATAATATTTTCGAAGAGTAGAGTATATATTGATTTCTAACCTAATTGTGGTAAAGTATGACAGCAATTAACCACTGGGTAATATCAATATAGAGTTACTCAGTTGTATTTCTGCAGAAGAGGACAACTTATATATATTGATAAAATGGCACAGCAATTATTGAGCTTTTTCTCATACATGGGTGGCACAAATACGACATTTTAGTCATTTCAAAGACTTAGATTCCTTTCTGTATGTTCAGCGGCAAAAGAATAACGAACCGACCATGCTCTCACAGCACACCTGAAAGTCGTTTAGATCAAGTGATACCTATGATTGTAACTTTAGGCCTTGTACTGGACCAACCCACTCTCTGAACAATGGTGACCCTCAAAGACGAACAAGTCAACATCATTGGGCTACCTCCGCGTCGCTTGTTTGAAATCAGTTTTTATTTTACTCGAATGATATCAAAAAGAATCATGTACCTCTCAATCCCGGTGGACTAACTGCGTAGTCTGGAACCGAACTGAGTGTTTCCATGTCAACGAATACATACATACATCAATACAAACACATATATATATT
Source organism: Eledone cirrhosa (assembly GCA_964016885.1). Lineage (NCBI taxonomy): Eukaryota > Metazoa > Mollusca > Cephalopoda > Octopoda > Eledonidae > Eledone > Eledone cirrhosa. Next base: position 33,862,130 of record OZ024751.1, read on the forward strand.
TATATACGGCTATATATTTATTAGAATGAGGCTTGTTAGAAAAAGAAAAGAGAATGCCAGTGTATCTGGCCTTCGTCCTTCATTACTCAGAAGGAGAAAGAGGAAGTAGATAAAGAAAAACGTGTTTATCAGGATGGTTGAAGTTGGTGGGTAAATAGTGTGGTGTGCGGGGAGGATACCGAGGTAATGCCAGAACATTCCTATCATTGCTACTGATATCTGGATGCCAATGAGGTGTATTTTGAGCGTATCTCTACTGTTTTTGTTTGTGTGTGTATTTATACATACTTATATATATAAGTATATATGTATGTACACACACAAACACAGACACACACATAGACACACACACACACATATATATATATATATATATATATATATATATATATATATGCACATGTCTAACTTGATGCAATCTCTCAGCTGAAACTAAGATTTTTTGGTAATCTAGCAGTAAATTGAATCAAATTTATTCGGCTTTACTGAGGAATGGCGGTCAAACAGAGAAGGAGAAACACTCCTACGCTACCACTATACCCACTACATCGACCAGTGTAACACCACCACCATCACTACCACCAGCACCACCACTACCACCATCACCACCCACTACCATCACCACTTACCACCACCACTACAACCATCACTACCACCATCACCATCACCACCACCACCATCACCACTACCACCACCACTACCACCACCATCATTACCACTACCACCAGCACCACCACTACCACCACCACTACCACCACCATCACCACCACTACCACTACTACTACCACCACCATCACCACCACCAGCACCATCACTACCACCACCACTACCACCACACCATCACTACCACCAGCACCACCACTACCACCACCATCACCACCACCATCACCACCACTACCACTACCACTACCATAACCAGGAAATAATCGTACTACTACTACCGCCAATACACAACCTGTACACCACTACAGGTTCACAACCACCAACAACAGCAACACAACTGTAGCCTCACAACACCAGCATCACAACAAAATTCCCACTTCCGCTAAATAACCAATACCACAATACCATCGATACTACATCTACATTTGCCACCACCACCACATCTTCCATCACCACCAACACCACCACCATAAACTCCAGCAGCCTCACACTACCACCACCATCCCATATACTACCACCGCTACTATAACCACCACTAAACCAGCCCCACTACAACCATCACTTTCTCTCTATCGAACTATAAACGCAGTTCGTTCATCTTCGTTTCTCTCCGTTCCATACCAAAGATAAATGCTATTTTTTTGTTCATTTTCTACAAAGAACACTCAGAATTAAATTTCACGATTCAGTGAGATGACCAATGATGATGATGATGATAACAATAATAATAATAACAATCTTAGTTCGTTTTTGAGTATCTAATCTATAACGACTTTATTGGACTAGACCGAAGGCCAAGGTGTTTTTTTATTCATGAGTGGGAAAAGGGGATATATATAGAGAGGGGGGGGGGGGTTAAAAACAATCACGAAAGGAATAAGAGAGACGAATGTTGTTGGTGATTATGATGATTAATATCGTGATAATGATGATTAGGATTGTAATTCTGATGCAGTATACCGTTACTTTAATGGGTATCTAATACAATTCAATTCCACCAAGCTTAAAGAGCAACGTCCCTTCATGGCAACCCCACATTTAATTCAAGATCTCCACAGTAAGACCCTTCATGGTAACCCAACATGTAATTAGAGATCTGCACAGTAACGTTCACCCCACATGTAATTAGAGATCTGCGCAGCAACGTCCCTTCATGGTAACCCCACATTTAATTAGAGATCTGCCCAGTAACATCCCTTCAAGGTAATCCCACATTTAATTAGAGATCTGCACAGCAATGTCCTCTCGGGGTAACCCCACGTGTAATTATAGATCTGCCCAGCAATGAATGCAACTACTATAATGAAATGCAATGAATGTTAGAGAGGAAATTGTTGGCTTACGATATGTGAATGGCAGTGAAACATTTTCCATAACGAAGCTTATTGATATTGTTATGGTTTAGCTGTAGATTAAACATGATCTAACAGACATGCCTATCATCAAAAGCCCTTCCAGCTTTGTCTATCCTGCCTGTTATTCACAAATAGATTACCCAGATCGACTTCATCTAATATCTTCTTCCAGTTCTTATTTTCTTTTTAAATTAAAGATAATTATTATAACCGCGACGATTGTGGTGATGATCCTGATAGAATATGCTGTCACTCTCATAAGTATCAGTTTAAATTCTGGGAGGGATTTGGTTGTTATTTCTAACATATTATATGACCGTATCGAGATTCTCATGTTGTATAGCATATGGTAAAGGTTTCACTGGATGTAGTAATCAATATTTACAAACTGGTATAGAATCATCTGTTAACGAAGCAAGAACACAGTTTAGATTATTCAGTTCGGCATAGAACATGTATGCATGTGATACATGTATGTATGTTATGTATGTATGTTATATATGTATGTATGTAAGTATGCATGTATGTATACTATGTACGTATGTTATGTATGTATATATGTTATGTATTTATGTATGTATGTTATATATGTATGTATGTTATGTATGTATGTGTGTGTATATACTTCAGTATGTGTGATAAACAGATTTAATTACAGACTTATTAGAACCAGGCTTGTAGGAAAAGGCAAGGGAATGCCACAACGTGTAGAGTGAAAGAATGGTATGAAGGAGAGTGGCAGCTATGGAGAATCTCTTTATAGAAGACAAGAACACAAGAGAGTTGTTGGTTTAGTTGTCCATACGCCGTTCATTGGTTCAAGGCCATTTTACTAACTGCTTGTTCATCAATATATCGGCATTATCGGCAAAAATGAGCAGAAAACGGAAGGTGTTTTTATGGAATTATTTGCGTATTATAAATTCATTGATTCTGTGTGTCTAGCAGAGAAATAAAGACTGGAGTAGCGAAATGTCAGGCTAGCCTAAATAGATATTGAATATACTACGGCAGCAGATTTTTACACAAGACCAGATACCGAATAAATAATATCACATGAATGTAAATATTTCCAGAAACATGAGGTGAATTAATTAGGAAGTGTAATAGAGAGCAGCCTAGAACTCTAGGTGAACGGGTTGATCTCAGATATGTGGGGTTCCTAAATTTCCCAAGGGTGATGTCCGCACCCCTACTGGGTAATTATGTTGACTTTATTATTTGTTAGTTGTATTCTGTTCTCTGTTTACTGTATTTAAATCTCCGCTATTTATTGTATTCTACTCAAGGTTGTCAACCCGAGTGGCTAATGAAGAAATTGTTTTATATTAATGACTTAGCAACTATTATCGTGATGTCTGACAATTATGTGATGGTGATGATGATGGTATGTCTGACAGTTATCTGATGATGATGATGATGATGATGATGATGATGATGATGATGAAGTTGATGATGATGGTATGTCTGACAGAGATGTTTTAATGTGTAATATAATGTGTGAAACTATTGAGAAGTGGATTATTATGATTATCTTGGCTGTGGTGGTGATGGAGGAGGTGATGGACTTTGTCATGGATAATGGTGTTGATGATGATGATGAGGAGTGTGTGTGTGTGTGTGTGTGTGTGAGAGAGAGAGAGAGAGAGAGAGAGAGAGAGAGAGAGAGAGAGAGAGAGAGAGAGAGAGAGAGAGAGAGAGAGAGAGAGAGAGAGAAATATGTACATATATCTACATACATGCATTCGTGTACTTTTAATTTTTAGTATTTTTATCCATTTGTATGAGTGGTCTTGAACAGGAAGCTGACAATTGCTGTACTGAATCCTATTGAAATAAAGAGTTTGAGAGAAAGTTATTTCTATTAACAACTAACCATCTTCATTAATAAGAGATGGACGTTTTCGGAAGATGTACTGGACAGAATGGCATGCACTTGACAATAATAGAATTACGAAAGAAAAGTTGATAACATCATCGTTAGCAAATGTTCATTAGATCTGATACACGACGAAAACCCGTTGGGACATGAAAAACCCTCATTAATTATAGCTTTACACAGAAATTGTACAGCAAAGATTCCTAGTATTTCTGGTGTGCTGTGTTAGTCTAAAGAAGACCCCGTTGACAAGTGAATCTCTGGAAAGAATTTAGGATAATTGGAGAAAATAAATGAAATTATTGAAGCTAAACCTGTAGAATTCTCTTACTACTTTAGATTCTCATAAAGATGAAACCTTGTGAAAGAACGGCAGTAGTGTACTTGGATAATTACCCTGTAATATAGTAATGTTTTCTAAGAAGTAGCGAGATTGGCAGTATTGATATAGTGGTGATGGCTTCGGTGTAATTATGGTCTAAATCACAAACACTTTGCTAGCCCGACTGGTTACGGTGTTCGGCTAACGATTGTAAGGTTGCAGGTTTGAATCCCAGACCAGCTCAGGCGTCGTTGTCTTTGAGCAACGTTCTTTGATAGGTCAGTGACACTTCCGTAAGATGTCACGTTGTGGGATTGAACCGAGGAGCTTATGAATGCAAATCGAACTTCTTAACCAAACGATCATGTTGCTTTCACTCTGACACACACAAACAAATAATGTACATACGCATGCATGTATACACGCATACACGCTCGCACATATACATTCCACATATACATTCATGTATATATATAGTTTCTAAGAAACCACCTTAAGGCAGACCACCACAGTTTATCTTTCTCCGGAGGTGTCGTGCTTTTCGTCCTGGATTCAATCTCAAGGCATCAAAATATTGCAGATCAGTTACCTAGCAACATATCTAAGAACCCCAGTTAACCCAACTTATTGATAAATCTTGTGATAACAACTAAAGAACATTTGCTCCTCAGGTGGTCCTGAAGTGCACTCATGCACCACCTTAATTATGTCACCTGTACATTATTGTAAGGAAGCACCTGAACTTCTGATGCTTACAGCCGTCCTTTCTATTGGTCTTCTTTGGGTCTTCCTGGGTTTCCACCTCTCCAAGGTAACCTGCTCAGAGTGGTGGTTCACTCGCTGATGACCTGCTACCATATATAGATGCACAATATACACACACGCACGCACACGGAGTTATGGATAAAGGTGTATTATATAAAGATTTTTAGAGATAGCATCAACACCTCCACCACCAGAACCATCACCACCACCATCACCACCATTATCACCACCATCATCACCACCATCACCACCATTATCACCACCACCATCACCACCATCACCACCATTATCACCACCACCACCATCACCACCACCACCATCACCACCACCACCATCACCACCATCACCACCACTATCACCACCACCACACCATCACCAGCACAATCACCACCACCATCACCACCACCATCACTACCTCCATCACCACCACCACCACCAGAATCATCTTCACTTTTTCCCGGGAGAATTGTTTCAGTAAGATCAGGCATTTATTTAATTATTATTGTTGTTGTTACTTTCTTTAGAATTGTTTCTTCAATATCCGACAGGGATATCATTGCTCTTCGTTGATTAGAAGCTATTGAGGATAACAATAATAATAATGTTGATGATGAGGAGGAGGTGGTAGAGGTGGATGATGATGATGGCGATGATGATGATACGACAAACAATAATAATGATAGTAGAACTAGTATCAAATTCCAACAAAAACAACGATAATGATAACAATATCACTTAAAATAACATCAATACAGATAGTAATAATAATAATATTATTAGTGGTATTAGTAGTAGTAGTAGTAGTAGTAGTAGTAGTAGTAGTAGTAGTAGTAGTGGTGGTGGTGGTGGTGGTGGTGGTGGTAGTAATAATAGTAGTAGTAGTAGTAACAGTAGTAATGGTATTAATAATAATATTAGTGGTAATAATAATAGTAGTAGTAGTAGTAGTAGTAGTAGTAGTAGTAGTAGTAGTAGTAGTAGTAGTAGTAGTAGTAGTAGTAATATCAAATACCAATAACAACAATATTGATATTAATAAAATTAGAAAAAGAAAGGCAATAATAAAAATATTAACAACAACAACAATAATAATAATCGCGTGAATGAAAAGTCGTAATAAATTTAACTAGATATAATGAGTTCTAATTAGGTAGAAGTTAATGTAATTACCGTGCAATTAGCTATAATTACGCGTAATTCATCTGATTATGGGTGAGCTTGGTCTAACTTTATATACAGTTATAATGAAAGATAATAACCGTGTGTGTAGAGGAAGATGATGATGATGATGGGTTAGTATCTGGGGGTGGGGTAAGAAGTAGGAAGTGAGGGATGGGATGATGCTGGAGATGAGGGGGAGTTTATCTATATCAGGGAAGAGATGAATATATTTTTGTACGTAAAAAGAAGGGAAAACTGCCAAAAAGTGAATGTAGTAAACTTTAAATCAATGCTTGACAAAAATAGAAACCTCTAATATGAAAAAAGATGTACACACACACACATTATATATATATATATACAGTCCAGAATTAGCCGTCGAAACGTCTTGAGCTCAGCCGTCGGGGTCCTACTCGTTCCTATATATATATATATATATATATATATAATGTGTGTGTGTGTACATAAAAAGATGTACACACACATTATATATATATATATATATATATATATATATATATATATATAATGTGTGTGTGTACATCTTTTTTCATATTAGAGGTTTCTATTCTTGTCAAGCATTGATTTTAAAGTTTGTGTATATATATATATATATATAGAGAGAGAGAGAGAGAGAGAGACACTATCTGAGGTCACCAGATTCGCCCGGGTAAACATGATAAGAGATGACATGTAGAAGAGAAAACGACTGTATGGGATGCGTTGTCTGGTTTACAGTTTGAGGCGAACCCGAGGTGTGTCTGTGTGTGTGTGTGAGAGAGAGACAAAAAACAACAATAAACAATCTCCCAGTAACACCAGATTCTTCGTTTTATTATTCGTGCATAGTATATGAAGATTTCTAGGTGTTCCAACTCGTGAACAACCTACATATAACTATCCATGGATAAAAAGAGATTATCTTGTATTCAATCCTAGGACTTTGAAACTGAGCCTGAAGTTTATTTATGGTCATAGCAAAACTGACTGTAACACGAAACTGAAGTCTTGAGAATTTGAATGGCAGCTCGGAAGAGAAAGAGATAAGGGGAATCTTGAGAATAAATGCATTTTCTCCTTAATGATTGCCTCCAGGAATACTGACTTCTATGAGATGGTTCATCTTCCACTTGTAAAACGTGTGCCATAGTATAGACGTGGCTGCTCCAAGTTTCTCAAAAGGATGATGGGAGTTCCAATGTTTTATATTATATATAGATATAGATAATTATATATATAGATAATCATATATATATATATATATGTGTGTGTGTGTGTGAATACGTACGTGTGTGTGTGTGTGTGTGAATACATATATATATACGAACTTATGATAACACATACATGCACACAGATGATTTTAATTAGCAGAATCCGCTAACATCCAACCACTTTTTGGCTAATAAATACTTAACCAACATTTTTTTCTCAGTGTAAAATGACTTTTTTTAAAGGTTCATATTCCCATCTTCTTCTCTGTCTATAAGCTCAATTACAGCACATAATTATCTCTACACCACCACCATCATACCACCATCGCTACCACCAGCACCACCGTCACAGCCTTTATATCATAAACACACTCACACATACAAACAAGACACTATATCTATTCAAGCAATGAGTATAGAATTTCAAGGATATATTTGTGTTGAAATTCTGGTAACATTGCCAAATATATATATATACATACATACATACATACATACATACATACATACATACATACATACATACATAGATCAGATTCTTTGCTAATTTTAGTCCCAAAACTATTTCTGCTGTGGTTCCTTTATTGCGAAAACTGATAAGAAAGTTGTGTAAATTAGATTAAGTCTGTATTAAAATGTTAATGAGTGTGGGATGTGTCGGCATAACGGGTGTATGTATATGTGCCTGTCTGTGGTGCATTGGTGGGGGATATGTCGGGATAATGGATTTATATATATATATATGTCTGTATGTATGTATGTGTGTGTGTGTCTGGTTTCTAGGCAAAATTAATAATATATATATATGAAGAATATAAAATATATAAGTAAAATATTATAAAATAAGAAGGTAACGAAAGAAAAAATTTTAGCTGATGAACTGAAATAATGGAAATTTGAATATATATGTGTGTGTATATATATATGATGCTACTAGTGTGAGTATATATATATGTATATATGTGTGTGTATATATATATATGATGCTACTAGTGTGAGTATATATATATGTATATATGTGTGTGTATATATAGATGATGTTACTAGTGTGAGTATATATATGTATATATGTGTGTGTATATATAGATGATGCTACTAGTGTGAGTATATATATATGTATGTGTGTGTATATATAGATGATGCTACTAGTGTGAGTATATATATATGTATATATGTGTGTGTATATATAGATGGTGCTACTAATGTGAGTATATATATGTGTGTGTATATATATATAGATGATGCTACTAGTGTGAGTATATATATGTATATATGTGTGTATATATATATATGATGCTACTAGTGTGAGTATATATATATGTATATGTGTGTGTATATATAGATGGTGCTACTAATGTGAGTATATATATGTGTGTGTGTGTATATATAGATGATGCTACTAATGTGAGTATATATATGTATGTGTGTGTGTGTATATAGATGGTGCCACTAGTGTGAGTATATATTTGTATGTGTGTGTATATATAGATGATGTTACTAATGTGAGTATATATGTGTGTGTGTGTGTGTGTGTGTATATAGATGCTACTAGTGTGAGTATGTATATCTGTGTGTGTATTAAATCTTGTTACTTATGTGAAAATATATATGTAGTTAGGTATATGAATATACATGTGTGTGTATGTGGTTACTAATGTGAATATATACATACATGTGTATGTCTGTATGTAATTGACTGTCTGTGGGAATGTATGTCGTCATGTAATATATATATATATATATATATATATATATACATATATATATATATATATATATATATATATATATATATATATACGGGGCGGGGGTGTATGGGCTTGAATATACATGTGTGTATGTTTAAGTAAGTGGATGTGAAACAGACTAAAAATGAGACAACGAGAGACAAAAAAAGGAGAGCTTGGATGAAATTAAAGATATGTGCGTTGGAATATATATAAATATATATATATATATATATATATTTATATATATATATATACATATATAAATATATATATATATATATATATATATATATTTATATATATAAATATATAAAAATATATATATATATATATATATATATATATGTATATATATATATATATATATATATATATATATATATATATATATATATATATATATATATATATATATTATGGGGGGAGGGGTTAATCAGAGGTTTTATGTGTATGTTTGAGTGAAATAAAAATAGATATTGAACGACAAAGATAGAAAGTGAGAGAGAAAGAGAAGAGAGGGCGAGAGAGAGCGACAGGAGAGAGGGTGGTGGTGACAGTGGGAGGGGGTGGGGAATTTGATATTATTGTTTTAATTCTTTATCTAATTACTTTTTTCTTATTTCACTCCCTTGGTCTTCTATTACTTCTATTATATCTAAGAAAGATTACACCTATGTATACACACATATACACACACATATATATACACACATATATACATACACATATATATGCACTACATAATTACCTACACATATATATTCATACATATATACATTATTATATTCATACATGCATACATATTAACACAAAAATACTTACACTCATACATACTCATGAATACATACAAGCTCATATATATGTATGTATGTGTATCCATACACACATACATATGAACACATATACGCACATATATATGTATAGAAGGGGAGAGTTTCATGCTGATAAGTAGACAGGTAGTTAATTAAAGAAGAAGAGCGGAGTTGTAAGAAATAGAAAAGTTTCAAAATAACAGAAAGAATGAAATACAGAGAACGAATAAACCTACAAATACATTCCCCCTCATTCCCCCACATTTTACCTCAGAAAGCCTTCCTGGAGTAAGCTCTGTTCCTGTTTGTTGTTGATCCGGTTGCAACAATATTGTTACTTATCTGGTAGAAAGGTTGCTCAGCTTTATCACTTAAAGTTGTGTGAACTGAGCCAAGGGAGATATCAAGGATGTGAGCATTTTTTCTATTGATAATCGTCGGTCTCGATTAATTAAATCTCGAGCAGCATCGATTTTATTTTCACAAACTGGGGTTGATTGCCTGAAGATCCGTTCATCATCTTCAGTTCGGTCTAATCCTTCTTTCAAACGAGTTATCCATTTATAAATTTCTGATTTTTTAAGGGAAGTATCTCCATAAACATTTCTCAAATCTTCAATAATGTCCTTTTTCTCCCAATCAAGTTTTACCATAAATTTATTGTTGGTTCTTGCTTCAGTTACTATAAGTGGTTGTTTTCCAAATGGCATAAATTTCAATTTATTGCTCCAGATTACTTCCGGTTCATTCAGGTAACACGTTTAACTTGCTGTAATCAAGTAGCAAAATATTTGCACAGTGTTCATATAAAAGACATTTCCATGATTTTTTTGAATGCCCCTCATATATATATATATATATATATATATATATATATATATATATATATATATATATATATATATATATATATATATATATATATATTTATAGTGGTAGTAGATTGACCTCCCTGCCTCTGCCTTCTATCTTTGCACGCGGCAATGGACAGAATTGCTTCCACATCATTCATTCTCATCTCGGGAACAATTTTGAATAGCGCCAGTTCGTAATTCGAACTCGGGAATTTTATATTCTCCGAGTGAAAACAACCTTCTGAGGAGAGTTTATCTTTTCAATGGAGGCCCGCAGGGACTATCCATTTATTTTTGAGACTCGAAACCGTTCGGTAAAGGTAACCATAGTAAGTACAGTTTTTTTTTTTTTTTATTTATTTTAAAACTTTTTCTTATTTGCTAAACCTTGATTATATATATATATATAATCAAGGTTTAGCAAATAAGAAAAAGTTTTAAAATAAATATCTGTAAGGTGAAACACATGTCCTCGAAAATGATTTGCTAAATGTTGTGGAACTCTCTCTCTCTCTCTCTCTCTCTCTCTCTCTCTCTCTCTCTCTCTCTCTCTCTCTCTCTCTCTCTCTCTCTCTCTCTCCCTCTCTCTCTCTCTCCATCTATCTATCTATCTCTCTCTCTCTTACTCTCTCTCTATCTCTCTCTCTCTCTCTCTCTATATATATATATATATATATATATATATATATATATATATATACACACAATATATTAATAAATTGAAACTATATTTATAAAACCATATTTATTTTATTATACATATTTTATACATATTTTAAGGGCAACCAAGGCAAATTATGGTGCGCTTTCATGAGATAAAATTCAAATTTGTTTTATAAATAAATATTGACATACCCGGAAAAAAAGACAACCTTAACGGTTGGAGCTTCCTGGATATATATATATATATATATATATATATATATATATATATATATATATATATATATATATATATCCAGGATGAAGAAAAAAAGACAAAGAGGAAAGGTAAGACGAAGAAATAAGATGAAAAAATGAAAAAGAGATAAAAGTGAAAGAAGGAAAGGATTAGAAAGATACTGGAATGGTTCATTAACAGATTATCAGAATGATTTCAATAGTAGAGATAAAGAGGGGTGCCTTTGTGTAAGACTGATATTACCACAGTTACACACACAGTTACACACTGACACACACACACACACATGTACACACACACAGTTATACACTGACACACACACACACAGTTACACACTGACACACACACACAGTTACACACTGACACACACACAGTTACACACTGACACACACACAGTTACACACACACAGTTACACACTGACACACACAGTTACATAAAGAAACTTGTTAACTAAGCATTAATATTATTGAATATAATTAGTAGTAGTAGTTCTAATAGTAATGGTGGTGGTGGTGGTGGTGGTAGTAGTAGTAGTAGTAGTAGTAGTAGTAGTAGTAGTAGTAGTAGTAGTAGTAGTGGTTGTAGTAGTAGTAGTGGTAGTGGTAGTAGTGGTAGTAGTGGTAGTAGCAGTGGCGGTGGTAGTAGTAGTGTCCTCATATGTTCGCATCACTATATTCTTGCGTTTCTTGATAATGTATATTGATCTAACACCTGTTAACATGTGTATCAATATACTAATGTGTCTGTGTGTGTATATATATACATATATACATATATATATATACATATATATATACATATATATATATATATATATATATATATATATATATATATATATATATACATATATATATATATATATATATATATATATATATACATATATATATATATATATACGAATACATATACACGCATATAGATAGGTACATATATATATATATATATATATATATATATATATATATATATATATATATATATATATATATATGTCTATATGCGGATATAATTTTATGCATGTGTATATTATATATATGTGTGTGTTTGCGTATGTGTGTGTCTCTATATATATATATGTATATATATATATAGAGATGTGTGGTGCTGGAATATTTGTTAGCTTAAGTTTCCCCCCCCCCTCTCCCCAATCAATACATATGATCCCCTTCCACTCAGCTCCAATACAGATTTACAACTTATACAAATCAATATATACATATGTTCCCTATTTTTTCTCTTTTCTGCCATTCCTTTAACTAATTACATATATATACGTGTACCGCTTGTGTGTCTCTGTGTACGGCTTGTGTGTGTCTGTGTACGGCTTGTGTGTGTCTGTGTGTCTATGTACGCCTTGTGTCTCTGTGTGTATGTCTTGTGTGTGTCTGTATGTAAGATGCGTTTTACCTGACTGGTTGGGTTCGATTGTCTGTACATATACATAACTACATGGGATTTTATACATATATACATACACACACACGTATATATATATATATATATATATATATATATATATATATACATATGTAAGTACATAAATATATATATGTATGTGAGAGGGTGTATTTGTCTATACAGCAGAATCAGTTCCAAACAATCACTATGCTGGTTCCTTATATAATTCCAGAGATATTCCAATATCTTCTACAATATTTCAGCCATTCCAATCCTTCTTCCATCTATCTTTCTTCTTTCAACTCTTTCATTCTTATTTCATCTCCTTACATTTTATTCTTTTCTAATTCTCCATATCACAGTAAACCTTTTACAAAACACACATATAAGCATATATTTATACACACACATGCACATACAAACACACAAACACACACACCTATATATATTATTAATATAGGAAGGGTAACAGGACGGTCAAGCTTTATTTAGTAGCCAGATGGCAAATTCACCATCGAAGAAATCTAGTTCCCTCTCCTATAATATCTACACTCTACTCTTTTAAAGTATTTAGTTGAATAAAGACCTTTCCTACTTTAACGTGTTGTATCGAGTTTTGTGGTTTTGTTGTGTTGTTGGCATAAGCATCAGAATTGGTCTTCTTCGGAATTCTCCAGGAAGATTTGATCATGCCGTATATGACGGCATGGAGAAAATACATCATTATTTTCATTTAACTCTCGGGCAGGGGATTGGCAGTATCAGTAGAAGGTCGGACGCCATTCTTTCCAGCATAGTTACGTCCCTTTGCGGTCTGAGTTCAAATCCCGCCAAGGTTAACTTTGCCTTTCATCTTTACGGGGTAGATAAAATAAAGTACCAGTAATGCACTGGGTATTTGCTGGCCTTGTGCCAAAAGTAGAAACAATTATTTTCATTTAACCTTGATGTAAGCTGCAGGATGAGGTGGAACCCAACACCACGATCAACACCACCCTTATGTCACCTTTAATTTTCATGATTACCATCTCTACTAATTTAGCACCTTACTCTTATATATATATATATATATAAACGTTTGAATTTGTAAAGCCAAAACAATGCAGGTATGGACATAGAATAAAAAATGCAAATGCAAAAGATATTGTTGACAATTAGTCTTTTACCTTAGATTTATTTAAATGTCCTTAATTTTCGAGATAATATCTCTTCTTCGGAGGGAAGTAAAGCGATTAAACCAGTGTTCTAAATAGCCAGCCTAGTCATGCTGTCAGCATGACTTTACAAATTCAAACGTTTATACCTCATTACACAATGCTTCAAGTGAACTATAACTTCCTCCTATATATATATACATTGGTTTCAAGCATAATCAATTGTTATCTCTTTTCAACTGTATGTCGTGTAACTGCCAACTTGAGAAAGCAAAATCAAAACTCTACAATACACACCTCACAATACACACTTCAGAACACAATATGTACTACATAGTACACACTTCACATTACCAACTACACAGTGCAAACCTCACATTAGCCACGACACAGTACACACTTCCCACGCCATATTACAACAGGCAACTCGACACTGCACACAGCACACTACATTCTATTAAAGTCTTTTGTCTAATAACATCACAATGTAACAACTACAAATTAACTATATACATTATTTAGCATACACACATTACCAAATAAGATTGCAGAAATTATCACCAAACAACTTTCACCATAAATAATACAGAAATCTACAAACACAGAAAATATAAACAGGAAAAGAACACCGATTGAATACTAACAGCTAGTAGTAGCTACAGAAATATGGCCGACATAATTCTCCTTCATTCTATTGTGCATTACAGTATATTATGTATATATATATATATATATATATATATATATATATATATATATATATATATATATATATATATATATATATATGTGTGTGTGTGTGTGTGTGTGTGTGTGTATTTATGTGTATATATATTTATGTGTATGTTTATGTGTATATATTTATAACTATGAACACACACATATATATATATATGTATGTATATATGTATATATATTTGTGTGTGTGTGTATATATATATATATATATTTATATATATAAATATATATATATATATATATATATATATATATATATATATATATATATATATATATATATATATATATATATATATATATATTATAGATCCTTTTTTACACTTCATCATTTTCTCTCTTATGTAATTTCGTCAGTTGCTTTAAGAGTTGAAATCAGTTTAAATATATTTAGCTATAGTGACAAGGAACTTAATCCAATTGGACGCAATTTAGCTACATTTGCTAAGTATAAAAGATTTTTACTTTAACAATTCAATCTGTGCTATTGATTTTTGTTGATGTAGCTGTTGGTGGTAGTTGTGTTGGTGTTGTTGGTATTCATGTTATTGTTGTTGTGTTGCTTTTCTTCATGTTATTGTTGTTGTTTGTGGTGTATTTTTTGGAGGGGAATTTAAGTTTTGGCTCCTACTTCTACGTTTAGTTCTTAGAACAAACAAGCCGAAGGTGTGAAACTTAATGTTAAGGAATGTAAGATAAATCTAATATCTAATTATTGTAAGTTAAGCAATGGTAATTGGGTGGTTTATATTTATAAATGTTTTTATAGATGAATGCGTGAATGGCGATCGCTCTCGCTCCTTCACCCTCCCTATCGACACCCTCTCTCTATATATATGAATATATATATATATATATAAAACTATACTGTATACAGAGACACACAGACACGCACGTATACATATATATATACACATTTATATATAAGTGTGTATATTATATATGTATGCATGTATATATATATATATATATATATATATATATATATATATATATATATATATATACACTTTGCTGGAAATGGAAGGCCATATTACAATACATTATTTTAATGTTCACAAATACATAATACACTCTTGCATGGCCGGGATTACGTAAGGAATAAAGAAAGAATTGATACGAAAGTGGCAGAGTTTCTGGTAAATTCTTTCTGCCAGTATTCTTCTTAATCGTCTGCACGCTGCATCTAACGTTCTGCTGGAATCTCAGTGTGGTTTCCGTTGATATTGGGACACTGCAGATCCGATTATCCCACTTCTTCTGCCTGATACAGAAGTGTGAGGAGCAACAGCTTGATCTGTGAAATTGCTTTATTGATGTAGCGAAGGCCTTTGACAGAGTCAATAGGCACGCCCTTTGACAGAGTCAATAGGTAAGCCCTTTAGAGTTAAAGCTTGGTTGCCCTCTAAAGTTTTCGGGTCTTATACGTTCATTGCATCATGATGGTTTCTTTCTTAATATCTAGGCTTTCTTGTTTGAAGAACTGACCAAAGGATGACCAAGTTCTCGATAAATAGGCTATTGGATCAACCTAAATACCAAAATATTGCATACTACTCCCAGAGAGGGAGAGAGAGAGAGATGTAAACCATGAGAGAGTAAGATGTAAACCATGAGAGAGATGTAAACCAAGAGAAATAAAGTGATAAAAGTGATGAAAACTAAGAAAGAGAGATTAAAACCGAGAGATAGAAAGAGACAAATGGAAACCAAGAGAGAGAGAGAGCGCGAGAGAGAGAGATTAATAATAAATAAACTTGAAAGTGGAAATGATGAAGAGTAAACCAACATAAAAATGTCAACAAAAAATATTTCGAAAGTTTTTCTTCCTGCCTCAACACCCCCAAAACCTAATAACTATTAATTGTTATTAATTAAGCAGAATTAAGCTATATTTCATATTTTTTTCGACTGTTTTATTTTTCTATCTCATCTGAGAGTCACTCCTAATCTCCCCACTCTCAGAAGCTAATTAAGCAATTACTCCGGTACGTTAATCAATTAAAGAAATGAAATTTGGTTTTCATTTAGGAATTTTATATTTGTTTTCGTTCTCATGGATTTGGGGCCTTTTTGTTATGGGTGTGTTTCTGTGTGTGTGTGTAGGTGTCTTCATATGTGTTTATACATACATATGGGCATGTGTGTGAGTGTATGCGTGTGTATATGAGAGTGCGTGTCAGTATATCCGTGTGTATGTGTGTGTGTATGTCAGTATATCCGTGTATGTGTGTGTGTGTGTGTAAATATGGAGGGAAAACAAACCAGAAGAAAAAAGGAGAGAAAGATTAAAAATGAAAAAGACGAATAAGGACAGCAACAACAACAACATTAGTGATAATTAAAAGTTAGATACCCTTATAAAGTAGTAGTAGTAGTAGTAGTAGTAGTAGTAGTAGTAGTAGTAGTAGTAGTAGTAGTAGTAGTAGTGGTGGTGGTGTCCAACATTGTTATTATATTGCGATGATCATCTCCCTAAACATCTCCCTAATCATCTCCCTAAACTCTCCCTAAACATCTCCCCAAACATCGTCATTTATTATTATTACTTATTGTATGAATAGAAAACATTATTGGAAAAATCGGTAGAGCGTTTCTCCGTTCAAATCCCTCCAGAACGAGACCAAATAAGTACCAGTAATATACTTGGCTTATCTAAGCAAATATGATTATGACGACGATGAGACGATGAAGTCAAATTACACACACAAACACACATGTATGTATATATATATTACACACACACACGTATATATATATATATATATATATATTACACACACACACACACGTATATATATATATATATATATATATATATATATATATATATATATATATATATATATATATATATATATATATATATATATATATTACACACACACACACACGTATATATATATATATATATATATATTACACATACATACACATACACAGACACACATATATATACAATCTCTGACGAAGCGGTAAGACAGTGATAGAACACAAGAATATAACAAATCTATTTTGTCTTCCATTTGCTGTTACTGAGTTCAAAATATTTTGTTAGAATAAGAGTGAACCCGGAAGAACTCAATATGTATTTTAAGGTCCACCACCATCATTACCATCATTACCACCACCATCATTACCATCACCATCATCATATCGACATCATCACCATTATCATCACCATCATCATCATCACCATCATTACCATCATCATCACCATCACCATCATCACCATCACTGTCACCATCATCATCATCACCGTCATCACCATCATCACCATCGTAACATTATCAACAATATCATGATTCTCCCCTATCCTCCTACTCCTCCTCCTCAACATCGTCATCACCTCCATCATAATTATCAGCATCATCATCATCATCATCATCATCTTCCCAACAAGAAACAGTAGTTAAATACGACAAAGAGTTCTCAAAGACATTTCTAAAACCATTTAGAACAGCTATCGGAGGTATTTTTTTAAACAGCCACGTAATCAGTTTATTTAATTAATGACGTAATTATCTGTCATTGAACTCGTATCAACTTGTATCAATTAGAATTAAAATGCTTGATAAATTTTCTTGCATGCCGAACTAAGTTTAATTACACCACTAAGTGCTGACTTTATACATACATAAACACATACATATACACACATACATACTCACACATATACACACACATACTCATATGTGTGTGTGTGTGTGTGTGTGTGTGTATGTATATATATAATATATATATATACATATATGTTATACTCTATGTATATATATTTTCAACGGGTGATATCGCACATGTCTATCTGACATGACACCCTTAATTTAACTTAATTTTCGATATATATATAACCATAAATAGTATCCTTAATACTATATATATATATATATATATATATATATATATATATATATATTCATATACTTTATAGTGGTAGAGCACTCAGTCCATGGGACGAGTTAGGTAGAAGTGGTAACACAACAGTTAGTTCACCATACCGAGAACAATTGTTTCACCTTAGCGGATCCTCAGCTCATAATGGTTATATGGATTAGGAAGGACAACGGTTGTCCTTCCTAATCCGTATAACCATTATGAGCTGAGGATCCGCTAAGGTGAAACAATTGTTCTCGGTATGGTGAACTAACTGTTGTGTTACTACTTATATATATATATATATATATATATATATATATATATATATATCCAAAATTAAGTTAAATTAAGGGTGTCATGTCAGATAGACATGCGCCATATCACCCGTTGAAAATCCAGGATCTGGCTACTGTCGTTTACCAATCGATTAATTGGTGAAATATATTTCTTTAATGGAATACAAAGAAGATTAATTAATTTATAAGGTATCTTGAAGTTCTAGTTAAACTTCATTTAGTTACCTACATAGCTGTGTGAGCTTACCCACTTTTACAAATTATCACCTGCGATTGTTTCATATGTTTATTTTAGACATACCAAGGCTCTGATACCATCAACACTATAAACACAGAGCTGGTATATCTAAGAACTGACTAACTGCCTGATGAGGTCATAGCCATTCAATGGCTATCATCGAAATATATATAGCAGTAAATAAAGGATTATGAGTTCATGCAATTGACTTATGTTTCGTCACTATATATATATATATATATATATATATATAGATATAGATATAGATATAGATATATAGATATATATATAGATATATATATATATATATATATATATATATATATATATAGAGAGAGAGAGAGAGAGAGAGAGAGAGAGAGAGAGAGAGAGAGAGAGAGAGAGAGAGAGAGAGAGAGAGAGAGAGAATTCACAAGAATCAAAGCTATGTTCAAAGCATTTATTCACTTACAATTGTTTCATCATTCTGTAGAACAACTGATGTTATTACATTGAGCTATTTATCTTACTGGTAATAAGGTAGTAATAAATTACTGACCTTCACTGTTTAGGGTTTAAAATATACATAACTATAAAAAGTTTTAGTATATACATAACCATAAATAGTATCCTTAATATTAATATTAATATTATATATATATATATATATATATATATATATATATATATATATATATGAGAGAGAGAGAGGCAGATAAATAGATAGATTGATAGATAGATACAAACATTCCTACACATTCTTCAGTGCGTTTGCTTTCATTTCCTGTGTGAGACGTGATAGTTCTCTGCAGCATCACCAGCATCACAGCAAAGATGTTCTCGTGGTAATGTTTACATCAATGATGATGATGCTGGTGGTTGTAGTGGTTTGGTGATGGTGATCATCATCATCATCATCATCATCCTTATATTTATATTTCTTATTATCGCTCTGTCACACATTGCAGATGGATAATGCGCCGGGGTATTTAGTCATCTGTCAAGTCACAACACAGACCTCAGATAGTTTCAGGCCATCCATAAATAGAAGCTGGTTCATGAATGGCCCTTGCTTTCCACAGTAGTAACATGTGTATGTTAAAGGTGTCAGAGCTACAAGAACTAAAACTGAGAATGAGTCCTTTTGGAAGATATCTCTTCAAATTTCTATTTCTCCCAGAAAGAACTTGGTTTACCCTCTCTGGAATACTATTCAGCATAAACTTTATGTTGTCAGCAATTCCTAACATCTGCACGGATTCACCAATCCAAGAATGTGGCACCATGTCATATTCCTTGTTAAAGTCATAGACATGTTTGTATGATATTTCTTACAATACCTTAAAACTATCTTATCAATAACCAGGTGATCTTTAGTACCCTGGGACATCTTATCAACATTAGGGGTAACATCATTCTTATTGTTTCCTTCCAAAGTGCGGAAGAATTGTTTTATCTTAGAACAATCTATTCTCCTCCAACTGTTTATTTCTATTTACATATCTCCTTATCTTCTGGGTTTTCCACAAAATTCTCTGTTTTAACTCTTCTACTACTGTATGGAATCCATTCTACCTTACTATTATTATTATTATTATTATTATTATTATTATTATTATTATTATTATTATCCCGCCTAGGTTAACTTTGCCTTTCATTCTTCCGGGGTCGATAGAATAAAGTACCAGTAATGCATTGGGTAATTGCTGGCCTTGTGCCAAAAGTAGAAACAATTATTATTATTATTATTATTATTAAGGGCGGTGGATTGGCAGTGTCGGGCGCCATGCTTTGCAGCACAGTTACGTCCCTTTACGGACTGAGTTCAAATCCCGCCGAGGTTAACTTTGCCTTTCATCCTTACTGGGTTGATAAAATAAAGTTCCAGTAATACACTGGATTAATTGCTCGCCTTGTGCCAAAAAGTAGAAACAATTATTATTATTATTCATGTTGCTGTTGTCGCTGTTATTGTTTTTGTTGTTGTTGCTGTTGATGATATTATTATTATCACCAACGTCTTCGCCATCATCATCATCATCATCATCATCATCATCATCATCATTATCATCACCATCATAATCATCATCATCATTATCATCAACCTTGTTATTATTTTTATAATTCGCTTGCTTTTGTTCCCCATGTTCCGGTTGCTGACAGAAATCACGAACTCCGCCAAAGTCTGAGATAAATTTAGCGGAAACATGTGCCAGGTTGAGACAATGTTTATGGAGTGGAGTATTTCTTTGTGGTGGGCGATATAGTGAGAGGGGGGGGTGTTATGTGGGGGGAGGGCATAGAAGAAGAAGATAGGCCGTACTACCGTTAAAATTAAGTCTATGTATGTATATATATATATATATGTACGTATGTATGTGTGTATATATATATATATATATATATATATATATATATATATATATATATATAGAGAGAGAGAGAGAGAGAGAGAGAGAGAGATACATATATATATATACACATATATATATGTAAGTATATATTAACAGTAACAAGTAACATAATGTGATTCATAATGTATGTACGCATGTGTATAAATGTATGTATGCATGTGTATTTGTGTGTAGACATTTGTGTGTATTTGTATGTATCTATGTATGTATGTATGTATATTTGCGTGTATGAATATATATGTCGGAAATGTAAAATGAAACATTTTAGAAATAAATAAAGAAAGAAAACTAAGACGAAATGGAATAAAAAGACCAAAAATTATAATTTTTTAAAAGAAAACATTAATAATTAAATTCCAGTTGATTTACGTATGAATATTGTTTTTAAAACAAATTAAAATTTGATATTCTATTAGTCTGGCGGGTATTTCACATATAATTACCCCCACAGTTTGTCTTGTTTGTCTTTTGCAAATCATTCAATATTTCATTTTATGCCAAATATAAGAAAGTATGTGGACGGGAGGTTAACTAACGAGTTAGCTGACAAACTGCCTCGTGGTACAAATTATATATATATATATATATATATATATATATATATATATATATATATATATATATATATATATATATATATAATGTGTGTGTGTGTGTGTGTGTATTTCTCTCTCCTTGTGTGTTTGTGTCGGTGTGTATGCGTATGTATGTGCGTGTGTCTGTGTATGTATGTGCAACTGACTAAAGCTAACACCTGATGGAAAAAATATTTTGTGTATTTATTTGGTGGTGTTGGTGGTGAGGGAGGGTTGCTGGTGTTGGCGGAAGTGTATTGGTGGTGGTGTGGTGGTGGGGATGCTAGAGTAGATTTTTGTCAGGTGAAGATTTTAACATATATTTATATTCTCTTACTGGATTCAGTAATTAGATTTCGGGTATACTAGGGCAAAATTCTCAAAGAATCTTAATTGATCATAATTTATTTTGATCAAGTCTGGAACGTATTTTGTTGGTCGCGTATTGTTAAACTGTTATGTCAATTGCCATAAACACAAACTCACCGTAAACATAGACATGGATACATATAGATACATTGATATGCATATATATATACACACACATATTCATATGTATATATATATATATATATACACACACACACACACATATATATATATATATATATAAATATATATATATAAATATAAATATATAAATATATATATTTATATATATTTATATATATATATTTATATATATTTATATATACATATATATATTATAAGAACATATTTAAAGTTTAAGCAAAGAATCGGTGCTTTCACCCTTAACGGGATATATATATATATATATATATATATATATATATATATATATATATATATATATATATGAGAGAGAGCGATAGAGAGATATCCATTCCTCCATGATTACATGTATTGAATGAAGCTCAGATCTTATCTCAGTTTCATGTGGCTTCCAACGGCTGAGACTACAAGACTACAGAGCACTCTCCATCCTCCTATTTCGTCATAATATACACCTACTCTACCTAGTACTCTACCTGTACTCCTTTCCATGGATCAACTTGCTTTTCACTCTGGAAGTCTCAATCTTGATCTTAAGATTGATAGCACAACACCCTAACCACGACGTCACTCCTTTGCAGAATATTTTTCTTTATTCTTTTTGCACTCTAATTTTTGTTTATATATTCATATTTTATTCGGGTGAATTTTTAGATTTTTTTTTATTTGTATTTATTTTAATTTCCTAATATTCGCAGATGTTTTAGTCTTAAGTAAATCTCCAAAGTAATTCACATTCGGCTTTTAAAATTCCACATTAATATTTAAAATACCATGTGAATTTTTACCCGTGTTTTTAATTTGTTTCTCTTATTTTTATTATTTACATTTCTCAATGTTTATCTTGTTGCTGCAAAGTTGTATTTACTTTATTTCATTCTATATTATTTCCTTTACTAATGTTTATTTTTATGAGTATTCTAAATTTAATATAATGTTTTTGTTCTTTGTTTATTTCGTTTTTTAAACTATAGTTTCAGTTAATGATGTTTTAAATGGAATTACACTGCTGGTCTGTTAACCACAATAAACTGTTTACAGATATATTTCTTTTTATCTATATGTTTCACTACTTAATGTATTTATACATTTATTTCTGTGGCAGCCTACTTTAATGCACTTCTGTTAAAACAGAGAAAGGTGCGGGCATTGACTTTTCATGTAAAGTTCTTCTATAGAAAGAGATGAAGAAACATCAACCATATTTATTCGTGGATAAATATTTAAATTGCAACCATTTCTCTATTACTTCGTTGTTAACGGGTGGAAAAGCAGGCTTATGAAAGCAAAAACATTGAGTTGTCAGAAACTAGAGGGATTTTCTCTTTGTCATATAATCTGCTCAATAACGAGCTAAAACAGATGTATATAGCCTAGCCAGAAATAAGAGCCATATTTATCTTCAAAAAAGATCCTTCACAAACTGGCCTTTGATTGACTTCAATGTATCGATGTGTTGTAAATATTTGAACAAGTGTTAAGTTTCGATGATAATTACATACATCCCTACCAGCAGTTTCATATGACTTGACATATATGATAGGGGTCGCTTTTCTATGCCTAACTGAACAAGGAAAACAAACTAGATGAAGCTTCTAGCTTTCTCTTATATTTCAAATTTCACACATCATCTTGAAGACAGGACTAGAACTGTTTCATTGTAAGAAATCATCAGGAAAGTTCAGTAAAGGTCATTTCAGAAATATGCCTATACCTTAGTTGCGTTTTGAGAAACTTTTTCACTGTGGTCAAATCTCGATATACATCGGGAATCCCTCTCCCTCTCTCTCTCTCTCTCTATATATATATATATATATATATACATACTTACACGAATGTTTATATTACAAACGTATATATGTATGTGATTATAAATGTACGTGTGTGTCTGTGTGTATGCATATATATATATATATATATATATATATATATATATATATATATATATATCGGATGATCTCGATAATAAAAATTAAATCAAGCCAGAATCTAATATCCATTATATGTTTGTTTATACATTGTCCCTGAGGATAATGTTACATAGATATCTTTACATAGATTCCTTTGAAATATCTAATGTAGAATATATCACACAGACACAAGTATACATATATACACACACACATATATATATATATACATATATATATATACATATATATATATATATTATATATACATACATATCTATCTATATATAATATGTATATATATATATTATATATACATATCTATCTATCTACCTATCTATCTCTCTCTCTCTCTATATATATATATATATATATATATTTATATAGACACACACACACACGTGTGTGTGTGTGTGTGTGTACAATGGGTGTTTTTTCGACAATGTAACGGTTTATTATTATCAATGATACAGTATAATAGAAATGAACGTAAACAACAACAGAATATATATATATATATATATATATATATATATATATATATATATATATATAGCTACATATTGATATATCGTTATACACATAAGCATTGATGGGTCCTCCGTCGGTGTTGCCGATGAGCAGTGAGTTTTATGATGAATTAAATGTCTGACTCACTAAACAGATGTGTATGTGGCTATGAAGAAACGAACCCGGCACCACATGATTGCCAAGCTAACTTCTAAATCTCTTAACTATTCCTATATATGCATAAGAATAAGTATACCTATGCAGTTTCTGTCTGATGAAGAATAA
This sequence comes from Eledone cirrhosa, assembly GCA_964016885.1. Lineage (NCBI taxonomy): Eukaryota > Metazoa > Mollusca > Cephalopoda > Octopoda > Eledonidae > Eledone > Eledone cirrhosa. The sequence goes on from OZ024751.1 coordinate 33,887,676, forward strand.
AACAAATATGGTCGTCATTGGCCACTCTATATAAGTTGGTAGCAAGTACCATCCTCCCACTAGTGTATTTAGATGTCTATAATTTCACGGGCAGACAGAGATATACTCTTGATCCTCCCTCTTTTAATTCGGTGGAAATTATAGGTCGTAACAGGTAGAAATATAGACGAGACTGCACAGGCACTTGACTGGACCGATATATTTTATCGACCGCGAAAAATGAAATGGCGCAGTTGGGATTGGTGGAATTATAATTCAGAGAGTAGAGAAGGACGAAGCAAAGCAGCCAACTTTCCAACAACTCCGCCGAATCGATAAAATTGCATAAGAATAAGAATACATTGAAAACATCAGAACGAATATTGAAATACGACCGAAAGTGTTAAATAATTCAACTTTAGCACATTCATGAATTAATATAACTCAAGTAAAGTATTGATACTCGGAATAACGTGACAGTCATACTGAATGACAAAAAGGAACTTGTACAATATCTGAGAAACATTCTAGCTATAGGAACGTATGGTCATTTTCTGGATGTATTTATTACATACATACACACACACACACACACACACACACACACACACACACACACACACACACACACACACACACACACACACACACACACATACACACACACACACACATATTTACACACGCATGATGATGTAATAAACTGAAGATGTATATATGATACCGTCTGACTTCCTTTTTATATTGACGCCCCAACTGATATCATATATGTAATACACACGCTGTGGAGTGCTTATGTCTGATTACAACATAGGCTTGCTCAACCAACAATGATTACTTGAAATTTCATATATATATAGAGAGAGAGAGAG
>OZ024751.1:33893526-33896026 GCA_964016885.1 Eledone cirrhosa
GCCATGTTCAATGACTGCTTGGTGTCGGGTGAGGTGCCAGAGTGGTTGACAAAAGGTACCACAGTTCTGATAATGAAAGACCAAATCAAGGGTAATGATGTTACCAACTATAGACCTATCACATGTCTGCCCGTAATGTGGAAACTGTTGACGAGCATTGTGTCTGAGGAAATCTACCATCACCTCCACACAAACAACTTGTTGCCGGACGAACAGAAAGGATGCCGAAAGAAGTCACGTGGTACAAAGGACCAGTTGCTTATTGATAAGATGGTAATGGGGAATTGCAGGAGGAGACACACTGATCTTGCCATGGGATGGATAGACTACAGAAAGGCATTTGACATGGTGCCTCATTCCTGGATCACCAAAAGCCTGGAGATCTTCAGGGTGGCAGATAACATCAGACAGTTGCTGGGCAGGAGTATGGGGTCCTGGGAGACAGAGTTGACATCAACTGGAGTATCCTTGGGAAGCGTGAAGATCAAGAGAGGTATCTTCCAGGGAGATAGCCTGTCCCCTCTGTTGTTTGTCCTTGCCCTGATGCCCTTGACCATTATGCTGCGAAAAGTGAGAGCAGGATACAAGTTGGGAAGGGGAGAGCTTACCATCAATCACCTCCTCTTCATGGACGATCTTAAGCTCTTCGGGAAAAGTGAGAAGGAGTTGGATGTGCTTGTTGACACTGTCCGTATTTTCAGCAGTGATATATGTATGCAGTTTGGTATTGGTAAATGTGGAGTCATTGTGATGAGGAGGGGTAGGTTGAGCAGAAGTAACGGGATCCAGATACCAACAGGTGAGATGATAAAGGAAATTGACTCTGAGGAAGGATACAAGTATTTGGGCGTTCTGGAGGCTGATGGCATAAAGAACAAAAAAATGAAGGAATTGTTAAGAACTGAATACATTCGGAGAGTAAGGAGCGTATTGAAGTCACATCTGAACAGCAGAAATGCCATAAGCGCAGTAAATTCCCGAGCTGTGTCTATTATTAGGTACAGTGCGGGAATTCTGAGATGGAATGTTGCTGAACAAAAAGAAATGGATAGGAAGACTAGGAAGCTATTGACTATCTACAACATGTTCCACAAGAGGAGTGATGTCGATAGACTCTACCTAAGGAGATCTGAGGGTGGAAGAGGTCTTATCAGCATAGAGGACTGTGTTCAGATGGAGAAAAACAACCTATACAAATACGTGACCTATAGTAAGGAGCCAATGCTCAGAGCTGTACTGAAGGAGGGGACAGTAGGCCAGGGGATACCCAAAGAGGAAATAACATCAAGGAGGAAGAGCAGCCTTAAGGGAAAATCCCTTCATAGTACCTTCTTTGAGAAAACTGAATTGAGAGATCCACAGACATGGAACTGGTTGAGAAGAGGAGACCTCAAAAAGGCTACAGAAGGAATGCTAATGGCTGCGCAGGAGCAGGCCCTCAAAACGAAGTGGTTGAAGCACCATATCTACAAGGAGGAGGCTAGCCCACTGTGCAGGATCTGTGGAGAGAGAGAGGAGACTGTGGCTCACATTGTGTCCGAGTGTAAACACCTAGCCCAGACCCACTATAAGGGCTGGAGACACGATGTGATGGGCAGGGTGATCCACTGGCACCTGTGCAAAGTAAACAACCTACCACATTCTGAGAAATGGTATGAGCATAGGCCAGAGGCGGTGATGGAGAACAATCAGGTGAAGGTGCTGTGGGATTTTAGGATACAGACGGACAAAAAACTGGAACACAATAGACCTGACCTGGTGGTTGTGGACAAAGAAAAAAGATCGTGCCTGATTGTGGATGTGGCCTGCCCGTTCGACACGAGAGTGCAAGAGAAGGAGAGGGAGAAAATTAACCGATACCAGGACCTAAAGTGGGAGGTGAAAAGGATTTGGAACTGCCATGAAGTCAAAGTGATCCCGATTGTCATAGGCGCACTGGGGACTATCTCCAAAGGTTTCCAGGGATGGTTAAAGAAAATCGGCCCCTTCACGCTTTTTGGAACGCTTCAAAAGGCATGCTTGCTTGGAACGGCAAGAACCCTCCGATACGTCCTGAATATCTGAGGCTGCAGGTAGTGGCTTGATATTCAATCCAACGGACTTTCCAGTTAACCAACATCAATGACTGAGATTCAAGGAATAACAATAACAATAATAATAATAATAATAACAATAACAATAATAATCAAGAACAAACTTACAAATATCTAGGTGTTTGTGAAGGAGACGGAATCAAGCACTCGACAATGAGGGAAAGGATAAGGAAGGAATGTTACCGCAGAGTCAGAGCAATCTTAAGAACGGAATTGAATGCAAGGAATAGGATCGATGCCATAAACACGCTTGCCATACCAGTAGTAACCTACAGTTACAATGTCATCAACTGGTCAAGCACAGAGATCCGTAGGCTCGATACAAAAATCCGAAAATTCTTAACCATGCACAGAATGCATCACCCTAAGGCAGACATAGATAGAATATATCTCCCTAGGAAAGAAGG
>OZ024751.1:33898526-33903526 GCA_964016885.1 Eledone cirrhosa
TTTTTTTTTTTTTTTAATATTGAGATTGTAGTTGAATTTCCTCAATGTATAGTGGACGAGAAAAAACTGACAGAATATATAGTTAAAAATACATAAAATAATTTCTAAAATGAAGGTATATGAGACGATTTGAAATCAGTTTGCGCTGTTTTATATGTTTCTATTAGCGAAGTTGTTTGGAAGTAATATAAAAAAATATCTGATGAATATACATATTGTGGACAGAGATAATTGAATAGAACGTTTTTGTTGGTGTTGGGATAAACATGCACATACACACACACACACACACACACACACACATATATATATATATATATATAGTGTGTGGGGGGGGTACGTGTGTGTAGTAATAGCTGGGAAAAGAGGAAATGCGATAGAAAATGAGACACAAACAAATAAGCAAAAAGAGTTACTTTGTTTATAACATGGTAGAGAAAAAACAGGAAACTGCATGGTGAATATATTTGTGTGCGTGTGAAACAAATTGTTTTGCCCAAGTAAAGGAATATAGAGGACAAAAGCCAACGAACCAGAATCTCTCACCCTCATCAGGTGCCACCTAGAATAGGTTTTGGGATATCATACAATTACGACGGGGAATATGTGATTAATTTGTCAAATGTACAACATATAAACATGCCATATATTCGTATTTACACGGAAATTGAAAAAAATAACTACTTTTAACCGGTTTTCATGCCTCATTGGGCTTTCATCAGAAGGAATATATATCTCATATTAAGAAATTGTTTAGTGGAGTTATATGAATATATATCATATAATAAAATCTGTAACAAAGAACGAGAACCAGGGAATATAACACCCTAATAAGTAAAATATGGTCTTCGGAACGTGTACAATAAATCATTGGCTTACAATGTGTTTGTTGCGCTTGTTCTGACACCATCATTTGGACTACTTCACTGGACTCTAGATGTGATCCATTAATTTCAAAACCTTAACATTTCTAAATGGCACCCGAAATTTCTACAATAACAGTGACATAGACCGCAGGGAGGCAGAGGCTTAACATTAATTCAAACAATATAAGCTGGTGTTCAAAGTTGTCATCACGATTCTATTTACATATGAGGTATGGTGTTGTGACCAAAATACAATACAATGCAACTCGTAGAAAAGATACTCCTGACAATAAACATATAAAATGTTACAGTAGAAAGAAAAGTGGGGGATTGTTCCAGTCAAACTTCCAATGAAATGCAAACATAAAACACCAAGTAAAGTGATTTGGGACAGAGAAAGGGATGCTCAGTAGTGGAAATCAGCTGCCAACATATGGCAATATAATGGTGAAAAATAGTGAAAAGGAGAACATTTCTACCGAACTAATGAGCATTCTGCAGGCACTTCACCCTGACTCTACCTTTAGATGTGTACCTTTCGTCATTGGGGCTCTGGAATATGTTACTAACTGCCTGAGTACAAATCTTGAGTAACAAGGCTTCACAGAACCAGAAAAAGGGAGGTTAGTCAGAAACCTCCACATCCAGTCTATTAATGGCATTGTAAATATATATAAAATAACCTAGAAATCCTGCATGTAATAACTGCATAGAGACATGTATACATATGCATGTGTATATATGTAAGTCCAAACATTAATATATACACACACAATAACACCTACACACACAAATACATAGACATACATTCGTTTTTACAAGTTGATGTCTAAATGCATGTTCCTATGTTACCGGCTCTGTCTTTGGTGGTGAAAATTTATAAAATAAACCAGACGACCATACGTACGTACATATACACACACTGACATGCATACATACTGACATGCGTACATAAATATTCACACACACAAACACACACACACACGCACACACACACTCACTCACACACACACACACACACAACCGGCAGTTTATTTATAGCTATTTGAAAACAATGGGTTTTGTGTTTCTTCCAATTTTTCAGCCCAAAATAGCAAAAGTTTTGACATTTACTGAGACTGGAAAATAACTTTTAGACAAAGTATATTGGTGGCGGTGGTGTTGGTGTTGGTGCTGGTGTTGTTAGTGGTGGTGTTGGTGCTGGTGTTGTTAGTGGTGTTGATGGTGTTGGTGCTGGTGTTATTAGTGGTGTTGATGGTGTTGGTGCTGGTGTTGTTAGTGGTGGTGCTGTTGTTTGTGGTGTTGTTTGGGGTGTTGTTTGTGGTGTTGGTGGTGTTGTTTGTGGAGGCGCTGGTGTTGTTTATGGTGTTGTTTGTGGTGGCGGTGGAGCTGATGTTGTTAGTGGTGTTATTTATGGTGTTGTGTGTGGCGGTAGTTTTGGTGATGGTTGTGATGGTATTGATGGTGGTCGTGTTTGTATTGGTTTGGGCGGTGTTGTTTGTGATGATGTTGATAGTTGTGTTGGTTGTGTTAGTGTTGGGGGAGTCGTTGGTGGTGTTGGTGGTAAAGGTGGGGCTGCTATTGATGTTGGTGATGATAATGACGATAGTGATAAGAATGAAAGGAGGAGGGGAGTATTCCTTCGAAAGTAAATATGAGCCATTGTGAGTACAATGATGGCCATCACTAGGAATAGTCAGTAAAATCCATCTTCTTGGAGATTGGAATTTGATTTGTTTCTTATTTCAATTTAGAACTATTTCAGTAAAAATACAGGATCGTCATAGCTGGACCAGTAATTGACGGTTCACCTTTTATTACATATGTCGTCAATCATGGCTGGGTTACCTCTGGTCAATCATTGGCTGGGTTACCTCTAGTCAGTGATGGCTAGGTTACCTCTGGTCAGTGATGGCTGGGTTACCTCTGGTCAGTGCTGGTTGGGTTACTTCTGGTCAGTGATGGCTAGGTTACCTCTGGTCAGTGATGGCTAGGTAACTCTGGTCAGTGATGGCTAGCTTACCTCTCGTCAGTGATGGCTAGGTTACCTCTGATCAGTGATGGCTGGATTACCTCTGGTTAGTTATGGCTGGATTACATCTGGTCAGTGATGGCTAGGTAACCTCTGGTCAGTTATGGCTGGGTAACCTCTGGGCAGTGATGGCTGGGTTACCTCTGGTCAGTGATGGCTGGATTACCTCTGGTCAGTGATGGCTAGGTTACCTCGGGTCAGTGATGGCTATGTTACCTCTGGTCAGTTATGGCTGGATTACCTCTGGTCAGTGATGGCTAGGTTACCTCTGGTCAGTGATGGCTAGGTAACCTCTGGTCAGTTATGGCTGGATTACCTCTAGTCAGTGATGGCTAGGTTACCTCTATTCAGTGATGGCTAGGTTACCTCTGGTCAGTGATGGCTAGGTTACCTCTGGTCAGTTATAGCTGGGTTACCTCTAGTCAGTGATGGCTAGGTTACTTCTGGTCAGTGATGGCTAGGTAACTTCTGGTCAGTTATGGCTGGGTTACCTCTAGTCAGTGATGGCTGGGTTACCTCTGGTCAGTGATGGCTAGGTAACTTCTGGTCAGTTATAGCTGGATTACCTCTAATCAGTGATGGCTAGGTTTCTCTGATCAGTGATGGCTAGGTAACCTCTGGTCAGTGATGGCTAGGTAACATCTGGTCAGTTATGGCTGGATTACCTCTGGTCAGTGATGGCTGGGTTACCTCTGGTCAGTGATGGCTAGGTTACCTCTGGACAGTGATGGCTGGGTTACTTCTGGTCAGTGATGGCTAGGTTACCTCTGGTCAGTGATGGCTAGGTAACCTCTGGTCAGTTATGGCTGGGTTACCTCTGGTCGGTGATGGCTAGGTTACCTCTGGTCAGTGATGGCTAGGTTACCTCTAATCAGTGATGGCTGGGTTACCTCTGGTCAGTGATGGCTAGGTAACTTCTGGTCAGTTATGGCTGGGTTACCTCTGGTCAGTGATGGCTAGGTTACCTCTGGTCAGTGATGGCTAGGTTACCTCTAATCAGTGATGGCTAGGTTACCTCTGGTCAGTGATGGCTAGGTTACCTCTAATCAGTGATGGTTAGGTTACCTCTGGTCAGTGATGGCTAGGTTACCTCTGGTCAGTGATGCCTGGGTTACCTCTGGTCAGTGATGGCTAGGTAACCTCTGGTCAGTTGTGGCTGGGTTACCTCTAATCAGTGATGGCTGGGTTACCTCTGGTCAGTGATGGCTAGGTAACTTCTGGTCAGTTATGGCTGGGTTACCTCTGGTCAGTGATGGCTGGGTTACCTCTGGCCAGTGGTGGCTAGGTTACCTCTGGTCAGTGATGGCTAGGTTACCTCTGTTCTGTGAATGCTAGGTAATCTCTGGTCAGTTATGGCTAGGTTACCTCTGGTCAGCGATGGCTAGGTTACCTCTGGTCAGTGATGGCTAGGTTACCTCTGGGCAGTGATGGCTGGGTTACCTCTGGTCAGTGATGGCTAGGTAACCTCTGGTCAGTGATGGCTAGGTAACTTTTGGTCAGTTATGGTTGGGTTACCTCTAATCAGTGATGGCTGGGTTACCTCTTGTCAGTGATGGCTAGTTTACCTCTGGTCATGGATGGCTAGGTTACCTCTAGTCAGTTAAGGCTGGGTTACCTCTGGTCAGTTATGGCTGGGTTACCTCTGGTCAGTGATGGCTAGGTAACTTCTGGTCAGTTATGGCTGGGTTAACTCTGGTCAGTGATGGCTGGGTTACCTCTGGTCAGTTATGGCTGGGTTACCTCTGGTCAGTGATAGCTAGGTTACTTCTGGCCAGTGATGGCTAGGTTACCTCTGGTCAGTGATGGCTAGGTTACCTCTGGTCAGTGATGGCTAGGTTATCTCTGGGCAGTGATGGCTAGGTTACCTCTGGTCAGTGATGGCTGGGTTACCTCTGGCCAGTGAGGGCTAGGTTACCTCTGGCCAGTGATGGCTAGGTTACCTCTGGTCAGTGATGGCTAGGTTACCTCTGGCCAGTGATGGCTAGGTTACCTCTGGCCAGTGATGGCTAGGTTACCTCTGGCCAGTGATGGCTAGGTTACCTCTGGGCAGTGATGGCTAGGTTACCTCTGGTCAGTGATGGCTAGGTTACCTCTGGTCAGTG
>OZ024751.1:33908526-33911026 GCA_964016885.1 Eledone cirrhosa
GGGGGAAGGGTGTTATTTTCGTTTGTAGATTATTTGTTGTTGTTGTTGCTTCTGTATCTTCATTAATGTTCGCTCATTATTTTTTTTTAATTAAAGAAAATGTTCCGTGCAAAGTTGAAGATAAACTTGTGTTTTATTTTGTTGTGTTTTTGTTTGTTTTTCAATTTAATATTTTTTTCTTCTTCTTACTTTTAATTATGAAAACTTTCTACACTTATCTTTAAAGCACAACCTACACTTCTACTCTACTTCACAATATTACTCTTTCTCTATCTCTTTCAATAGAACACAACTTATATATATATATAATATTTATTTATGTTTATACATGGAACAAAAGAGTTACCCAAGGTTTCACGGTCAAGATTTGACCATTCCTCCAGAAAACAAAGGACATCAAAATAGTGAATTTATTTCTTTATTTCAGGTGTTAATAAATTAGTATTAGCACCTGAAATAAAGTCACTATTTTTTATGACTCTCGTTTTCTGGAGGAATGGTCAAATTTTGACCGTGATATCTTGGGTAAGTCTTTTGTTCCGTGTATGAACATAAATAAATAATGGTTTCTTATTTAGGCACAGGGCCAGCAATTTTGAGGGAGGGGAAAGTCGATTAAATCGACCCCAGAGTGTGACTGGTACTTTATTTTATCAACCCCGTAAGGCTGAAAGGCAAAGTTAACCTCGACGGGATTTGAACTCAGATCATAAAGGGTCGTAACTCTTTGCTGAAAAGCATGGCGTTCGACCCTCTACCGATACTGCCAATCCACCGCCCTTGAACATAAATAAATAATACCATATTTCTGCTCTCTTCCCGATTGAGCACTGGTTTCATTTTCCTTTTCACATCTACGGATATTGCTACACACACACACACATATATATATATATATATATATATATATATATATATATATATATATATATATATATATATATATATATATATATATATATATATATATATATACATATATATATATACATATATATATATATATATATATATACATATATATATATACTTATATGTGTATAGTCTGTTCACTAGTATGACATTTGTGTAAATTAGTAAAATATGTTTTAATGAAAGTAATTTCCGTTCAAATAACGAAACACTTACAGCCTGACCGTCTGTCTAAGATATTATGAATAATATATATTTTATGAGTGTTCATATATATATATATTTTTTTATATATATATACATAGAGAGAGAGAGAGAGAGAGAGAGAGAGATGTGTGTGTATATATGTATATATGTGTGTGTATATATATAGATAGATATGTGTGTATATGTATATAAAATACATATATCTGAATGTGTGTATGTTAATATGTCTGTATGTGTGTATATATGTATGTATGTGTGTGTGTATGTAGGTATGTATAAGTACGTATGTATATAAGTAAGTAATGTATGTATAGACAATAGAGAAATACTTCAGTCTATCACCGGCGAACTATATGGGAACGAGCTTCATCTGTAATTCAGAATGAAATTATGACAACAATCAGGTCTACTAAAATAGATAGAAATGAGGAAATTTGAATTTATCATACACAGTAAATAGGTCCATATTATATTTAATAGAAGATATGTATTAATCCGTTGTTACATATGCTCTCATATATTTATATACATCTGTCTATGTGTGTCGACACACAGATACACACACTTTTGTATATATATATATATATATATATATATAACGATATGTATGTTTGTGTGTATTTATATCAGGCTTGTATATGTATGGATCCAATATATAAAACTACCGCCACCTTTAGTACCAACACCCCTCCACCAACACCACTAACATTGCTATACTGTACCTACAACCACATTAACAACTTCCAGTTAAAATGTCCATTTCCATTAAACAAACACTTGTGTAATGGCGGCTGATAACAGCTACTTGTAGAGCATGGACTGGATATATAACATCGAGAGAGGACAATAGCAACGGGAATATGGTTAACGGTTGGTGTGATGGTGATGGTGATGATGGTGATCGTGATGGTGATCATGATAGAGGTCCCTGTTGTGGTCGGGTGGACGGCAGCACGGGTCTTGAATGAGAAACTGAGTAGCGACTGACGGAGACTTGCTTTTGTATGACATTCCTCGCTACCTAATATAATGTATGTAATCTATGTATATATGTATATACATGTATGTATATATGTATGTATATATGTGTATATATGTGTGTATATATGTATGTATATATGTGTATATATGTATGTGTGTGTGACTGCGCATGTCCACTTGCACCCATATATCAGAATTAAGGGTGTAGAGCCTTTTTTAATTAAGTGTATGCCATACACCAGTCTCCCACAATAAAAGATGATGAATAAGAAGAAAGAAGGGGAAGAAGATGAAAGAAAGAAACTGTGAGAGGCAGTATGAGTAAAGACAGAGAGGGAAAGATAGAGAGAGAGGGAAAGAAATAGAGGGGAGGGAGAGAGGGACAGAAAAAACAGAAACC
>OZ024751.1:33923526-33926026 GCA_964016885.1 Eledone cirrhosa
AATAAAGAGGAACAACAAAGCAAACAACACAGGACAATGAAGAGATATATTAGTTTAACGCTTGATATAGTAAGAAAAGAGCATTTACGACTCAGATACCTATTCTACGTCAGAAGATGGAATGAGAAATAAAAAAACTGAAATAGAAAGATGGGTGGTGAGCAGAGGAAGACAATGCCCAAGTGTGTATTCTGTCAAACTTTCTGGATTTCTACATACATATATATATATATATATATATATATATATATATATATATATATATATATATATATATATATATATATATATATATATTTATATATATATATATATATATATATATATATATATATATATAAATATATATATATATATATATATATATATATATATATATATATATATATATATATATGTATATATATATATATATATGTGTATATATATATATATATATATGTATATATGTATATATATATATATATATATATATATATATATATATATATATATATATATATATATATATATATATATATATATATATATATATATATATATATATATATATATATGTATGTATGTAGAAATCCAGAAAGTTTGACAGAATACACACTATATATATATATATATATATATATATATATATATATATATATACACGCCTATATGTGAAAACAGGCTATATGTTTTGTGGAAGAAACAGATGAGAGCCCCGCTATTCAAGAAAATAATATTTCGTTATAAAAAATTATTTTTCTTTTTTGTGCAGTGAACATGTCACAGATATCTCAGTTGCCGTTGAAAATATCAGACAGCTATTTCAACATTCGATATTTTCTACTTACTACATATGAATGAGAATCTTAGACAAATATTAAATGCACAGATTCTATATGGGAACTAGTCTATCTTCATCTTAGTACGAGTGGATGTCACTGATGAGAGATTAACGAATCTTGAAACAGCAATATTGTAAGCTCAACAACATCTGGAGTATCTGTGATATGTTCACAGAACATGATGAAAAATGTGTTTTCTTTGATAGCGAGACGCTCATGTATTTATTTTAAATACACATTTCATTAATGCTTCCATATACACCATTATTATGCAGAACGCTGTCTTAGTGCTACAGCCAATATATATATATGATGTGTGTATGTGTCTGTCTATGAATGCATACTGTTAAATAACATATTCTGTGGTATATCTTTCAGCATGCGGTTTAAATGAATGTGCGTATGTGTAATTACCGTGAGCGCTTTTACTGATATCCGAAATTAAAAAGAGTATACACACACATACATTATATATATATATATATATATATATATATATATATATATATATATATATATATATATATATATATATATATATATATATATATATATATATATATATATATATATATATATATATATATATATATATATATATATGCGATGGTACATACATATATACATCTACATATTCCAGTATTATAGACACAATTAAGTGCACTTTTCCGACTACTTTGCTTTCCTTATTTAATTACACATTCAAATTAATTTTTCTTGCTTTATTTTTTCTTTCCTTCTATTATCTCGGTCTCTTTTTTCTTTCCCTTTTTTTTTTTTATTTTTGTAGATAAGTGAGACTTTTTTTCTTGTATTTTCTAGTTTCCCCTTCAGAATTATTGAGAACGCTTTAACAGGTTTCTGAATAGATTGGTAATAATAGTGATATCTAGAGCGATATATTAATGTATGATGGAACCATTCTATAGAAGCTTTTTTCTGGTATTCCTATCTTTGGAGGGGGGTACGGCTTCTTTTGGATTTCTTGTTTCCTTTCATTTTCGAATGGAACCGCTATTAATTCTTCAAATTCTTTTTTCTAATATTTTTTTTGGAGGGGGGGATTTTTTGCTCTTCTCCATAAATTTCCTACTTAATATGTATATATATATATATATGTGTGTGTGTATATATATATATATATATATGTGTGTGTGTGTGCATTATAGGTATATGTATATACATGTGTGTGTGTATGTGTGCGCGTGCGTATAAATATATATGTATATACATACACACACAGATAGATTCTTCAAAACTTTGATATTTTTTTATTTTGTTTAGCTGTAGAAGCTCTTTGTGAGGTGTATTTTCAGTGCTATAAGGGGCTTTCAAGTTCTTGCCGTTCTTCTTCTTGACTTGACTGTTCTTATTTTATTAGGGTGTTCTTCTTGTTGTTATTAAGGACACGACTCTCACAATAGCCTCACAAAACAATGTTCCACTTCAGTCACAATCCATCTCTTCCGATCGGAAAATCGTGTAACAAATCTAGAAATGAATCGACTCCTGGCTCGGTGAAAGATGTTAGTAGTAGTAGCAGTAGTAGTAGTAGCAGTAGTAGTAGTAGTAGTAGTAGTAGTAGTAGTAGTAGTAGTAGTAGTAGTAGATGTATTTTAATCATTTATATGATATATATACACGTATTTACAGATATATATACATGTGTGGATGGG
>OZ024751.1:33928526-33941026 GCA_964016885.1 Eledone cirrhosa
ACCGCATGGGCACCTTAGCAACAGCATGGTTTTACATGTGTTTTATATGAATTGTGAGAGGGGTAGGGTCGAACATATGTGAAATAGTCATTCGGGTTATGATGTCCGCGAAATTTAAGATGGAACAATCATATATATAATTACATTTGTCTAATGCAATATTCCTTTTACAATAGGATAGGGTGTGATTTGAGGGAGATTTGGCTGGTATTTTTAGTAGTTTAAACGACGACATAAAAGGTTTAACATGAAATCGTTGATGGTAGTGTTATTAGTAGTCACATTTCATTTCACAATATCTTAATTTAATAGAACTTCCCTTCTCTTTCAAAACCACATCTCATAAACCCTCAACTTCCACAACACCAAACATTACTTACAAAATCATGTGGGTCCTCACCTGAAAAGAAACACACCTTAATTACAAAACTACACAAAATCTCAAGTGACAACACCTTACTCACAAAAGCACACAGTACCTCACCTGACCTGTAAAACCTCAACTGCCCTCAAACTACAGCAATCTCATACATCTACGAACAATTTCGTCTTTCTGCTGAAGTATAATCTAGAACTGTTGGCTCCAGTTCTGAAGATATCCAATATAATTAGTGTTTGGGTCCTTCCTTTCTCTGTAATTCTATGATATTGTCTACATCTTTGTTGCCGTTATATTTGTTTCTCTCTACACATCTATAAGTTTTTGTGTAGGATTATACACATGTATGAGTTTGTGTGTATGATTATACATGTGTATGTGTTTGTGTGTATGATTATACATGTCTATGTGTAGGCATTTGAGTATTATATGTGTATTTATAAGCATGTATATGTGTATGTTATATGTTGTGGGTATGCTCTATCCGCGTATGCGTGTTTTTCTGGGGTGTGGGTTTCATGACCATGTATGTGTATGTTTTTGTGTGCATGCGTGTGTGTATTTATTTGTGTGTGAATGTATATATTTCTGTGTATGCATATGTTTGTTTCCATATGTATGTATGTATGTATATATATATATGTGTATTTATATATATAAATATATGTGTGTGTGTGTACGTATGTATATATGTGTATATGGGAATGTGGACTGTAAAAATTGTCAGATGACCAGTTTGAATAACTCTTGTCCAAAGGGGAAAAATCGTTCGTTCATCCATCGATCTTTCATCCACACACACAGACACACACACACACACACACAACTACACACAGACACACACACAAAACTACACACAGACACACACACACAACTACACACACTAAGGTTTATTTGGAGAGCAAGAAGTTCATTAATTATATTCCAGCTGGTCTGATTCCCAACACTGATAGACTCATCAAAGATATCTTGACTGATGGCATCTACTCACAAGATTTCAACACATACATATTTATATATGTACATACACCTACGCACACACATATACATATATATACATATATATATATACATACATATATATATATATATATGTGTGTGTGTGTGTGTGTGTGTGTGTGTGTGTGTGTGTGTGTGTGTGTGTGTGTGTGTGTGTGTGTGTGTGTGTGTGTGTGTGTGTGTGTACATATATATATATATGTATACATATATATGTATGTATACATATATGTCTCTCTCTCACTCTCTCTCTCTCTATATATATATATATATATATATTCTCTGAGGGCAGCCAAGCTCGATGGTACCAATTTCCTCTGAAAAATAGCAGAACTGAAAAAGAGTTCATTTGTCCATTCTAAATTGTGTGCCTTTGTCTGTTTACGTTTCACTATGTGATGAAACAAAGGAAAATATTAAACATAACATCTAATGCTAACATGCTATCGTAAAGATATCATTTCTAGAATAACATGGTCACTTATGTATAGCGATTATTTACTTCATACATTCGTGTAGTAGTAAGGGAGCATCTGGTGAAATGGGGTGGTAAATAAGAAGAGAATCATTTAGAATTCATCGTGTAGAGAATTGTTAGAAGGATATTTTTGTAAATGTGTCTGTTTAGCCCTAGGAAATCCATAATTGTGCTGAACTATGATGAGCACCACTTAACAGTGATTACTTTCTCCAATGCACTCGTTGTTTTAGAGGTGGCTATGTGTGATTATTTCATCCGTAACTGATACATTTAGCAGGTCAATCATTGATGTAGAGGCTATGTTAGTAAGTTTTTTTGTTGGTATTATTTAACCCTACGTTCTGAGTTCAAATCCCGCCGAGGTTAGCTTTGCCTTTCACCCTTATGGGGTCGATAAAATAAAGTACCAGTAATACACTGGGGTCGATCTAAATGACTTTCCCCTTCCCCAAAATTGCTGGCCTTATTCCTAAAGTAGAGTAAATTATTTCACCCTACGTTAATTCTAGCCGTGTTAACCTACAGTATCTGGCGATGGCGCAGTCGCTTTTCTCTATCTTTATATAACTCTTTGCCTCTCTTTAACTCTCTTGTTTTTATCTCTTTATTTCCCTCCATATTCTAAGTTCAAAATATTGTATTTATTGCAGCACACAAATAATACATTCCACCCGAACAATGGAATTTATCGCCAAAATGTCTGGCACATATTATACCTACCTCACCATGTTCAATGTATATTACATATGAATGTGTGTGTGTTGGTGGACGTAAATATATGTATGTGTGAGTGTGTGTGTATATATATGTGCATATATGTGTATGTATGTATTTATCTGTATGTATGTGTGTGTGTGTATATATCAATATATATATATAAATATATATCAATATATACACACATATATATATATATAATGTATATATATATATATATATATATATATCAATATATACACATATATATGCATATATATATATATGTATATATATATATATATATATACACATATATATGCATATATATATGTGTATATATATATATATATATGTATATATATATATATATACACATATATATATATATATACACATATATATATGCATATATATATATATATATATATATATATATATATATATATATATATATATAGATATATATAGATATATTCATACATACGTTCGTACACACACATACATAAATATATATTATTTTAAACAAATGTTTTCTTTTTTGTTTTTCTTCAAGTAATGAATGAACAAAAAACGTAGAACATAACATAATCACCAATCAAATATTTTAGGATATTTTGGAAAATGGTGGAACAAAAGACAAAGAACTAAGAAAACATTTCATCTTAAAACATGCAATTCCTACAGAAAAAAATAATAATAATAATAAATATATGGCTGCAAAACAAATTTGTGAAAAAAATTAATCTTCCTTTTTTTTTCTTTTTTTTTTATCTTACTTTATACCGTTTGTTGTTGGTCATTTAGTTTTATTTTCATCTTTTCTCTGTCTTTTGTTTGCAGAATCCCAAAGAACTTCTCAATTTTTCATAAATATATTTTTTCCCTTTTCAAGCCAATGTCTCTTTTGACGTTGGCTCCATAATGGCTGAGGTTTCATTTGACCTGTGGCATCTGGACACACAGATGTGTATGATGGCACACCCATACACATACACACACGCATACACAAATATATACATACACACACACATACACATATATATACATACACACACACGCACACATATATATATACATACATATATATATATACAAGTAGACACATATATACACTCTCACAAAATTAAATGTATACATAAAATATATATATATAAAGAGAGAGGGAGGGTGATAGATATACATTTACTATATGCTAACACACATACACACGCAAATTGCGCATATAATGTATAACAGATAATGCATATGTATATATATATATATATATATACTTGCATACTCATATATATATATACATACATCGGTATTTCATGTACGTATATATATAAGTACTATGAAATAATATCATAAAAAATGATTATATACTACTCAAACAATTATATATATATATATAAACATACATTGTATACACACACACACACACACACACACACATATATATAAGTGTATATATATATATATATATATATATATATATATATATATAAGTGTATATATATATATATATATATATACACACATACACACAGCTTCCATATAAATGTTGGAGTAGTTTGTAATCAATTTTTTAGGATACTATTTGGAATATGTAATTTTCGTATACATATTCACATCTCTCTATCTATCTATCTATCTATATATTCAGGTTTGAAGGTTCACCGCTGGGTAGAGCTGGTCAATTCCGTGTGGTCAATCTTAATGTAATAATATGGAGAGTACTCAACGTAAAGCAGTTCAACCGTCTTCGTTTTTGTAGTTGGTGGTGCTAGTATGGAGTTAAATATTATAATAAAATGACAGGAGGCTGGACTTGTGTAAATCCTTGAAAGGTTTATTATACTATGGTCATTTCAATGACCGGGTTCCGTATGAATCCGGTGATATCATCAGGTATTCGAAATATAATAAATGAATGTAATAGATAAAATCCATGGAGCTGAGAATCAAAGACCGGGGGACGACCGACCATCTAGCATCTTCCTCTTTAGCCGGTCGCCCTCAAGTGCTGGCTATTCGGTCTACTTGAGGCTATCTGGTGAGGGGGGTAAGGCTTATAGTGTGCTACTACCCTCCCGGTCAAATATAAGTAAAACAGAAAGGGAGAGGAAGATAAGTCAGCGTTAATATCATGCTACACGAAAAAAGACAGAAAGAAGGGGGAAGAAAAGGAAGAAGAAAAGTCAGCGTTACTGTCGGGCTACAAGAAGAAAGAGAGAAAGAAAGAGGAAGAAAAGTCCGTACTAATGTCAAGCTAGTCAGGCCAGCAATGGCTCGAAAAAAATTTATTCTAAAGGACCGGTATCTTAACAGAGGTATATATTATAACAGAGGTGGTGGTCTGCATGTTATAATGTGTGAGCAGCAGATTGGAACGTTAAATTTTTGTTTAGGATGAAGTTACAAAAATTTAATATTTAATATTAACATTATAAAATTAAAGAAATTAGAAAATTGAAATTTAAACAGTTTAAAATTTTTTAAGTTTTGGTTGCGAGGTTTAAGTAAAGAAAGAGTCTTTTATGAAGAAACTTAAATTGTATTATAGAGTAAAGATTATGTCTTTGTTTAGCAGTCAAACAGCATGCGGCGACGTAGGCTACGTCGGCCCATCCTAACCGCGTGTCAGCCCTTCCGAGTGAGATCGCCTAGCGAAAGATATGGAAATCAATTTGGAAAGATATGGAAATCAATATGGAAAACAGACTAAATAAAGATGGCGTAGACATACAATGTAACGGGAGGAAACAATAGCACCACTGACGATGTTGCAGATGTGCAACGAAAGAACTTTGATAAACTATATATATGTGTTTGTGTCTATATTGTATCTGTATTATTTTTGACCGTTGGTCAGTCAATGGCAACATTGAGGACCGAATAAATTAGATTACCGATATAAAAGACACAGAAGCGAAAAGCGAAAACCAACCAAACAGTGAGTGTGTTCTGTTATTAATTCTGGCAATATTACACAAATATGACCCTCCCCAAGTATAACAATATTTGTTTCGACACACGATTTCATATCAAAAACCTCGCAAAACTATATATATATATATATATATATATATATATATATATATATATATATATATATATATATATATATATATATATATATGAGAGAGAGAGAGAGGCGTTTCTACAAACACCTCAAACATGCCGGTAACTCTACAACCTTATATGTGAACGAGGTTGACTTTTTCAATCCATCAATAAAATACAAAAGCAAGATCCCGCCCGAAGTCACTGACAATTTTCAAATATATTAGCTGTCACCAGAGAGGGCTGAGAGAGCCTGACTCTTATACTACATCTCCCGAGTGGATGGAGCTACGGTAATAGTGCAACTATTTTCCCGTTTCAGATACCTACAATTTTATGAAATATCGACACATAATTCTAAATCATTTCATAGAAGATTATTTACATCCCGCCGAGGTTGACTTTGCCTTTAAAATAAAGTATTTTCGATAAAATAAAGTACCAATAATGCACTGGTGAATTGCTGGCCTTGTGCCTAAAGTAGAAACAATTATTTACATAAAATCAGTTATTTTTCTTTCTATGATAGACGGTATGCGGTACTATATCACAATCACTCCCTCTTTCATACTATCTCTCCATCTTATTCCTTTTATTCTCTCTCTCTTCTTTTCTGGCCATTCATAAGACGTTATCTCTTTGCTAGGATCATCGTACCAGCTGACTGTTTTACAGCTATTTCCCTCTTTAAGATTTTCTACAATTTTACGATATATATATGTATGTGTGTATATATATATATATATACACACACACACGCGCACATATATATATATATATATATATATATATATATATATATATATATATATATATATATATATATAAGGAGTGGTAAGTGAATGGTGTGTATGTATATGACTAAGTTTGTATTTATGTGTGTCGTTCTTATGTGAGTGTGTATATTAACGTACGGTGTGTTTATATGTATATGTTTAAGAGTCTTTTACTGTGTGTTTATATCTGGAGGGGCCATTATCAGAATGTGTGTATATATATATCTATGTTTCTGTATATATATGTGATGTATGTCTATAACAGCCACGAGCAGCTCTTTATCAATTCTTGTGTCATTGTTTTTGACAGTTTCCATCCTGGTCACTTACACACATTCATACACACACACATACACGCATTCACACACACACACACACATACACACACACACACACACACATATATATATATATATATATATATATATATATATATATATATATATTCATGAATAATTGTACAGATAATTGCCTAGGAATCTATATTTCTAAACACACACCCACACACACACTTATATATGTGTATATATATATATATATATATATATATATATATATATATATATATATATATATATATATGTGTGTGTGTGTGTGTGTGTGTGTGTGTGTGTGTGTGTGTGTGTGTGTAAGTATATAACAACACAAATATGTTGTTTAAACATTAAACAATCTGACAAATGTTTTGTCTCCATTATAGAATCGGAAGTCTTTGTTTGTTGTGGCATCGAACAGAAACACACACACACACACACATATATATATATATATATATTTCCTTGATTTCTTTGTTGTCGTTGTTGTTATATAAAAATGCTTCAATAACTCTTTGTTTGAATCAGGCAGCTCAATTCCTCCTCAAATCCTTCATTATATTTCTTTCTCTATTTTTTTTTATTTAATCTCATCTAACTGAAAGGAAACCATCTGTGAGAAATGTTGTTTTTCTTTGGGGTTTAAATCTATAACTGGCTTTGTTGGAATTATAGAAGTAAAAATGGAATGAAATATTCCCGTTCTCCTATTCTCTGTTTCATTTGCTTGTAATTTTGGTATCTTCTGGTTAACTCATGGCAATGGTTTTCTGGCATCTCTAGAATGTTCCTTTCGTTCGATATGGCTCACGAAAAATCTATTTTACTCTCTAATAATATTGTTGCACTTTGTTCTCTATATTAAATTCACAGTGTTTAAAGTTCACCTAAATTTTATCTTACTATTATAGATATAGAAAAATAAGTTAGGGTACTAACACCACCACCACAACAACAACAACAACAAATGTAACAGAAACAAACAACGACAATAACAGCAACACTGACATCAACGACAATATAAATAGCAACAACAACAAGAAGAACAATAGCGACTACAATAATATTGACATTAACAATACATGTGTTGGCCAGGAAGGGCAGGCAGTTTTCCCCTGCCTGGTGGCTGTAGCGGTTGTGTGGTGGTCGAGGCTGGAAGGACTGAAGACAGACACTTCTCTTTTCGGCCAAACCCTCAACATTTTCAAGTTCAACTTGGAGAAGGTGAGGGTTGAGAGGTAAATGCCCCCCTCCCCCAATACATTTGTTAAAAGATGGTTAGACGAAGCGATGATGGCCCGAGTAAGTGGGCTTACTCTGAACATATGCCAGTAAACTGGACAATTTCGCAAGAACAGGGGCACCTTCCTCTGGTGGTCTTGGTGACTAGAGTGGTTTAGGATCTGTGAGTATTGTAAGTTACCCCTGGGTGGTGCTCCCCACTGTTGGGGAATTTTTATCGTTATTAATTTATTATATATTTTTATCTATTTCATTTCTTTACATGCTTTCATTTTTATATAAATCTCCACTGTCCCTGTTTTGTGTATCGTCCTACATGTTTCTGTCCTTATGTCTAATATAGAAAGAATTATTATTATTGTTGTACTTCTTCTTCTCCCCCTCACATATTAACGTTGACGCCATTGTTAAGGGTATATTGTTAATTTAACCTAAATATATTTTCTATTTTTATTCTAGGTAAGTGGCGTATTTCCTTACATTCAACCCATTCTTGCTGTGAAATTAAGGTAGGCTTCAATATATATATATAATTGTTTTAATCCCAAGGCCAGCAATTTCAGGGGGGGGGGGTCGATTAAATCGATCCCATTAATGCAAAGCATTATTATGTTACAGTTTGAAGGAAAACATAACAAATGTTATGAAACAAAATTATAATGGTAAATTTTTAGATAAATATAAAACCTTAACATAACTAATTGTGTATCGTAGAATCAATTGTGGTTTCAGACGATGTAGTTAAACGAAAAGGTTAAACGATTAAAATGTTAACCTACATTATATAAGCATAATCTTCTGATTGGTAAAACTTAGTAGCTCATTAAAACTATAGGGGCTATTGGTATTAGTCGTATATATATATATATATATATATATATATATACAGAGAGAGAGAGATGTATATATATAGAGAGATAGATAGATAGAGGGGGTGTAGATACAAAGATGTATAGATGATTGTTCCTAATGACAAACAAGAGAAAACACTACAATTTATATAAAGTAAGACGAAAGCTCTCAATGTCTTCAGACGCAGTAATGAATATTTATTCAGTAGAATGTTGCTTACAAATTGGTTTCAGTCTTAATTAGAAACTGCCAGAGCATTAAGTGGTTACAAAATATCTGATATATAATATCTTTTCCTTTATTTCATTGTCGCCTCTTATGTTTTATATAAGATAGTGTTTCATCATTTCTTTTTAATGGTCTGACGATTTCTAATTAAGACAGAAACGATTTTCTAGGCATTTTATTAAATAATATGTAAACACACACACACACTCACATATATATATATACATATATGATATGTATATATATATATATATATATATATATATATATATATATATATATATATATATACATGAATACGTACATACGTTGAAACACACTCATACATACACACACACACATTTATATAACTTTCAGAACTTTCGTCCAGTAATGGCCCAGGCCATGAATTACTTAGTAACCCCACCTGGCAAATATATACATAAGAAAAGTCAACAAACACGCATACCATAGGAGAATAATATAATAGAATGGTCCTATATATGTGTTTAACGCTTGATATAGTAGTAGTTTCGAATGTTAATCCTTCATCAGAAGAAAGAATGAAAGTGTAAGAAAACACATTTCCTTGGATATTTATACCAAGTTTGTACTATAATATATATATATATATAGTCGTATATTAGCATCATATCCCCATCTAGTTGCAACCACGTCGTCCGCATATTTCAGCATAGTTCCTTAAGTCTTAGCAATTGTACCAGCTCTGAATTGTGCTTATTTCTTCAGCCAACTTAACATTCTATACTCAGTAGTACACATGCATATTAATATAATATACCCAATAGAAGATGGATTCGTGTTATATACCCAATACATAAGCAACTAAAATCTACTTAAAATTTCGCTCTACACTACATATTGATACACTATGCCCCGAAGGAGAGAAGATGGCGTGGTCGAGGATGTGATTGCATAAATATGGATAACTGCCCTTTAACGCCGAAATTCTGATCTAGATATTTTCTTCGCACGTTTTATGTCTTTCTGTCACACTAAATATCGCAACTCCATCTGCAAACTAATAGGTTTAATTCCATTGAACATTTTCACGTGACGCCGTGATATCTTCCTTTTCTTAAATGTGATATTTGCTCGTTTAATTTTTCGAAAGATGTATACCTGCGTCCAGGGATAGATATATATCACAGTTTCTAAAGATCCTGAATAACGATGAAAACAGAAATTGTTTGCTTAAACGTTTAATCTGTGGCAACAATATATATATATTCATATATATATATATATATGTGTGTGTGTACAAAGGATACACCTTTATATGCAACATCGTTCATTGTTTGATTTGCTTAACTTTAATAGAATTAAATAGAATTTTTATGAAAGAATTTAGTAGCTATTAAACTAATTGAATCTGTAAATATTCACCATCTTTTTTCACCATCCATCTTTTGATTTTTGCGAGTTTCTACATTGTATATATATAAATATATATATATATATATATATATATATATATATATATATATATATATATATAGAGAGAGAGAGAGAGAGAGAGAGAGAGAGAGAGAGAGAGAGAGAGAGAGTGAGAGAGAAAGGGTGATAGACAGATAGATCGATAGATATTTAGATAGATAGATGGATACATAGATATGTATACATATAATCAGTATGTATATGCATGTATACACACACACATATATATGTTTGTGTGTGTGTGTGCTTGTGTACGTGTATGTGTCTTACATTTTACTCTTTCTATTGTCGGTGTACGTTCAGATTTTTTCTTCCATTTTCCCTTGTTTGGGGGACATGTTATAATTATATTTTCTTTATATATTTTTTCATATATATTTGACAATGTATTTTTTATATATTATATTTTTTTGTATTTTATTTTGTTTCTTTCATTATTTATTTATTTATTTATTTATTTATTGCTTATATTTAAATTGAAATAAATTACAGCTTCATTATACAATAACTGAATGGAACGAATAGAATTCTCGTGGAGTGAAGAACAATTTTTATATTTATTTTTAATTAAAAAAAAACAACACAGAAACGGAAAAGAACTAAATAGGATTTTTATCTTCGCAGAGAAGCAATAGGCATTTAGAATACATTTTTCAAACCATTCCTGACAGTTTGAATCTTTTAAAGCATGAAATAGAAATTGTTTTATTTCTTTTGTTGTGTTTGTATTTTCCTCGTAATTTCGCCTTCTTTCTCTCAACAACGCTAATAATTGTGATGATGATTATGATGATGATGATAATAATACCAACAACAACAACAACAATAGTTGTAATATTAAAAGAAAAATCAACGTAGCAGATATTTGGGGAAAGAAGACTGAAATAAAAAGAGGTCGCATGAATGGTGCAGAACGGGGAAGTAGAAACCAAGACAAGATTTTACTCTGCACTTCTTGAAATGTGGACAAAATAACTTTTATCACAAGAAACCTGTTATTGCTATTGTTGTTAGTGTTGTTGTTGTTGTTCTTGGTGGTGGTGGTGGTGGTGGTTGCTAGTGGTGATGGTGGTGTTGGTGTTGTCGTCGTTGCTGTTGTTGTTGGTGGTGTTTTACGTTGCTGTTGTCATTGTTGTTGTTGTTGTTGTTGTGGTGGTGGTGGTGGTGGTGGTGGTTGATTTTATTGTTGCTGTTGTAGTTGTGGTTGTTATTATTTTTCTTGTTGCCTGCATTGTTGTTGTTCTTGTTGTATGTGTTTATGTTGGTGTTGTTGTTGCATGTGTCGTTATTTTTTGCGTTGTACATGTTGTTGTTGTTGTACTTGTCGTTGTTGCTGCTGTTGTTGTTGTACTTGTTGTACTTGTCGTTGTTGTACTTGTCGTTGTTGTACTCGTCGTTGTTGCTGCTGTTGTTGTTGTACTTGTCGTTGTTGTATTTTTGATAGTTGTAGTTGTTTTTTTTATTTTATTATTCCAACGTTTCTGGTTTAATGGCTAAATGATGACATAACCGAAATTAAGAATTTATGTTATACTGTTGTTTTTGCAAGTGATGTATGGTGAAGGATGGAGGGTGAAGAGTGGCGGGCGGAGTGTAGAAAGGGAGTAAGAGTGTGTTTTTTTTTCTGTGATGATGAAGTGAAAAGCTATTGAAAGAAGTTTGTGTGAGTGTTAGTCGTGTGTAAGAGAAATGATTGCTTCTGAGTATATATCCGAATTCTATGTATGTAGATGTATCTATATGTGTGTATATGTGTCATTGCATTTCTATATGTTTGTGTCTATATATACGTAAATACTTATGTGTGTATATGTCTGTAAGTGGGTGTATCTGAGTGCGCGCGCCTACGTATGTACTTTTGTGAATATGTATACAAACATGTATATACGTATATATATATACGTATACATATACGTATATATATATATATATATATATACATTTATGTGTGTGTGTATCTATGTATTCTATACATATATGAGAGTGC
The DNA here is from genome assembly GCA_964016885.1 of Eledone cirrhosa. Taxonomy (NCBI): domain Eukaryota; kingdom Metazoa; phylum Mollusca; class Cephalopoda; order Octopoda; family Eledonidae; genus Eledone; species Eledone cirrhosa. Next base: position 33,940,966 of record OZ024751.1, read on the forward strand.
ATGCATATATATGCATAAATATATTATACATATGTGTGCACGTGTGTGTATGTGTGTGAGT
>OZ024751.1:33948526-33951026 GCA_964016885.1 Eledone cirrhosa
TCAGTATAGAGTGTGTGTGTGTGTGCGTGTGTGTGCGTGTGTGTGTGTATGTGTGCGTGTGTGTGTGTGTGTCAATTACTTGGTGTAGGAGTCAGTATAGAGTGTGTATGTGTGCGTGTGTGTGTGTGTGTGTGTCAATTACTTGGTGTAGGAGTCAGTATAGAATGTGTTATGAGGAATGCTCCTAGTTCCAGTTTGGCAACTAATCACAGAACAGTGGCGACAGACAATTTGATTGAACTAACCAAAAGGAAAACAAGCCAACCGTGTATTGCACGTGCTGGCCGTGGTGATGATGGTGGTGGTGGTGGTGGTGAGGAGTGTGGTGGTGGTGGTGATGGTGAGGTGTGTGGTGGTGGTGGTGGTGGTGGTGAGGGTGAGGTGTGTGGTGGTGGTGGTGCTGCTGCTGGCCGTGGTGGTTTTGGTGGTGTGGTAGTAGTGGCTACAGGGGAAGTTTTGTTGTTAGTTGTGTTTCGGTGGTGGTGGTGGTGGGTTAAAATGTTTCGATGGTGAGATTGGGAGCAGTGTGGTGTCTGTTGGTGTGGGTTGGCAGGTGAAGGACACATGAGACGTAGAGATGTTTAGAAAGGAAGAAGAGAACAATTAATGTATTCTTTTTCTTCTTCTTCTTCTTCTTCTTTTCTTCTTCTTCTTCACCAACTTATTCGAGGGGGCGGGATCTTGAGGGCAGACTTCTCAAGCACACTTTCCAGTGGGTCCTTTCTCAAGCAACTTTTTCCAATTTATACGAATGGATCTCCAGGTCGGACAAACCAAGCTCATGGATGTTATCCAACTATCTTGTTCGTGGTCTAGCTCTGGGTCCCTTGCCGGTTGGTTTTGCCCATAAAACATGTCCAGCAATTCTTCCGTTAGACCGTCTAACAACATGTCGATAGTATCGAATCTGTGATCTTACAATTCGGAGAAGTATTGGTTCTATCTGGTGGAGCGAGTCTCTGATCTCCATGCTATCATTGTAGACTTCTGCTTTTTGGGGACACCAAGCGAGGTGTCGCTCAGTCGCTCACTCTCTCTCTCTCTCTCTCTATATATATATATATATATATATATATATATATATATATATATATATAGTAAAATCGGGTGAATTACTCCAGGAATAGAAAAGGGGGAACAGAGGTCTCTCCGGAAAATCGAACCTATGTGTGTTAACCAATACGCTAAGAAGATCCCAGCCATAAATAAGTGTCTTTTTATTGTTTTTGTTTTGATGTGTTTTGCCCTTTAGTTTTTCTGATGGTCTCCATAAATCTTGTGTTATATATTGTGTAATATCTTGTGTTATATCTTGTGTTATATATTGTGTAATATCTTGTGTTATATCTTGTGTTATATATTGTGTTATATCTTGTGTTATATCTTGTGTTATATATTGTGTAATATCTTGTGTTATATCTTGTGTTATATATTACATCAGATAAATCTGAAAGATACGAGGAATACAAAGAAAACCTCGATGTCCCTTCTGTCCTTTCGATATTTAGGTGTGGGGAAACGACAATCCGATCTGTGTTTACATTCAAGAAACAACCGGATCAATGAAAGCAATCAGAAAATAAGGAAATGGTGAATAAAAGACAGGAATCTCAGCTTCAGACATTCTTGAATTAATGAAATTATCAAAGAGATTACATGTTAAACAATCAACCAAAAATATTAAGAGTATAATAGATGAAAGAAAGAACTATACATACACACATATATATAATCAGACATATATTTACATATATATGATGCCTCGAAACTCAATTTATATATATATGTATATATATATGTGTGTGTGCGTGCGTGTATGTGTGTGTGCGTGCATATGTGTGTGTGCACTTATAACTCTATAGATTCCCAAAACAGTTTGTTTTTTTTTAGTTTTATCGTCAATATCTTCATTATATTTAGTCGTTGTAAGGAGACACTACAGAAAAAGGAGATATTAATCATATTTTAAAATGTTGTGACATAGACACACACACGCAGACACACACGCACACACACAGACACACACGCACGTACACAGACACACACACCATCACAACACACATTCACACACACACACAAGCACACTAATAAACACACATACATCAAATACACACACGCCGGTGTAGGCATATTTACATGTGCATATGCATAGCTATATAAATATATATATATATATATATATATATATATATATATAGACATACTCCTAAATATATGTATATATATGTGTATGTATATGTGTGCGCGCATATGTAAATATATGTGCACATATACACCCACACACATACACACTCATGCATATGTAAAGAGATTTGTAAATGAAATATTTTGTAATTTCCTTTTCCAATTTAAATTTCAAAACACCGTTCTTGTATTCTTGCTCACTTTTACCATTTCTAAACGATGTATATATCGATAGCGCTGCTAGCAGGAAGTCTCTGAGAAAGAACATTCTTCATTAGAATTGTGTGTCATCACAATAATTTGTGAAGTTAGCCGG
>OZ024751.1:33963526-33988526 GCA_964016885.1 Eledone cirrhosa
CAATGCTAGTTCCTTTGCTAGAGTTGCAAAATAGTTTGACTGTTTCACAGGAAAATATATATAGACACGTGGATATGGCTGGGAAAATCGTGGAGGGCAGGATGACCACATTTGATGTACCACCACAATACATCTAAAAAACTGCCGATAGTACGGTGTTATATTAACCAACCAACCAACCAAACCACCAGCCAGCCAACCCCTAACCAACCAACCAACCAGCCAACCAACCCCTAACCAACCAACCAACCAGCCAACCAACCAACCAGCCAACCAACCAACCCCTAACCAACCAGCCAGCCAACCAACCCCTAACCAACCAACCAACCCCTAACCAACCAGCCAACCAACCAACCAACCAGCCAGCCAACCAACCAACCAGCCAACCAACCCCTAACCAACCAACCAACCAAACAGCCCCCTAACCAACCAACCAACCAACCAACCAACAAACCAACCAACCAGCCAACCAACCAACCAACCAGTGTGAGAATGATGTCTTTTGTAAATGGTAGAGTTTTGATGCTTGGTGGCGTTTTTTTTCACATTGTTGGTCTTGTTCTTGTTGGTTATAGTGATGATGATGTTTTGGTGATGGTGTTAGGGATGATGATGATGTTTTGGTGATGGTGGTAGGGATGATGATGATGGTGGTAGTGATGGTGGTAGCGATCATGGTGATGGTGGTAGTGATGGTGATAGTGATTGTGGTAGTGATGGTGGTAGTGATGGTGGTAGCGATGGTGATAGTGATGGTGGTAGTGATGGTGGTAGTGATGGTGATAGTGATGGTGGTAGTGATGGTGATAGTGATGGTGATAGTGATGGTGGTAGTGATGGTGATAGTGATGGTGGTAGTGTTTTTTTTCATTTGAAGTCGAATACGATATTTACATCGATTTTATATTTACACAAACAGTTGTAATGGGTGGGAGAGGGGATGGATAATAATAGGAGAGAGGTGTGGTGTAAGATATAGAGACGAAGGAAGGGGGAGATGGAGAGAGCTGTTGAAAGATAGAGAGATGTGAAGAGAGATGGAGGGGGAGAGAGAGAGAGAGATGGAGAGAGAAATAGTTGATTTTATATTATTACACTTTTCACTTTCTTTTTTATGATATCTATTTGTTTTGTTTCCCTTGTTGTTGTTTAACCGCCCTTCCCGAACCGACCCCTCACCTATCCTTACCTTGTTACGCTGTGCTTTGTAAAAGTGTTGATGTTATGGTTTTTAACCGTGAATATCCCATTTAAATTCCATAAAATGTGTTCATTGTTTCGTTTGTTTTATTTGGTTTGTTGTTGGTTTTCGTGTTCCTGTTATGTTTTTGAATAAAGACATTTATAAAGTGTTTGATATATATGTGTGTATTGTATGTATGTATGCGTATGTATATATATGTATGTATATACACATGTATATATAGATACAGATATTTTAGATTTATATATACACACACACATATATATATATACACACATATATATATATATATACATACATAAACATATGTATACATACATAAACGTACATATGTATACATACATAAACATATGTGTATATATATATATATATATATATATATATATATATATATATATATATATATATATATATATATATATATATATATATTAGTACATATATATGTGTGTGTATATATATATATATATGCATGTCTGTACGTATATATTGGCATATTGAAATGTATAAAATGACGATACAGATTGCTCTACACATACTCCGACATATATTTCCATGTAAACAGACACACACTCAAACACATATACATACTCACATACATATCCCATACTCAGAACATGTATTTACATAAATATACACGCTCAAAACACACACATAATATACACTTACCAACATTATTATATATACTCTTTATAATATTATTTAGACCTTTATGTAGATTACTTCTTTTGCTGTTGATAATGATTGTTTATATATTTGACAAAAGCCCAACAATTTGAAGGGTGAAGTGGACGCCAGTGCATTACTGGTACTTTATTTTAACGACCCTCTAAAGATGCTAATTCGCCAGCAAATGTGAAGAATTGATTAAATCAACCCCAGTTTGCTTTATGGTCCCCGAAAAGTGACTTTGATCTCGCCCTGTTTTGAACTCGTACCGCAGAGTGTTAGAACACATGACAACTTGCCGTAGTTCGAAATAAATCAATATTGGTGGTCAATAGTAAAAACAAAAGTGCCTGGCATCGATTAGTAAAGAATCTTTTGTTTGTACAGAATGGCAGTGTAAATTAAGATTTTTTTTCTCTTATCTCGTTTCAGGTATTTTATTATTTATAATGTTATATATTCCGGCTAATTATGTTCTGAGTTCAAATCTCGCTGAGGTTAAATTTCAGGCTCGATAAAATAAATTTTTATCGAAGACGAAAAAAATGAAAGACAAACTTGTCCTCGGTAGGATTCGAACTCAGAGATCAAAGAGCCGGAACGGATATCACACAGCATCAGTAGAATGTGGTCCAAAATATCTCACTATACAAAGGCACACCATACAGAAGCTATGTGCACTATGTGCAATTAGTGCTTCGAAACTAAGCTGTTTCGAAATTAAGCGATTTACCCTCGCCACAGAAACTAAATAAATAGTATTTAAATAACAAGTCTCGTAAATTAGTTAACAGCAAAGCAAGGAAACATTCTCCATTCATATCTCTGGTGAGCTATTTCATTATTCAAAATGTTATCTACGTTCCACTTTATCATATCACACATATCACACACATATATACACACATATATACACACACACATATCACACATATTATATACATATATATACATATATATATATACACATACATATATATATATATTATTTCTGCGGGTCTCCCTATTTCTCAAACTCACTGCTTCTCTAACAACATAGAAGAGATAAGAAGAGATACACAATGTTTTATCATCAGTTACAATGATAAAAATACTTCAAATTACTTTCAGTACGCAATCGATGGATATTATTTATACATATACACTCGCAAACAGGCTAATATACATACACGTGGGCATGCATGCGTATATATATATATATATATAAAGAAAAAGGGATGAAATCGAAAATGCAACTGAAGTCTTATTTTTTTTTTAAATATATATATTTATTTGGTTCCTTTACCGGTTTCGCAGTTCTTCTGCTTTTCAAAAGGTGAGTTGAGATGGAGGGTCTGTGGTTTTTCTCACAGATGTGAGAAAAACCACAGACCCTCCATCTCAACTCACCTTTTGAAAAGCAGAACTGCGAAACCGGTAAAGGAACCAAATAAATATATATATTTTAAAAAAAAATAAGACTTCAGTTGCATTTTCGATTTCATCCCTTTTTCTTTATACTTCCACTCGTGTAGGACACCTCGGTTATTTTTCATTTTGTAAAAAAAAAAAAAAAAAAAAAAAAACCTCACTTTCTAATATATATATATATATATATATATATATGTACGAGGTGAGTTTTATTGTAGTACAATAAAGCAATGCAGATATCGGATAAGAAGCACTCTACAGTTTGTAGTTATCTGATGAAAACACAAATGTTATTGCATGATGATATTTGTTTTTGAAATGCGCATAATAAAATACATGGAACTCATTTAACCATCTTTTGATCTTATATATTATATATATATATATTCATTTTATATACATACACGTGGGCATGCATGCGTATATATATATATATATATATATATATATATATATATATATATATTCATTTTAGTTAGACTGCCTAATTAGCCTTAATAAAATGAATATTTCAACTCTATATCGGTATTGAGTAATCTTTTCTCTCAACCTTCAACCATTTAAGGACATACGTTTGTGTTTCGTTAATTTTCCTGTATTCACCCATGTATGTATGTATGTATATATATATATATATATATATATATATATGCATGTGTGTATATATATATATATATATATATATATATATATATATATATATATAAACGCATGCATAGATGCCTACATATATACACTTACATATACAAATATATAGAAACATACACGACTATAAGTATATAAAATATAAATGAGGGGTGAAATAAGAAGGAAGTCAAGCTATATTTGTCTACTGTGACCAACCTAACAGATCAAAACACAGGCGTCTCTATCTATGGTTAATGTCTTTCCTAGCAGTATTCTGTCATTTAAACCAACTTTGATAAATTTGTCTGACGGATCATACAGCCGAATTCTCTCTCTGTTTACCAACAGAGATAGTGGGTGGAGGCAGAGAGAGAAAGAGAGATTGAGAAGCATACATATATAAACACATAGTCATACAAACTTACGCACCTACATACATGAATACATACATACTACATACCTACGTACGTACGCATCTACATACATACACAGACATACAGATACTCAGACACCCACAAATATATATACAGCCACATACACACACAGATGTGTACACCCACACACACACACACACATACACATACATACATATATATATATATATATATATATATATATATATATATATACCGAGATGCATACATAGACACATAAACAAACACATACACAGGTCACTCCTAACTAATCACAGCCAAAATCTCAGCTATCACACACATAAACACACCACACACACACATAGAAACACTCAGACACAGACATATAAAAACATAGAAAGGCACAGAGAGGGACATAGAGTCAGGGGTCACTCATGAACTTATCTAAAAATATGGTGGGTTTTTTTAGTGACAGTAGAGGTAAAGGGTGTAGGAAATGATGTTATAATGGTGGTGGTGGTGGTTGTAACCGTCCTGATGGTGGTGGTGGTGGTGGTGGCCGTAGTCCTGATGGTGGTGGTGGTGGTGGTGGTGGTGGCCGTCCTGATGGTGGTGTTGGTGGTCGTCGTAGTCCCGATGGTGGTGGTTGTGGTGGTGGTGGTCGTCGTCGTTGTCGTAGTCCCGATGGTGGTGGTGGTGGTATTGATGGTAGTTATGATAATAGTAGAGACGGATGAGGTGTTGTTGGTGGGGGGGGGGGTCTACTTCAATCTTTGTCTTTTACGGTCTGTAATGGCAATGCCACAAATATTTCATTCTTGTTAAATGTCATTGGTTTCCAATTTGGCATTAAATCTTTAAAAGAATTATATATTGGAAAATCCTGCTTATAAGTGTGTGTTATTGTGTGAGTATATGTAAGTTTGAGTCTGCGTGTGCTTTTGTGCTTGCGTCTGTCCTACTATATATATATATATATATATATATATATATATATATATATATATATATATATATATATATATATATATATATATATATATATATATAGTGGTAGAACACTGGAAGGTAATATCCGTAGTCCATGGGACGAGTTAGGTAGAAGTGGTTACACAACAGTTAGTTCACTATACCGAGAACAATTGTTTCACCTTAGCAGATCCTCAGCTCGTAATGGGCATGGTTATACGGAACAGGAAGGACAACCGTACGAACGCGCATGCGCAGAAACCGGTCACTTCACACAGGCAATGCTAAAATGCGTGCGAGAGGTGTAAGGGAGATAACTGCGAAAGTCCGAAAAGTTTTTAGTTGATAAGAAAAAATATTGATGTTATTACAATAATTCATTCAATCCGGAGCTTTGTAGTTATGCAATAGGTGTTTCGTGACGTGTGGACAACGTGTGAAAAATTCATTTCTCGTGTTTGGGCAATAACTATTGCATTATCTCTTTAGAATATTTATTCGTTTGTCAATACACAGTCGACACGACGGATTTCCCCTGGCGTATGGCTTGGACTTAGTGATGGCTTTCCATTAAATGGAGTAGTCTATACTTGAGTCCTTGAGGGACCATACGTGGCTCGCGAGTTTCGTGGATGAACGTCTGTCCGGGTACCTAAAGGTCGACTGATGGTTCAGGAAACGTTCCTTAAATCGGCCCTCCGCCATGCCCACATAGGATTTGACCTGTGGTTGGAAATATTTCATTTGGGGACCTTCTGTATATACACTCACACGCATATATGTCTGTGTGTCATCATCGTACTTCTGCATGTACTCGTGTGTGTGTGTCAACCCGTGTGTGTGTGCGTCAGCCCGTGTCCGTGTGTGTGATCTCTCTAATTTACAACCACAATTTTCCCCTCCGTATACCCGTCACCATTTCTACCCTCCATTTATACATAGCCTGATGACGTTAATCGATATCGATAGATGATTTCAGGGTAGGACGACAAATAGCACATGAATACTTAATTCTCCAGCATTCCAACAACAACACAACAACAACACCAACAACAACACCAATAATAATAACAATGCTAATATCCAACTTAACATTGACAAATGAAAAATGTAAAATCTCATTTTATAATTTTTTATGGAAAGAACCCGTTATTAGGTTGTAGTCAGTTTTAGCACAAAAAATTCAATATTCCCTATTTTCACTTTTTGTTTTTGTTTTGTGCATGTGTATGTTTTTTTATATAAACTGCCTAAACAGTGCAACATGCATTATGGAAATATTTCATTTTTTGTTGCAAGATTGCAGCAATTTGCATTGCAACGAAGCGCACTTGTTTAAAATCTGCCTATTTAATTCTGAAGCATTTAATCTTGATAAATTTAATAATGAGTTAATAGAGCAAAATGCTTTCTCAATAATTAAGAATTATAATATTTGGTCGTTATTCAAATCCACCCAATCACTTATTTTAAATGTTATCTTTGTTGTTGTATGTTCGATGGCGGTGGCGTTGATTGTATCACTTTTGGTGGGAGGGAGGGCTATTAAATAATTAATTGTGGGGGGGGGTATATTCAATGGAACGGAAGGAGTGATCTTTTTGGTGTAAGTAGTTTGGTGGTGGTGTTCAGGAAGACATATTTTGAAAATGACATCGCTATGGTCATTTCTTGTCAATTATTATAATGGAATGTGTGGGGCACACACACACAATAAACAGACGCATGCGTGTTAATATATACATACTTACTCTGGAGTTTCGCCAGTTTATCACAGGGTCATCAGACAACAACTTATCTGATGACCCTGTGATAAACAGGCGAAACTACAGAATAACAAGACTCACTATTTAGCCTTAATAAAATGAATATTAAAACTCTACTTCGGTATTGAGTACCCTTTTCTCTCTGGCGTCAAGCACATACGGATATATATATATATATATATATATATATATATATATATATATATATATATGAAGAATAACAAATATGAGTATTGATCTAATGTTTTATATAGATGCAAAGTTTCTAAAACACAACAAAAATGAACTTAATTTATAGAAAACATAAATTCCAGTTTATTTAATAAGTAGTTTTTCCGAAATAGTCATAATTATCTAAATAGTTTTTGCACTAACAGATTTCGCTGAGTAGATTTTCAACAATTCATATTGATTTGTGTTAGATATATATTTGTTTTTCACGTGCTGTTACACGCCACATCCAACACACACTTGTACTAACATTCCACTTAACTAAGCTACGTGAAGCTGTTCAGAAGTCTCAAACCCAACAAAAATAGAGCACAGACTAGAAGAGATGAAAGAAATACTCATGAAGCTAATACATCCTCAAGAGTTAATCAACAATAGTAATATAAAAGTTTTTAAATATTTACATATTCAAGTATTCCAAGAAACAAAAACAAAAATAGAAAAAGGTCATACCATATATTCCAACTTGTAATCCAAACAACACAAAAATATACTCTTACATACAACTAAACCTCTCTATTATACTAAGGAGAACAAAATGAAAGGCCTTATAAAACTAACCAGTTATAAAATGTAGAAGACGGCCATAGTCCCTGCAAAAGATGCCGATAAAAGCAGAGCTACAAACCTTAGATCCTGAAGTCAAAAACTGCAGCCGACCTAATTGTGGTGTGTCCAGCTACCTATTATAATGTCCCGAATTTCACGTTACAGAGGGATTTATTTTTCATATTAAGAACGATTTCTTATATTAGTCATACAATTAGATATATACTATAAGATTTAAGGTTTGCCATGAACACTACAAAATATTACGGAATACTACATGTGAGCAGGGACTGAGGGACATGTCATTGATAAGGACACAGAATGAGACGAAGAAAATCTGATGAACGAAGCAGTAAATTCACTAAAAAAATAATTAGTTACTTGATCATAAAGCAGAAGTGAAATGTAATCCTTAGATGTGAATTATTGGCAGAAAGATACTCAATATTTGTTTCAACGAACGATTTTGTATTAAAAAATCTGGCAAATCATATATGTAAACGAAACACACACACACACACATATATATATATATACACACACACAGGGTGATTCCAGTCGTTCAATTACTATCAGCCACCACCACTACCAACATTACTAACATCATCATAATCACCATCACTTTCATCTCTAGCATCCTTATCATCTTTCCTTTGTCATCACACACAGACACATATATATATATACACAAATACATACATATATTATTGTATGTATATACATATATCTATCTCTCTCTCTCTCTATATATATATATATATGAATATATATATATATATATATATATATATAGTTGTAGGGTTGGTGGGTGTGCCTAATATTTCGTCCTTGTTCGTATTTTTATCAGGCAAGATACATAATTCGCAGACTAATGTTTCTGGCACCTACCCAATTTGGTAATCAACTTTTGTCGGGGAAGAAATCAGATTTTACCCCAATATTTTCCATAATAGCCAAATCTCTCCAGGCATTGGCACCCCTCAAAGAACGCTCACTCGTTTACCTTTGAACACAGAATATAATAGATAAAAGTTAATAAAATATGTCTGATTGTCTCTCCTTCTCACTACCCTACCTCTCTCTCACTCTCTCTCTCTCTCTTCCATTCTCCTTTCTATCTCCGTCTCTATCTCTCTATCCCCTTCTCTACTTCGACCCACCCTATTTTTTATCAACCTCTGTTATTTGTATGGAACAGTCTCCATTGTTAGGGGTATTTATCACAAATAGGTGAGGAGGACAGTGTGTGGCTTAGATGTTAAGGTTATGCGTTTCACGGCGGTGTGTTGAGCTCTTGAACAAGATACTTCATTTCATATAACTCCAGTTGAAAACAGCAAATATTAGTGTTGCTGTCATTGGTGTCCTTGTTGTAGCCATACGTTTCTGTTGTTGTTGGTGATGATGATGGTATAGTAATAATGGTGGCGTTATTATTAGTAGCAGTGTTGACGTTGATAATATTGTGATGGTGATGATGGTAGTAGTATTACTGGTGGGGATGGTGGTGATGGTAGTGATAGTGGTGTTGGTGGTGATGGTAGTGATAGTGGTGGCGGTGGTGATGGTAGTGATAGTGGTGATGTTAGTGATAGTGGTGGGGGTAGTGGTAATGTTAGTGATAGTGGTAGTGGTGGTGATGATGATGATGATGATGCCAGTGTGGCGATTTAAATATAATTTGATTAAATAATGAACAATAAATTCCCTCTTTAAGCTTTATGGCAGCAGGGGAGGGGTGGGGTACAAGGAGGAAGAAGACGATTTATCATTAGATGAGGGTTTGTGAAGAGATGGAATATAGGAGGGATTATTAATGTTAGATGGAGGGGTGGGGAGAAAGACATGGGCAGTCATTTATGTTTGGGGTGAGTTGTATAGAGGGGCGGGGAGAGGAGATGAAGTTAGAAATGGTGGAGTTGTATAGAGGGGAGAGAGGAGAGGAAGTTAGAAATGGTGGAGTTGTATAGAGTGGGGAGAGGACGGGAGAGGAAGTTAGAAATGGTGGAGTTGTATAGAGTGGGGAGAGGAGAGGAGAGGAAGTTAGAAATGGTGGAGTTGTATAGAGTGGGGAGAGGAGAGGAGAGGAAGTTAGAAATGGTGGAGACGGAGAACAGTTTTACATTCGTTTTAGTTTAATTACTTTCAATGAGACATCTGAAATCTTGCTTTAATATATATACACACACACATACATACACACACACACACACACACACACACACACACACACACACACACACACACACACACACACACACACACACACATCACACACATACACTAACATACACACATACATGCAAACATATACTAACACACCCATGTGCCATACTTCTTCACAAAGCTCATCTACACATTCACCACATATATATATATATACATATATATATATATATATATATATATATATATATATATATATATACTGTCCGAGAACCCATGTGATGTAGAATCCATTACAGGAAGAAGACTGTACAGCTATAATGGAAGGATCTGGATGTAAATAGGAGGAGGGGGAGGTTACGGATTATAGATTTATCATCAATTATATATTAATATAGAAGGAGAGGAGGGGGCTATTGGCGATAGTTCCACGTGGTAGTGGTGAGGGTGTTAGTTGGTGGAGTTGAAGGGGGTTGTGGTGTTTTTAATGGTGTTAGGTGGCTATGTTCAACAATATCACGTTGTTGTCTTTGTCGTTTAACCCTAGGCCGGATCTTTTCAAGAGCGATCATGGCACAGATTGTTTACGTCATAGCCGTTCAATATTTGATTATTCACACAATTTATATCTAGGAATACACACAATATACACACCTATATATATACACACACACATAAACATACACATGCACACGAGCCACTATACTCTTCCGTCATTTACTCTCCTTGGCAAGGGTTGTGGTTTGAAGCCAGTTTGTGCCACAGGTGTGCAGATTATCTTTTACGGTCGATCTCCATATCTACCTTTGATCATTTCCCAAACTTGGTGACCAAGTCATTGTAGTTTTTCTAAGTATATTGTCCTCTATTCGTAGATGTCCTGCCAACTGCCCTTGGTACGGCTCACAACTGTGGCATTGGTTCTCCGTAACATATCCTTGTGATTCTCTATTTACATCTAATACCCACCATTGTAGAGTATTTAGTTTATTATGGCATATCCAGAGTTTTGTTTCTGGTGCTCTTGTTGTTGCTGTTTTTGGTTTTGTAATGTTGATGGTGGTGATAGTAGTGGTGGTGATAGTTGTGTTGTGATTGTTGTTAGTGTTGGTTTTGATATTGCTGATGGTAGTGTCGGTGTTGGTGGTGATGTTGAGTGATGGTAGTGGTGATGATGATGGTGTTGGGTGTTGGTGGTGATGGTTGCGGTTATAGTAGTCGGGGTTCTTTTACCAGCAATGCACCTGGGAATTCCCTGCAGGCTGCAATAGACAGAGTTCAGTGCGTTCTCTACTGCAGACTGAATGTACAGGTGAAAGACTGCAATTAGTACTTATGTTGCATTTCCTGCAAATAGCTTCCCAAGATATGTCTCCTTTCCTCTCTCTCTCTCTCTCTCTCTCTCTCTCTCTCTCTCTCTCTCTCTCTCTCTTTCTCCTTCTCCCTCTCCCCTTCTCTCTCTCCTATGCCCCCTCCTTACTCCAATGAAAGTGAATTGCTGTGAGAGGCTGTGGGAGGAGAGATATCTAAAAACCGAAGTCTGCTGTCAAACAAATTCATATTTTCGGATCTTTTAGCAACATAATTGCTGTATTTACATAAATTAGCATTTCAGAAGAAAAAGAATAATAACAATAATAATAACAACAACAATATAAAAACAATAATTTTTAAAAAAAACGAAAAAAAAATATGAATTTTAAAAAAAATCAACTTTCTTTCCCCACCCCCACCGCATGCCATCACAACCACCATGACCAATCACATGCACCACCACCACCATTACCACTACCTCTACCTCCTCCACTACCATCACCACCTCTACCATCCTTTCATCACATCCACACACCACTCGATGAAACAACACGGCAATGAAATTAAATTTAAATGCATTATTCATTTATTTTATATCTTTTCATTACTTTAACATTTCACAGATTTTTAACTTTAACAAAAATGATGTCAGGAAAGCAGAAAAAAGGGACATAAAAATAAACTTTAATGTGGAGGATTTCTTTTGCTCCTGGTTTTTATATAAACAACATATAACATCATAAATACATTAGATTAACTATAAATAGAGCGGTGAAATGGCAGTATCGGTAGAGGGTTGGTCGCCATGCTTTGACGTATAGAGTTACGGCCCTTGCCATTCTGAATTCAAATCCCGCCGAGGTTAACTTTGCCTTTCATCCTTACGGGGTCGATAAAATAAAGTACCAGTAATCTACTGGGTAATTGCTGGCCTTGTGCCAAAAGTAGAAACAATTATATTATATCATATTATACTGTAATATATTTAATTATGTTCTATTTGATTATATTATAATACAAGGGTCGACTGAAACGTTCATAGGCTGACCAAGATACTCTCATGGAATGACCAAATGAGGTTTATTTTTCAACATAGTCCCTGGAAAGAAACAATGCACTTAAGAAAAATTGAAATTAATGCATGCAAGCTTTTACGGCTGTAGCATCAATTCTTCATAGGAACTTTTCAGTCGACCTTCTTATATTATAAAATACCAATAAAGTAGTGGATTCGATATAATCGATCTTTCCCTCCTCATTGCTGGCCTTTTGTCTAAATTACAAATCATTACTTATCAGGTAATGAATACACTAATCATTTTGTTAATCAACTAATTAATACCAAACGTCTTTCGCCACAACCTGTGACCTTATCAACTTTTACCCTCTGTATCTCCTTTTCGTTCTCACTTCAATTTTACTCCATTAGTTTGTCTATCTGTCACAGTATATTTCCGTTATATTATTTTATTTTTTGTTTATTATTTATTTATTTTGAGAATTAACATGAGAAAGATGCCAATTACCCGAATACGAGTGCTATGTTTCTAATCTGTTTGTGTTTGTGTTTCTGTAGGGATTCTACGCACCAGTCTTGCCTGCAATCAAATCCGACTTTATACATGTATGCAACCTGTTAAAAAATTTGGAGATATGACACGTGGATTATCCGGAGTTTTTAATCCAGAACAAATAAAAAACTTCTGTTCGTAAGTAGATACTTTATAAATATAAATATACATTTATATATAATATATTATATTTTGTTTTATCTGTACCGAAAGAATATATAAATAAATATGAGAAATCTATTAAAATGTTTTTTATTAAATATAACTAAAGTAAGAAATAACTATATTTTTTCATTTCTGCCACTGTTCATAGTTTTTGTTATGACAATAATTATCAAAAATGGCTAGCTTTAACATTTTACACTATTAAACAATGACAACTTCACTTCAAAATATTATAATAAAACAGTAACAAACCACCTATGACCCTGCACCATTACATAAATTCTTTTTAGTCATAGTCTAGCATTTATATTAAATTATAGCCATTATTTTAGCTTAATTTAATTCAGTTTTCTTGTTTTATTTTTTCATTATTTTTAAGAATTTCCTTTTTCCTTTTTGTGTACCTACAATTTTGTAATTATTATTATTTTTATTATTATTCTTTTAATTTCGTACTTACTTATTTTGGTGTTGCTGTTTGTTGTTTTTGTAATTTTTGTTTTAAAAACTAATATTTCATTCCTCTATTGGGAGATGTAGTTCTTCAACACCACCACCACCATTACCATATATAGCCATACAACCATATATAGTCTGTTAAAACAATTAATTCGTTGTCCATAAAATTGTCCTTTTTAAAAGAAACAGCTAACAAATAACCTTACCGATAATGGAATCGTTTTAGAGAATTTTTTCCCTATTTTTTGTCCCAATCTTTGGTGCCTTTTACTTTCATTTAATTCCGTTTTATTTGTTTTTATTTACCTCCACTTTGTTGTTGTTGTTGTTTTAATTTCCCTATTCTTTGCCAACTATTTGTTTATATCATTCTGATTCTCCTATTGTTTTTCTTCTCTATTTATTCTGCTCCTCCTTTAAACCAGTTCAGCATGAAGTTATTTGTCAATTGGGCCATTTTCTGCTATGGACAATAGAATTTATTAAAACTGGTTATATATATATATATTTATTTATATATTGTGTATGTGTACGTATTTTTGTGTATATCTATTTGTATGTATACATGCAGAGAGAAAGCTAGGAGAAAGGGATAGGGGAAGAATCCATCCCAGTACTAGATTGGTACTTTTTATTTACACCTCGAAATGATGAAAGACAAAATTGACCTGAGTAGGATTTGAACTCGGTGCACAGTGAGCCGGAATGCCGCCTTAGGTGTGAGAAATAAATAAAATAACAAAGAGGAGTGAGAAGGTGCTAGAGATGGGAGACAAGTTCCTTTGTATCTCACCTCTACACAACTGTCACATTATACCAAGGTAACATTATTGATAAAACATTACCTTACTGACTCTTATTGGAGTTATTAAGAAAAAAAAGCAATCAATCGATATATCGGTTTATTATATTGAATTAAAATAGATATCGAACTTACTCTAAATAGAAATTTTAAAAAAGAATTGGATTATAAAATTGTTAATATTG
Organism: Eledone cirrhosa; assembly: GCA_964016885.1. Classification (NCBI taxonomy): domain Eukaryota; kingdom Metazoa; phylum Mollusca; class Cephalopoda; order Octopoda; family Eledonidae; genus Eledone; species Eledone cirrhosa. The sequence continues at coordinate 33,977,988 of OZ024751.1, forward strand.
AAAATTAGATATAAATTGATTTTCTGCGAGATTGCTTCGAAAGTTTTATAAATTCGGCAACGTACACACACACATTTATATATATATATATATATATATATATATATATATATATATATATATATATATATATATATATATATATATATATATATATATATATATATGGATGTATGTTTACAAACAGATGCGAATCAACAGTTAAAATAGTTTACATAGAGAAATAGATATACAATGGCTGAGATGAAAGGCAAAAAATGGTGCAACAAACCTGTAAAAGACATGAAATAGGCAGTAAAATGGTAAACAGATGTAAAACAAATACAGACACTAAACAGATGTGAATCACAACCTGAAATAGTTTTTTTGCAGAATATCGATTTCATTTATTAGGAATAAGCATACGATGTCAAAATGTCAATTATTTTAAGAACATACATATATATATTTTAAAAGCACAACTAAAAGATGAAGAGAAAAACTTGATATTATAGAAATGGCAAAGAACTTCCTGCCATATTGATATCATAGGTTCTCACTTTAATATTTCATATTTTTTACCTCAGTTCTATCATCTTTTAATGCTGTATTGTTGTTATATTCTTTTAAACAAATTTTTTTTTTAAATACTTTTTTCATGTAATTTTCAAGATATCATTTATTGTATATGTTTGATATACCAATTAATCTAAAAGTTGGTTTGGAGTTATATGTCTTTCTTTTGTGATAGAGAGAGAGTGGGAGATGCAAACATACAAACACACATGCGTGCATAGATACATACATGAATATATATATACAAACTTATATATATATATGTATGTATGTATCCTAATATAATATAGTGAAGAAGGGTAGACAATGATTTGTGTATTTTACAACATACTTAACACTGATCTTTATATAAACTATAGATGTATGTTTGGATTTAAATAAGACCGTATGTGCATCAAATGAAAGGATCTCAAGTTTCGTTAGAACGATCCTACTTTATTTACATGTTTGTTCACATTGCCTACATCTTGAGCTGTATATATATATATAATTTTCAATCATATATATTTTTATATATTTTTATATTTTTATATTTGCTTGACCCGAATTACTTGATCGTTTTTTCGCTGTGCGGATGATTGGTTTAACCACCATCTCAGTGTGTTTGGCCTTTAACGTATGTTGTAGCTCTAATTCATATGAATTATCGAGCGCTTGCCACACAACTCGGAAGTGTTTTTCGTTAATTCCTGAGCTGAAATTCGATTCTCGCTAATTTATACTTGTATATATATATATATATATATATATATATATATATATACAAAATCAATTCAGGTTTATATTACATCACTTCTAGTTGGTATTGCACTTTGGTTCTCTTTCGTCTGGAGGTCGATGAATTAGAACTAAAAGTTACCCACCCACCCTACCCCAACTCCTCTCCACTTAAAACAAAATTAAGGCCACGTTCCGATATTAGGAAGTACAACTTTATCCCGTTTCCGTACGGTTATCGATAATGGTATCGATTTCATTCTCCTATACTTTACTGACGTTTCAAGTAGGCTTCACCCATTTTCAGATTTTCTTAATAACCTTATTAAACTGTTTTCGTATCTATCATATTTGATCTGTATTTGGTGCATCGAGTTTTCAAGACGTGTGTTGTCTGTTGCCTGTTCTTTCTGCGGAGAACATTAATAGGACGTGGTTAAGAGATTAAGTCTTAATCATGAGTTTCGGGTTTGAGTCCACTGTGTTGTAAATTGGGCTACAGGTTGCCTAAAGCTTTTGGTGTGAAATTTTGTATACGAATAGCATGTGGAGGGGGGGCACTCAGGCGTACTGCACTTGTAGTTCAAAGATGCCCCATTGTTTTACGATGATTTGGCTTCGGAATTACCTGACGTGTACATATGTCTGTGAAATACTTAACCACTCATACCTTTGTGCAAACATGATAAAATCACCCATATATGATCGTTATATATCGATCTCTGATAAATATATATATATAAAGTACAATTCGAAGTTTCATATTACTGCTTTAACTGATTATAGACCAGTTACGTACGTTTCACAGATGATTGGCTCAAGATCCATATTTGTGTTATAGACCCGACAGCATCCATCTGTTCATCAGAAATGTTAATCAAGCTAAAAACAAACATTCCTCTGACGGCAGACCGTATCATATGTAATATATAAGTACAGAGAAGAGCGAACAATGAATGGTTATGTGAGAAGTTGGAGAAACTAATCGACTCGGCTGCGTTGTATGAATTATGGAAAGCAAACAACTGTGAGAGAAAAGAATTGAAAAGAAATTGTCTATTCAGTGAAGTTTCGGAGTAGAGCTTTGCCATCGATAATATTTGCTTTATACATGTACACACACACACACACACACACACACACACACACACACACACATATATATATATATATATATATGTATATATATATATATATATATATGTATATATATATATATATATATATATATATATATATATATATATATATATATATATATATATATATATATATATATACATATATATGTATATATACACTGGTTTATGTCAAGTATATTTGTTTGTCGACACAGTTCTGTACACATACATATGTTCGAAAAAATAGTCACACATACTCATGCATATATCTCTCTATATATATATGCGTCTGTGTATATATAGATGCATACATACATATCAGATATACGCACACAAATATATATATATATATATATATATATATATTAATATATTAAAGAGTAGCAGGAATGCTAAATACGAACTTCTTGAAACAGACACAACCAAATATATGTATGCTCACATAGACAAACACAAAAAACAAACACACAAACACAAACAAACACACACACACATACATACATACATACACACACACACACACACACACACACACACACACACACACACACACACACACACACACACACACACAGATGCACTGACTTTAAAGAACTTATCTTGCACGAAGCCAAGTTTCTTTGATATAAAATGATAGGAATTTGTATCGATCATATATTTTTGCCAGTTAATAATATCTAATTTTTTACTATTATATATCTTCACTTGACTTCTAAGATTTTTTTTATTTTATATTTTCCCTCCCTTTCTCTCTTTCTCTCTCTCTCTCTCTCTCTCTCTATATATATATATATATATATATATATATATATATATATATATATATATATATATATATATATATATATATATATATATATATATATATATGTATATATATATATGTGTGTGTTTGTATGTATATGTATACACATACGAACATATACATTCTAAGATGTAATATTGGAAATGATTAACTATAACAAATAACCCCCACCACCACCACCATGAGCACACAAACGCTCCCGTTGTCATGTGACATACATTATATTACTAATATAATAATGTAATGGTGTATGAATATTTCTATTTCTAAGCGTTTATCTATCTATATATATATTGTATATATATATATATATATGTATGTGTACATAGTTATATATATATATATATATGTATGTGTATATAGTTATTTGTATGTATATGTGTGTATACATTTTATGTACACGCACACACACACACACACACACACACACACACATATACAGTGTAATGATGTGTTGTGAACAAAACTATTCACAATCTACGTATCGTAATTTAACATTGATTTCGGAAAGTTTGATATACATATATAAATAATAATAAATGCAATAATAATAATAATAACGGTGATGACGATTTCTTTATTAACCACGCAGGGCTAACATAAAGAACACATTAAGGATGGCTCAAGACGGTACAATGTGGGTTTTGGTGTGCTCGGAATTTACCTCTATTGTTATCACATGTCTTAGTCCGGCACATTAGGGAACTGGACACAGGTCAGGAACCGAGTGCCAGACAATACTTTACTATCACATGTTTCTATTTGGATTTTGTCTGAGTAAAATCATAATTGACTGTCATAGTTCAATTTATATTATTAATTACTTGATTAACTTTTATTTTAATTAATTTTTTTAATTAATTTTAATTTTATGCCAATGAGAACACAAGTTACGGTGTTATTTATTATTAATTAATTTAATAATGAATTTTTAAAATGAAAAAATCCATGCGTTGTTTTTAATAACAAGAACAACTCTTCCCAAAATACAGCAACAACTTAAAATTGTCTGAACGGAACAAGCAGAGTTCATAATTAATTATATTTACCAATGGTTGATGGGAGGAGCAAAGATTGCAAGAAACGAGAAACACAGATACAGATCTTTTATAATACGTTAAGAGGGTTCATAGCTTTCATTCCGCATTAGGTAAAGAAAACAATGTAAACTTTTGATCATTTATAACTATAGTTATATAACTCTTTATCTCGCAGTGATAAGGAGGGGCAACGTGTTCAGACTCGACCGGTTACAAGCACATAGTCACAAATCTACACGTGGGCGGCTCGAGCCCTAACGTCGATGTATTGTTAACCTGAACAGCACGAAGCTTCGGCGGAATCTTGAGCCCCTGAGCAGCTCTTTTTTTGAGACGCACTACCCACCCAACGAGGGGAGGGTGTATAAAAAGTGACCTAAGCAAAGTCAACAAACTGGCCAGCAGCCTGCAGTTGGCGGTGGTTCATAATAGCAGGGAGTTCGTTGAAGAGATGGCCGTCTTCTGCAAAGAAGTGGCAGTTATAATATATTTATATATGCACATACGTATACCTATGTGTGGGTATATATATGCACATACGTATGCATATGTGTATATATATATATATATATATATATACACACATACATACACACACATTTCAAATGTCCTTTCCTCGTATCAGTGTGCAGACAACCACTAATTCCCTGTCGTAGTCTAACGTCATTCATCATCTGTTGATTATCTTTGATTATTTGCCAATTGAAGCTTTCAAGCCTCGCTAAACTTAGCCTAGCAATTGAACACAATTAACTCACTCGCTTTCCTCACGATTAACGTTTAACTTCGCCATTTTGAATGACCGCATCATGTTCTTACTTCAACCAATGAACATACAACACCAGCATCCACACCGCTCCACAAAACCACCCTTAAAAGCACCCACACCACCAACACCATCACCATCTATAACTCGCCACTACTTATAACAACAAAACCAAAGAAAGCAATATAAAACACACACATACACACACACACACACACACACACACACACACACACACACATATATATATCAGAAATCCTACAAATTCACTGGCCATCTACGCAGCATTGTATGCATGTACGTATAGATGTGTATATGTACACACACACACTTACATACACATATGTGTATATATAAAGAGATATGTATATATCTATTTAATTGTATATATTTATCAAGAATAAAAGACAATGCGTTTATACTACGCCACATTTTATTTATTACGTAATACCTCTCATACGTATTTCCATGGTATCTGATACGTAATTTTAAAAGTTCAGATAACGTTTCATCAGATCTATCACATCTGTATAATTTCTGATACTTCAAACAGGAGATTTCCTGTCTTCATTTTTCACTGGCTGGTCTCTCTCTCTCTATATATATATATATTCATTATGGCTGAGTATTGAGTCTTGTTATTCTGGAGTCTCACCTGCCCACTCGTATCATCAGTTAGCTATAATAAATGAGTATTTAACCTCTACTTACATATTAATTATTCATTTCTCTCGTCCATCAACTATATATATATATATATATATATATATATATATATATATATATTGATTTAAAGTATGTTCTGTATTATTACAGAAGAGTTGTCGTATTTGGTAATGAATGAGTGCCATACCCCCTCCCTCTCTCTCATATATATATATATATATATATATATGAGAGAGAGGGAGGGAGGGTAAGAGTGGGTATGGCACTCATTCATTACCAAATACGACAACTCTTCTGTAATAATACAGAACATACTTTAAATCAAGTGACAAACGAAAGATATTTCAAATCATTTTATTAGCATCTACACACGTTTCAATATTAATGTAACACAAGATCCTCAGGACATCAATATAGGATAAACTGAAATTAAAAGGGGGGTAAACAGGTGGTGGAAGGGTGTGGGGTGAGTAGGGGTGGTGGTGGGTGGAGTGGGGAGAGGGAGACGGGGTGTCCGAGCGGGGAGGGCTGAAGGTGGTGTGTGTGTGTAGGTGTGCGTGTGTGTGTGTGTATGTGAAAGTGAGGGTTGGGGGAAGAACGGGGTTGCATGTTCAGGAAGAGGTGTGTGTGGAGGGTGTTTATGTGGGTCGGAGTGTCTGTGCGTGTGTGGATAGGGGGTGGGGGGATAGGAATCAGGAGGCTGAGGGTGTAAATATGTGGTGGGAAGCACGTGTGTGTGGGGTTTAAGCGTGTTGTGGGTGTGGGTGGCGTGTGGAGAAAAAAAAATGTTTTGGGGTGTGTGTGGGGGTGAGTTATATAGGTGATGACGTAAGAGGATGGTTGAAAAGTTGGTAAGTTCCACGGATGTTTGGAGATTTGGTTATAAGTCAATTTTGCGTGTGGGTAATCCATGAAGCGGTGGTCGGAAGAGGAGAGATGTGGGGTGCGCGCGCAACAGGAAGTGGTCAGCAGTGGGAGTGCTGTGGTCAGTTGGTGCTGGGAGGTGGTCAGAAGGGCATAGCAGCAGTCGGTGGAATGGTAGGGAGGCGAGGATGGGTAGGTGTGAGAGTTGGAGTGAGGAGGGTGTGTGTGTGTGTGTATTAGTAGGGGTGTTAGTGGGATGAGTGAGTGTGGAGCGGGGGTGTGGGTGGAGCGGGGAGAGAAGGGTGTGTGTGGTTCTATGGAGGGAGTGTGGTGTACTGGTGTGTGTGTAGTTTGGTGAAGAGGTGTTAGTGGGTGTTAGTATACGGGAGGTGGGGAGGGGTGGAATGCAGGTGTGAGTGGGGGTTAGTGGTGGTAGGGTGTGTAGAGTTGGTGGTGTACGAGGGTGTGTGGGTACGTGTGCGTGGGGTTGGGGGGGGGTGTTAGTGATGTTAGTTGCGTGTGGGGTGGATGCGTGTGTGCGTGTGATAAGGAGGGGGAGGAGGAGAAGAGGGGAGGGAAGGGATGTTAGTATATTAGTTGGGGAAGGGTGGTCAGATGAGGGGTGGAGTGGAGGTGTTAGTATTGTTAGTGTGGGGTGGGCGGTGAAAAGGAGGGGTGTGTTAGTGGGGGATAAGTGTGGGGGGGAGGGGGGCGGTCGAACGCTAAAGGAATAAGGGTGGGGAGTTCAGGCCGGGGGGAGTGTGGGTCTGTAAGATGAAGATAGTTCGTTGTTCGACCGTAAGGCGATGGGCGGGTGTTCCGTGGCACTGGAGTAGGCCACAGACTGTGAGATGGCGTGCGGAGTGTCCAGGGCCACCAAAGTGGCGGGCGATGGGGGAACTGCCCCCGAGACGAATATCCCGGAGGTGCTCCGTGACTCGGTCCGCCAGGCGACGTCCCGTCTGTCCGACATAAGTATGTGTGTATATATATATATATATATATATATATATATATACACATATACACATACACACACGCACATATAGGGTGTTCCAAAAATGTATACACACTTTGATTACCTGTACAGGCAATTTTTATTAGAATGCTGTTGAAATGTGTATACATTTGTTCTGGATACCCTGCATATTTATATATATATATATAATGCATTTGTGAGGGGCATGTACTTACGTAAACGCATACATATATGCAAACACACTCACATACACACATATACATACATGTAAACACACTCACACATACATACGAGTTGCCGTTTTTGAAAATACGATGAAAAAAACCGGCTTCTACAATAATTTCATTATTAAATACATTTCTTTCTTTGCTTGTGTTTGTAATCTTCCCAACTGTTTGTAATATCTGACGTTTGATGTTTTCTATTATATTTCATTTGATTTGACTCTTTTTTTCTTTATTTGCTTTGTTTTCTACTGTTTATTGTTAAAAGTTGAGATAAACTAAGGCTTATCCATCATTTATAAGTTGCTTTTAGTTACGGTTTGTTGAATATCAAAGGAAATATATGTTGATGAGTTAACATCAGCTTCGTCTGTTGTCTTAATAAGAAAGAAAGGAAATTAAGCATGAATTAAGGGAGTGTTTTTTGGGGAAACGTGACATGTCTTCATTTTATACATGGAGGATACTGTCCGTCTCCAAGTCTGAACACTGTCCAATTATTTCATAGATGATAGTAATATAGAGATATAGTTGAAGAATTTCACCGCTGTACTTGATAGGTACTTTACTTATAGACCTAGAATGATGAAAGGGGAAGAAAAACTCGGCAGCATGTGAAATCAAAGTGTATGTAGATATAATATAATAAAATATTAAATAATGTCATAAACAAAGTTGTCGTATACTAGATATAGAAACATAAAACAATGTAATATTGTTATAACATAAGTACTGTTATATGTATAAACACTCACACACTATATTATATATATGTGTATTTATGTATTGGTTGTGGTAGGGTTGGCATATTCATTTGCAGCCATGCGAAACACGTATTTTGCTAACGAACACACATACACACACGCGCACACGCACACACACACACACACACACACACACACACACACACACACACACACACACACACACACACACACACACACACACGTGAGAGAGAGAAATAGATAGGTGTGTGTAATTTAATGTTGGTAAGCGAACTAACACTGTACTCGCTGAGGAATAAAAACATAGATATTACAACACAGTTGATGGTATCTTTGAATACGACGGTACACAATAGTACTATAGTAGTAGTAAGCAGTTGATGGTGATATAATAGTACTAACTGGTACTAAGCAGTTGGTCATATAATAGTACTAACTGGTAGCAAGTTATATATTATTTATGCAATATTTTAACGAAAGGCATAGAATTAATAATAAACTGAAGTAAAGAAAGAGAGGTGGGGAAGATACTAAATAATTTTTTCTACTTTAGACATAAGACCAGCAATTTGAAGGGGAGGGGAGTCGATTATATCGACCCCCAGTTCATTATTGGTGCTTTATTTTATCGACCCTGTAAGGATACTAAATAATAACCGGCAAAATAAATTGACATATGTTGTGATGAATCAATTAATTTCTAAGAGAGCGTCCATAATGTTGGAAGTGAGGCAGCCACTTGTAGAGAGGAAAGCAATAGACAGAATAAAGATGGAACGAAGAAATACGAAAATAATAATGATATATACAGCTAGACATGGAACAGTTGAGAAAAGATTGAACAGTAACACACAGGCATACATATACATATATGTACATACACAAAAACACACATAAACGTACACATAGCACAGTGACACGCTCTGAAACACACATATGTAGGCATTTGCAAATATACATGCACACATATATGTATATAGAACTGCATTTACCTATATGCATATGTGTGTTTAAATATGTATATATATATATATGTGTGTGTGTGTGTACCTACATACATATTTACATACGTACATATATTTACATACATGCATGTATGTGAATGTATATATATATATATATACATACATACATATGTACATATATTTAGATATGCATATGCATATATATATATATGAATGTGTGTATATATATATATATATATATATATATGTGTGTGTGTGTGTGTGTGTGTGTGTGTGTATGTGTGTGTATGTGCTTACATACATATGTACATACGTACATATATTTACATACATACATATACATATAATTATATTACAGTAAGATAAGAAAAAAACGTCGATAAAAGTGCAAACATCACAACACAAAGAACATAAAATTATGGAGGATCACGAATCTCAATCAAAGGAAACCGAAAAAAAAAAAAAAAACAGTAAAAAAACATTCCATTCAACAGGTAAATGGTAAAAAAATAAAGAAAGAATAAAAAATAAATAGAATAAAATCTAAAAGATGTGAGAAAACTATAAAAGTAATTGAAACAATTGAGACGAAATGTAAAGTCTGAGAAAAATAATTTCAAAAATATCGACTGACTGTACAAGATGTTAATATAAATGGAGAAATATCTACAATGTTAGTGGAAAATATTCGGGGTAGTAATAGCAGCCACGTCTCCCTCGAATTGATTAGAAAAGGAAACGAAAAATAAACCTTAAAACCTATTCTCTTTTACTTCAACTTCTAACAGCTTTGACTTCAGCTAAAACTTATAATTTTTCAAGGTTTCTTGCCGTGAAAGAACACAATGGATCTTGTATTCATTGAAGTAATTCTGATTAAATCTCCCCGTCCATCCAGCGTCCAACAACACTGTTGAACAACATAAATTTGCCTCTCCAGATGTTGAGCTGCAAACCCACCCACTTTTCTAGGCTGATCTTTGCTCCTGTCAACCTCTCATATTCCTCTAATTTCTGGGGCATTCGACACCATCACGGTGTCGTTCTGTGCATATGCCGACGCAGCCCTTCCATGTCCGGGTTTCAGCGGGATGCCCTGCAACAGCTCCAGC
>OZ024751.1:33998526-34026026 GCA_964016885.1 Eledone cirrhosa
CTTTTCTTTGTCTTCCCTCTCTCAATTTGTTACTTTCTCATTTCACTTTTTTTTCTTTCTATCTCTTCCGAATTATTTTTGTTTCTTGCACAAAAACACTTCCACATGACCACAACATATTTCTCTTTGTTTCACTCCTCTCTCTCTCTCTCTCTCTCTCTCTCTCTCTCTCTCTCTCTCTCTCTCTCTCTCTCTCTCTCTCTCTCTCTCTCTCTCTCTCCATTCTCTCCCTCTCTACACTTTCACCCCCTTTACACTCTTTTTATCTCTATCTCTTTATCTATCTTTCTACCTACTTCCTCTCTCGCCCCTCTCCATTTCTCTATTCTTACTCTCTCTCCCCACCTCTTTCCCTGTACTCTCTCTCGTCAAGCAGAAATATTCAGAGACTGTTCTCCCCCTCCCACCATCTCACATATTACATAGTATGAAAGTAAAGCAGCACAAGCCAGCTTATATTAACGACATTGTTCACAACGTATTGCCACGTTATTGGAGAAAACAGCGATTATTTTGTCAAATGTATATTCAAAACATACACATTCACAGGTATGAATAAATACATACGCACATATATACATCCATGTATATATACAATATACATGTATATATATATATTTGAGTGCGTGTGTGTATATATATATGTATATTGGTGTGCGTGTATATATATATTTGCGTGTGCGTGTATATATATATATATATATGTATATGCGTACGCCTCCAGCCAACACACACGGAAGCGTGCATTTTGTAATATCTTTTAGAGGAACAAAAAAAAAATAGACATTGTTTGAATTTCATTGTTTGGCATCAAACTTCAATGTGGATTTGGTATATAGTTCTTTGTTTCGGTTGTTACCGTTGTTTTCCTGGTTGATGTAGCTGTTTCTGTTGTTGTTGGGTGTGATGGTGGTGGTGATGTTTTAAAGAATATTGAATTCTATTCCAACTGCTAGTGTATTGTAGGAATTATATACTCACATAAATGTATGTATATGTGCGTATATGTATGTGAATATCTATAAGTCTACGTATATTCTCTCACACACATACACACACACACATGATATTCATACACAGAGGCATATACAATTACGTGTATGTGTGTATATATATATGCATATGTATATATGCAGCCAGATGCATACACTTACATATATATATACACTTTAAGCTATTGGATTTATCAATGAAATTTGCTTAACTTCTGCTGCCATTTCGTCCTTGTCGAATACAGCAACAATGAAATAAACGGGTTTTGAACAGCTCCCCATTCACGGCACAAAGGGAGACAATGCCGACAGATGTATTGAACGGAGTCGAGAATCCATTGAGGGAAAAAACATGCAAGGACAGGAAAGGATTGTGAATTAGGAATAAAAGAATAATGAAATAATGGAATAATATATCGTATCTGACTGAATGGAAAACACATCTTTTCAAGATGTGTGTGTATATATATATATATATATATATATATATATATATATATATGTAGTGGGTGTGTGTATGTATATATATTATATCTGTATAAATACAGAGTAGGTAACCGAGACTGTGTGTACGTGTATAAATATATACACATATCTAATATGTAGTCATATAAACATGGATTGGTATCGTAGTGCAGATCCTAAGGTGTACGTGTTGTTGTATGGTTATGTAGATGTTTACATGAGGTTGGTTGGTAAATGTGAAGATATGTGCTAATATGGAGTAAACATGCATCCCTATGTAAATCACACCAGGAACATTTAATACTATCGAATCTAGCAGTATAGAATGCTGCCTTATAGTAGTCCACGTGCTTGGTAAAGGTGTTCTCTGTCGTAGAATGTCTGGAGATCATTAAAGGTACACTTTTTATAATAGAGATACTTATGGATCGTAGGTTGTTAGAGTGTTTAACATATGTAAGGTTTTCATTAGTTTCATGGAAGAGTATGAAAAGACCAGAATTTAGTTCAAGGCTTACATCGAGGAAGTTGGTGACCTTATAGTTGAGCTCAAAGGATATATTTAGGACTGCCGTTAAGGAATATTACCTTTCTCCTACACCTGAGGTGTTGCCCACTGAAATTATTCACTTGTAGGAGAGTGTCATATCTATAAATACCACCGAGAAGATCCGTAAATTCTAGATTATGCGTATGCGACAAATTCCGAGCAGTTTCGTAACCTGGATCGAATCGCTGGACCCAATCGTTATGTCGAGGTTATTGATCTAATTCTTACGTGTCTAGTATTCGTTTTTTAATTTAATTGCTGAACGTCTAGCAACAAGTAATAATTTGGTTTATTCTCTATTTAAATTAGAATTTTGTATTGGCATTATAAATGCCTTATTGAGGAGAAGGGGAGAAATAGTTGAATAATAGTCATCTATGTTGAACTGAATTTTGATGATCTATTAAAACCTTATGAGGTTCATTATCAACCACAAACTACTCGTCCATATAAAAGTTGCGGAGCTACTAGAAGATGCAAAACTATTTCCTATAATGTGAATCATCAAAAGCAGAATCCTGAATATCTTTTGTCACGTAAAATGTTCACAAAAATGTCTTTCTAATACGTGTATGGAGGGTATGATTCAGGGTAAAAAAATAGGAGTAAGTCTCGCCAACGCCTCGGGGCCTGTCTTTAAAGAGTTTGATCTAAATATATATGAACTAAACGAAGCAAAATAGAAAACTTTAAAAAGAACTCGTGTCAGCGCACAATCTGCCGGAGGCGGAGACAGCGAATATTATGATAAATGTGAAAAGTAAGCGGAGAATAACAGAGAAAAACTATATATATATATATATATATATATATATATATATATATATATATATACATACACAGAGAGAGAGAGAGAGAGAGAGACGAAATTTATAGCTTAACCCTTTGCCTGTGCTTGAAATATATGAGAACGAGGCTTAAATAGCTGCTTTACAGAAACATATAAATAAGATATATTCACCGAAGCCATATTCTCAGTTTCTCTACAGCTTTCAGGTATGTGCTGCTATTGAATATAACATCAAATATAATCTTTAGAATATGGAGCTTTAGAAATCCTCATGCTTATAGTATTTCCGCAATAGTATTCTGTAGAAACGTCGTCAATGACTTTGTAGGATTTACAGACAATTGTAAGTAACATACCCCGGAAGATTTAGCAATCCATTTTAGTTCACGTTATTATTTTAGAGACATATCGAATTAAATGTTTTTATTAGTTAAGATTCATTGAAATATTTCTATCTATTGCTAATATTTCAGAAACATATCGAATTAAATGTTTTCATTAGTTAAGACTCGTTGAAATATTTCCTATCCATTGCTAAAACCATATCTATTCACCGATAATACTTTCCCCGCATACACAGATAAAGGTTTTTATTTAATAACGAGAAATTCTCTGATTTAGGTAGTATCATGCTGATTACAAAATAATGGTAGCAACTACACGACATTGGAGACCAGTAATTCTACATTAGAATTGAACATTCTGCTATTTATATGTTTATCACATGCTTACATTTATGCATATGATTTGCTATCCTGAAATAGAATTCCGTTAATAATTATTTAAAATTTAGGCACAAGTGCAGCAATTTTGAGGAGAGGGGACAGACGACTTTATTTTCCCCAGTATATGAATACCACTTTGTTGTATCTATCCCGGAAGAATGAAAGTTAAAGTTGATCTCGGCGGGATTTGAACTCAGAACTTAAACAGTTCTCGTAACTAAATACTGCAAAGCATTTTGTTCGACGCTCTGATGATTTTGCCAACCTACAGCGTCCATATTTGCCGAATGATTATTTCTATTACAAGAGCAGCGATTATGTCGATAGCCACGTTAGAAAACCTGGCAATCTTACCATTGTGAAAATATTGTTAGGGCGGCTCACACAAAATTTGTGAACGTTGATTAATGTTAAAATTAAACATTATAAATACCTTGAAACACTCATTAATTCTGTACATATTTGTTAACCATAAATATATTTTTAAAAGGGATGTTTTGATAGAGTCGTTAGAGTGGCGTATAAAAACGGCCTCAGTATTTCTTCATGCTAACTGGGTTCAAATCTTGCCGAGGTCAACTTTGCCTGTTATCATTTCGAGGTCGATGAATAATGTACAAATCTAGTACTGTGTTTGTTCTCTCTCTCTCTCAAGCCATGAGTAGTAGTTGTTGATGTTGCAGTAGTAGGTTACATTGAAACAACGGCATATATTTCGGCGGGAGGGGTGGGAGTAGAGAAGAGTTGATTGAATTGAGATAATTCCTTTGAGGAATTATTTTATCATACCACGGAATATTACTCCAACAACAACAACAACAACTCCACCACAAACAACAGCAACACCAAAAATACCAGCATCAGCAACATCAACAACTACAACAATAACAACAGCACCAATAAAAAGACGATAAAATGTACAGGAATAGGAATATGTTATATATACTATATATAAGTATATATAGTATATAATAATTATGTTATATGTATTGTATATATAACATGTGTATTATATACACACACACACTTTCTCTCTCTCTCTCTCTCTCTCTATATATATATATATATATATATATATATATATATATATATATATATATATATATATATATATACATACATATATATACAGACCTTTGCTAATCTCATCGAATTAATATGTATGTGTCTGTGTGTATACACACACACACACATGTATATAGCGTGTGTGAGTGTATAATATATATATATGTATAATATATACATTTACACATATATGTATATACACTCATATATATATAAAAACACACACATAGACACACGCGTGTGTGTGCGTTACAGAGAGTATCTATATAGAAAGATATGTGGGGCGGTGATTTTCTTGCAAGTCTCTACCCTGGGAATTCAAGCAATTTGCATATATTTTGCCTATCCACATGTATGGAAATTATATGTAAATTGTTTTCTGAAAGGAAAAAAAATATTTCAATGAAAATAAAGCGTTCGTTTCTTCCAAGTAGTAGTAGTAGTAGCAGCAGCATATTAAATGATGATGCTAATGGTGATCATGATTACTACTACTATATATACCGGTAGAGCGTCGGACAACGTTTTGTGGCATATAATTACGTCCCTTTACGTTCAAATTCCGCCAACGTTAAACTTTGTCTTTCATCCTTACGGGGTCGATAAAATAAAATAACCCCAACCTTGTTCTAAAATTAGAAACCATTATTTTAATTATTTCCCATCCCTCGATGGGATACCAGATTACAATTGCTTGGCAAATGACCTGATCTGAGTTGACCTGCTGAAAGTAAAATATTCACATCGTGTCTATAATGTACATATTCAGGCGGTATAACGTATTGGGTTCTTTTTTCCGCTTGTAAATCTAAACGTGCATATGTGTAGGTATATGAGGGTGTATATACAGAGAAAGAGAGAGGATGTGGCATACATACTTACATACATACATACAGTAAGGTATGCCTTAACTTGAATTGGTGAAGAAAGCACGTAAGCTCCTAATTCATATGCTACAAGCCACCACAGTATCTGGAACCGTCAAAGTTTCTAAAACATTCTTACAATTCAAAAGCTGAATGGTTGTACAAGGAACGATGGAAATTTCCTTTTCTTTACAACCTTGCCACCGGGAAGGTGGCTGGTCAAAAGTAAACTCAAAATTAAGGGAAATACACACACACATATTCACGCATATATGCATACATACTTACATAAACACATAAACAAATATACACATGTATACATACGTACATACACACAAATACACACACATATACACCCATATATATACCAGCATACACAAACATGTAGTGGTAATCATTGAAGTTACTAATTATGACATAAATAAATTATCAGCTTCTATAAATTTATAATTGTCCATATTGCAGTTCCATGAAATTTATAGTATTGATTATTTCGGGAACATTCTTTTCAATTAATGACCAAAGCTGCTTCTTGCTTAATATCCTTCATCTAATAAATGTTGGCCTTCCGTTCGTGATAGTCAATTGAACGTGTCCTCCACACGCCGCCTACATACATACATACATGGTGGCTGCCAACTCGTTTTCGAGTACGGCCACTATTTTATATCCATGTAGGAGAACCCCTACCGATGCGCTGAACGAGTGTGACTTTTTAGTCCAGCCAGCAACTTGAAAACTCTGGTACAAACACTACACTTGTGACAATTATTGACACATAGTACTGGGCCCATGGTACCATGTGACAAGTGCAGAGAGATCTCCAGATATAAAGCAATACCTGTGCCGTGAAGCTTTTATAGTGAGCAAAGGCACTGCACAAAGCCAGTCCCACTCTCTTAACCAAGATGATATTTACCAAAAAGAAGAACAAGTCAACATCATTGGATACCATCAGGGTTGCAGGTGTTATATCAGAGTTTTCCTTCTCCTAGAATTCTGCCTTGACAAAGGCTAAGGGTTCATCTCGCCCGGTGATTTTGGATGGCCATTGACTCTTAAGCTCCTTTGCCCTTTGACAGGTTTTGTTTTTAGTCCTGCTGTCACCCTCCTCACCAAGAAACCTTGGTGGGGTTGCCAGTTTAGTCGCCAACGACCCGACCATGGGACAGGTTGTACTGGGATACATGTTACCAGTAGCACCAACTGGTGACCTGACCATGACACACATACACACATACATACATACATACATACATACATACATACATACATACATACATACATACATACATACGTACGTACATACATACATACATACATACATACATACATACATACATACATACATACATACATACATACATACATACATACCTAATTACATACATACATATATGCATACATACCTACCTACCTAATTCGTAGACTACAAATGGCCGCGATATGTGGCACCTTCACAATTTGCAAAACATTCTTGCGATCAAGGGATGACAATTTCTGTTCTTTTACAGCCTTACCACCAGGAAGGTGGCCGGTCAAAAATGTACTCGAAATTAAGAGAAAGATAACATACATGCATACATACATACCCACGTACCTACCAAACATCTTAACCTGTCTACTTAGTAACCACTCTCCCCTATATAGTAACGATTACTTTATATGGTGTGATAGTTTATTTGAAGTATTGTGGAATATGAAACTGAAAAGTCTGTCTGTTTGTTTAGAAAGGCATACAATACAAACTGAGTAGATTGTCAGTGTAATAAGTCAGAAGGGAATTGAAAGAACAAAAATTGCTAAGATAACTTTCAGTTATTCTTCCTTTTATTTTATTTTCTCTTTTAATTCCCTTCTGACTTGTTACATTGGTAATCTCCCCTACTTGCATTGTTGGCTTTCTAAACAAACAGACTTTTCTCTTATATATATATATATATATATATATATATATATATATGAAACTATGGACAATTTCAAGTAATCCCTGGCTTGACCGTTCTACGGAAGGGAACTGTCAATTCGAGATAAACTCTACAGGAACGGAAGTGCGGTCGGACTGGTCCGATACGCACGCAGGGCCACTAATCTATTCGGCACACACTCGTCTAGTGCCTGTGCATTACTGACTTGTGAAATTATGTCGAAAAGCTGTTATTACCTGTAAGATGGATCCGGCTATCGACCGAGTCCATCGTGTAGATCAAACTGTCGCCTTCTATTGCCCAGGGAGGGCCGGCAGTTTATCTCTGCCTTGTGGCTGAAGTGAGGTTGTGTGATGGACGAGGAGGAAAAGACTGAAGAGATTCTTTTCTCTTTGGCCAATACTTCAACTTTTTTAATTTCTACTTGGAAACGATGATGATGGTGGAGAAGGAAGCGTTTCCCCACCCCAGGTGGGTGAATATAACGAAGATGACCCGTGTGAGTGGGCCTACTCTGAGCATGCGCCTGTAGGATGGCTGGTTTGGAGAGGACAGGGGGTGGTCATGAAGCGTCGGGTGGCTTAGGATTGATGGGGTTCCTAAATCACCTCTGTGGGGTCTTCTCTATTGGGGAATTTGTATTATTTATTTTGTTGTTTATTATGTTATTTATTATGTACTCAACTTTTCTGTAAACACCACCACTGTATTGTCCCCTATATGTCGGCCTTTGTGACCAACAAAGGAATTATTATTATTAGTGAGGGTAATAGAGGGCAAAATAAGTAGGTCATCGGGCAAAAACCCCTTGCAGTGTTTAGTAATTTCTTCTTACTTCAATATTTATAATTATATTTTCGCATTCGTTTAATACATTATTCTCTATTAGATTACATTCAATGCAATGCTCCTTCCAAATATGGCCACATAAAACAGCCCCCTCCCACGCTATATATTTATGATATTGTGCCTATATTAGAAATCCTAGCTATTACTATTAGGTTGGCTGAAGTTTAGGAGCAATGTTAGAACATCAAACAAAACGTTTTACGGCATTTATTCCAGCTCTTCGCGATTTATGATCAACTCCCGCCAGACTATTTGATTCATAGCTTATACTTTTGTCCTACGTTTCTAGTTCGAAACACGACAGGATTTGCTTTTTACCTTTCACTTTTCCCTGTAGGGGTAGGGTTGTTTTATTTAATACAACCCTCTTTACCTTATTCTTAATATTACAATGTGTACTTTAGTCTTAACTTTACAATTTTAATATCAACCTTTAAATTAAAGTTTTGACAATACCTTGCTCTTAACATTACAGTCATAAAATAAGTCATATTATTCTTAGCATAGCAGTCTTAATATTAGTCTAACAGCCTAAACGTTAGTCATAACATT
Organism: Eledone cirrhosa; assembly: GCA_964016885.1. Lineage (NCBI taxonomy): Eukaryota > Metazoa > Mollusca > Cephalopoda > Octopoda > Eledonidae > Eledone > Eledone cirrhosa. Next base: position 34,007,309 of record OZ024751.1, read on the forward strand.
ATTCTTGATATCAGTCATAACATTAGTCTTATTATTAGTCTTAGTATAACATACACAATGTTAGTTCTAATATAACAGCCTAAACGTTAGTCTCAATATTACAATTTTAACCATTAACGATCTGTTTATACAATTTCCCCTCAGACAAAATCATTTTGTGCAAGTCTTTTCTCCATTGCATAATTTTGTCTTTAATGTTTTTCTATTTCTTTATTTTTTTACATTTTATTTCCTCATAATGCAATGGACGAGATGTAAATTTTGGCAGATTTGAATATCTGCATATTGTTGGCAAATTGAGCTTTTCTCGGCGTCGTTGTTGTTCTTCTTCTTGTTGTAGATTGAATATTTTTCTCATTTTATTTTATCTTAGATTAGTTGTTTGTTTATTTTTTCACTTTTTGTCAGACTATATTGAAATATATTTTTAACATTGTATTTATTTTCTTTACTGGTTTCAGTCACTGTACTTTGGCCAGGCTGGGGCAAGGTCTTGAAGGATTTTTAGTTGATCATATCGATTCCAGTAATTTTTGTTTTTGGTTTTGTTTTTTATGTTTTCGTTTTCTTCAGGTCTGGTACTTTAGCAATCTCTGTTTGTCGAAGCACTATGTTAGGCGACTATAAAACAGAAAATATAGAAATATTGATGGTGGATTTAGAAAATTTTCAATACAAAATTCGAAGAAAAATTCTCCTCGAATATGAAAATGTGTGTTTGTTTTTGCAATATGGTTGTGTGTGTGTATGTATTGGTGAGACTATAGGCGTGTATGTGTGGTTGTGTGTGTATAAATGACTGTAAGTGTGGGTGTGCATATAACTATATGCATGTATATGACTATATATGACTGTATGATTATATGCCTGTATTATTGTGTATAGCTATATGAGTGTATCGTTATGGGTGTGTGGCGATATGTATGTGCGTGTGTGACTGTGTGTGACATGTATATGTGAGTACAAATATGTGTGTGTCTCCCATCGATTTAAGGTCGTTACAAGATGTCATGTTAGTAAATGAATTGTTTTCTGTGATTAAATGTTGTGGCTGTGACGTGTATGTTGTTATTGCTGTTGCTGTTGTTGTTGTTGTTGATGTTGTTACTGTTGTTCATGTTGTTGGTGTTACTGTTGTTCATGTTGTTGATGTTACTGTTGTTGTTGTTCATATTGATGTCTGTGGTTTTCTCTTCGATATTTCTCGTATTTGTTGTTGTTATTGTTGTTATTCTTTCGTAAACGTAGCCATAATGGTGTTGGTGGAGGAGTACCTTTCATTGGTTCGAAGGCGGTCATGAATACACTTATATATGTGTGTGTATATATATATATATATATGAGAGAGAGAGCGCGTGTTTGTGTGTCTGTATGTGTATATATATATATATACACATATATACACGTATATGTATATTGTAATATATATATACATAGATAGAGAGAGGGGGCTAAACTTTAAGTGTTGAGTAAATTGAAATTCTTAGAAAAGGTAGAAATGTGAAACAGAGAAACTAACTATAGCCACAGTTGATTGATATCAACAACAGTGTGAACATTAGGCTAAAATACCCCTATAGATGAAACATGTGGTCTGGACATGCTACAAGGATTCGATCTTTCGGAATTGGAGAGGTGTGACATTCTTTTCTTCGTAGCAGCTGCTGGCTATATTTTTAGTCTGTAGGTGTATTTTACCCGATTTTTCTAAGCTACTATTTATAGCAATCGACTGTGTTTATAATTATTATCTGGGTTTAATAGTTCTATATTGTATGTGTGTATATATAAATATGTGTGTGTGTATATATAAATATGTGCGTGTGTGTGTTATAGTTCCTTTTTACTTTTACGTATTTAACCCTCATAAATCTCCCTATTCATCAAAATTTCAACTTTTTGTGAGGTCAAATTCCTGTTTTATAATTCACCACATTGATATTGTTTACTAATCCGTTAAACTCTCATTGTTTATAATTTTAGATAACCTCCCTACACATCTGTCACCCTTTCCTTTCCATGTTCCTCATAAAATGATATTGCCTATGATTTCAGAAAACATTTTGAAAATAATCGCGTTGAGTAAAATAACTTATTTTTTCATTGTTATGCTGACGTTTAGAGCATAACTTAAACATTTTTACATAAAATTATGATAGATATTTCGATAAATATAAAAGTGTAAAACAAACAGTTTTATATTTGATTGAAGGCTTTATAGATAAATATAAAAAAATAAAATTAAATCCATTTCGTTGAAGCATGGGCGGTTTCAGGCGATTTGCTATCAAAAGGGTTAAATACTAATTGTATGAAAGCTAATGATTGGGAAGTAATGTGTATTGTTTTAATTTATTCAACTGAACATTCTTCACATCTCTCTGAAGTTTTCAAAAACGAAAAAACATGAAAAAAAATAGATTGTAAAACGAAATTATTCATCTACACAGCTATCGGGCTGTTGACGTAGAGTGGCGGAGAATGGCGGAGAATTGTGGAGAATGGTAACGTCATCTGATTGGCTAAAAGTCTGACATGCTGCAGCAACACTGCCACTGCTGTTGGTAGAGATTTCAATGTACCAGTTGGCCTTCGGGCCATCGAAATAAACAGTTCAATTTTCTGTTATTGTTGTTGTTTGTGATGGTGTTTGGTGGTGGGGGGTTGTAGTTGTTGCTGGTGTTGTTTTGTTATGGTGGTGGTGGTAAAACTGACCTTTAGAGGTGGAAGAGAAAAATAATATAACTTATCATTGCTTGATAGTCTCCCTACACACCCCTATATATATATATATATATATATATATATATATATATATATGTGTGTGTGTTAATAATAGAGGTACAGAGAGGTATGTATGTAAATATATATGTATCTGCCAGCTTGTGTATATGTATACATATATATGAATGCGTCTTACTGTTACATTGGCAGTTGGTTGTTATGAAAGAGAGAGAGAGTGGGGAGACAATGAACAGCTAGGACAACAATTTTATTCTTGGTGAAATCAATTGTGCCAGTTTATGAGTGGAACATTCCATGAAATGGTTCCTGGAAGAATGAAGTCTTTGCTAAAGATTAAAACAGATTCTTCACATGTCTTGCTTGATTGGGAAATAGAGATGTTGTGGTGGGAGAGAAGGGGGTTGTGGTGAGGAGGGGGAGATCCGTGAGGGAATGATAATTGTAGATTGAGATGGGCAAGGGAGTAAGAGAGGGGAAAGCAATTGAGGAAATATTACATATATATATATATAGGGAGGGAGAGAGCGTGAGAGAGAATGAAAGAGAGAGGGAGATCTGTTGGTGGTGGTGGTGATGATGCTATGGCTACTGCTGTTGGTGGTGGTGATGGTGTTATGGCTACTGTTGTTGGTGGTGGTGATGGTGTTATGACTACTGTTGTTGGTGGTGGTGATGGTGTTATGGCTACTGTTGTTGGTGGTGGTGATGGTGTTATGACTACTGTTGTTGGTGGTGGTGATGGTGTTATGGCTACTGTTGTTGGTGGTGGTGATGGTGTTATGGCTACTGTTGTTGGTGGTGGTGATGGTGTTATGACTACTGTTGTTGGTGGTGGTGATGGTGTTATGGCTACTGTTGTTGGTGGTGGTGATGGTGTTATGACTACTGTTGTTGGTGGTGGTGATGGTGTTATGGCTACTGTTGTTGGTGGTGGTGATGGTGTTATGACTACTGTTGTTGGTGGTGGTGATGGTGTTATGGCTACTGTTGTTGGTGGTGGTGATGGTGTTATGGCTACTGTTGTTGGTGGTGGTGATGGTGTTATGACTACTGTTGTTGGTGGTGGTGATGGTGTTATGGCTACTGTTGTTGGTGGTGGTGATGGTGCTATGGCTACTGTTGTTGGTGGTGGTGATGGTGTTATGACTACTGTTGTTGGTGGTGGTGATGGTGTTATGGCTACTGTTGTTGGTGGTGGTGATGGTGTTATGACTACTGTTGTTGGTGGTGGTGATGGTGTTATGGCTACTGTTGTTGGTGGTGGTGATGGTGTTATGACTACTGTTGTTGGTGGTGGTGATGGTGTTATGGCTACTGTTGTTGGTGGTGGTGATGGTGTTATGACTACTGTTGTTGGTGGTGGTGATGGTGTTATGGCTACTGTTGTTGGTGGTGGTGATGGTGTTATGACTACTGTTGTTGGTGGTGGTGATGGTGTTATGGCTACTGTTGTTGGTGGTGGTGATGGTGTTATGGCTACTGTTGTTGGTGGTGGTGATGGTGTTATGACTACTGTTGTTGGTGGTGGTGATGGTGTTATGGCTACTGTTGTTGGTGGTGGTGATGGTGTTATGACTACTGTTGTTGGTGGTGGTGATGGTGTTATGACTACTGTTGTTGGTGGTGGTGATGGTGTTATGGCTACTGTTGTTGGTGGTGGTGATGGTGTTATGACTACTGTTGTTGGTGGTGGTGATGGTGTTATGGCTACTGTTGTTGGTGGTGGTGATGGTGTTATGGCTACTGTTGTTGGTGGTGGTGATGGTGTTATGGCTACTGTTGTTGGTGGTGGTGATGGTGTTATGGCTACTGTTGTTGGTGGTGGTGATGGTGTTATGGCTACTGTTGTTGGTGGTGGTGATGGTGTTATGACTACTGTTGTTGGTGGTGGTGATGGTGTTATGGCTACTGTTGTTGGTGGTGGTGATGGTGTTATGGCTACTGTTGTTGGTGGTGGTGATGGTGTTATGACTACTGTTGTTGGTGGTGATGGTGCTATGACTACTGCTGTTGGTGGTGGTGATGGTGTTATGACTACTGTTGTTGGTGGTGGTGATGGTGTTATGGCTACTGTTGTTGGTGGTGGTGATGGTGTTATGGCTACTGTTGTTGGTGGTGGTGATGGTGTTATGACTACTGCTGTTGGTGGTGGTGATGGTGTTATGGCTACTGTTGTTGGTGGTGGTGATGGTGTTATGGCTACTGTTGTTGGTGGTGGTGATGGTGTTATGACTACTGTTGTTGGTGGTGGTGATGGTGTTATGGCTACTGTTGTTGGTGGTGGTGATGGTGTTATGACTACTGTTGTTGGTGGTGGTGATGGTGTTATGGCTACTGTTGTTGGTGGTGGTGATGGTGTTATGACTACTGCTGTTGGTGGTGGTGATGGTGTTATGACTACTGTTGTTGGTGGTGGTGGTGCTATGACTACTGCTGTTGGTGGTGGTGATGGTGCTATGGCTACTGTTGTTGGTGGTGATGGTGCTATGACTACTGCTGTTGGTGGTGGTGATGGTGTTATGGCTACTGTTGTTGGTGGTGGTGATGGTGTTATGACTACTGCTGTTGGTGGTGATGGTGTTATGGCTACTGTTGTTGGTGGTGGTGATGGTGCTATGACTACTGTTGTTGGTGGTGGTGATGGTGTTATGACTACTGCTGTTGGTGGTGATGGTGTTATGGCTACTGTTGTTGGTGGTGGTGATGGTGCTATGACTACTGTTGTTGGTGGTGGTGATGGTGTTATGGCTACTGTTGTTGGTGGTGGTGATGGTGTTATGACTACTGCTGTTGGTGGTGGTGATGGTGTTATGACTACTGTTGTTGGTGGTGGTGGTGCTATGACTACTGCTGTTGGTGGTGGTGATGGTGCTATGGCTACTGTTGTTGGTGGTGATGGTGCTATGACTACTGCTGTTGGTGGTGGTGATGGTGTTATGGCTACTGTTGTTGGTGGTGGTGATGGTGTTATGACTACTGCTGTTGGTGGTGATGGTGTTATGGCTACTGTTGTTGGTGATGGTGATGGTGCTATGACTACTGTTGTTGGTGGTGGTGATGGTGTTATGACTACTGCTGTTGGTGGTGATGGTGTTATGGCTACTGTTGTTGGTGGTGGTGATGGTGCTATGACTACTGTTGTTGGTGGTGGTGATGGTGTTATGACTACTGCTGTTGGTGGTGATGGTGTTATGGCTACTGTTGTTGGTGGTGGTGATGGTGCTATGACTACTGTTGTTGGTGGTGGTGATGGTGTTATGGCTACTGTTGTTGGTGGTGGTGATGGTGTTATGACTACTGCTGTTGGTGGTGGTGATGGTGTTATGACTACTGTTGTTGGTGGTGGTGGTGCTATGACTACTGCTGTTGGTGGTGGTGATGGTGCTATGGCTACTGTTGTTGGTGGTGATGGTGCTATGACTACTGCTGTTGGTGGTGGTGATGGTGTTATGGCTACTGTTGTTGGTGGTGGTGATGGTGTTATGACTACTGCTGTTGGTGGTGATGGTGTTATGGCTACTGTTGTTGGTGATGGTGATGGTGTTATGACTACTGTTGTTGGTGGTGGTGATGGTGTTATGGCTACTGTTGTTGGTGGTGGTGATGGTGTTATGACTACTGCTGTTGGTGGTGGTGATGGTGTTATGACTACTGTTGTTGGTGGTGGTGGTGCTATGACTACTGCTGTTGGTGGTGGTGATGGTGCTATGGCTACTGTTGTTGGTGGTGATGGTGCTATGACTACTGCTGTTGGTGGTGGTGATGGTGTTATGGCTACTGTTGTTGGTGGTGGTGATGGTGTTATGACTACTGTTGTTGGTGGTGATGGTGCTATGACTACTGCTGTTGGTGGTGGTGATGGTGTTATGACTACTGTTGTTGGTGGTGGTGATGGTGTTATGGCTACTGTTGTTGGTGGTGGTGATGGTGTTATGGCTACTGTTGTTGGTGGTGGTGATGGTGTTATGACTACTGCTGTTGGTGGTGGTGATGGTGTTATGACTACTGTTGTTGGTGGTGGTGGTGCTATGACTACTGCTGTTGGTGGTGGTGATGGTGCTATGGCTACTGTTGTTGGTGGTGATGGTGCTATGACTACTGCTGTTGGTGGTGGTGATGGTGTTATGGCTACTGTTGTTGGTGGTGGTGATGGTGTTATGACTACTACTGTTGGTGGTGATGGTGTTATGGCTACTGTTGTTGGTGATGGTGATGGTGTTATGACTACTGTTGTTGGTGGTGGTGATGGTGCTATGGCTACTGTTGTTGGTGGTGATGGTGCTATGGCTACTGTTGTTGGTGATGGTGATGGTGTTATGACTACTGCTGTTGGTGGTGATGGTGCTATGACTACTGCTGTTGGTGGTGGTGATGGTGCTATGGCTACTGCTGTTGGTGGTGGTGATGGTGCTATGACTACTGCTGTTGGTGGTGGTGATGGTGCTATGACTACTGCTGTTGGTGGTGGTGATGGTGTTATGACTACTGCTGTTGGTGGTGGTGATGGTGCTATGACTACTGCTGTTGGTGGTGGTGATGGTGTTATGGCTACTGTTGTTGGTGGTGGTGATGGTGCTATGACTACTGCTGTTGGTGGTGATGGTGTTATGGCTACTGTTGTTGGTGATGGTGATGGTGTTATGACTACTGTTGTTGGTGGTGGTGATGGTGCTATGGCTACTGTTGTTGGTGGTGATGGTGCTATGGCTACTGTTGTTGGTGGTGATGGTGCTATGGCTACTGTTGTTGGTGATGGTGATGGTGTTATGACTACTGCTGTTGGTGGTGATGGTGCTATGACTACTGCTGTTGGTGGTGGTGATGGTGCTATGGCTACTGCTGTTGGTGGTGGTGATGGTGCTATGACTACTGCTGTTGGTGGTGGTGATGGTGCTATGACTACTGCTGTTGGTGGTGGTGATGGTGTTATGACTACTGCTGTTGGTGGTGGTGATGGTGCTATGACTACTGCTGTTGGTGGTGGTGATGGTGTTATGGCTACTGTTGTTGGTGGTGGTGATGGTGCTATGACTACTGCTGTTGGTGGTGGTGATGGTGTTATGGCTACTGTTGTTGGTGGTGGTGATGGTGTTATGACTACTGCTGTTGGTGGTGATGGTGTTATGGCTACTGTTGTTGGTGATGGTGATGGTGTTATGACTACTGTTGTTGGTGGTGGTGATGGTGCTATGGCTACTGTTGTTGGTGGTGATGGTGCTATGGCTACTGTTGTTGGTGGTGATGGTGCTATGGCTACTGTTGTTGGTGATGGTGATGGTGTTATGACTACTGCTGTTGGTGGTGATGGTGCTATGACTACTGCTGTTGGTGGTGGTGATGGTGCTATGGCTACTGTTGTTGGTGGTGATGGTGCTATGACTACTGCTGTTGGTGGTGGTGATGGTGTTATGGCTACTGTTGTTGGTGGTGGTGATGGTGTTATGACTACTGCTGTTGGTGGTGGTGATGGTGTTATGACTACTGTTGTTGGTGGTGGTGATGGTGTTATGGCTACTGTTGTTGGTGGTGGTGATGGTGTTATGACTACTGCTGTTGGTGGTGATGGTGTTATGGCTACTGTTGTTGGTGGTGGTGATGGTGCTATGACTACTGCTGTTGGTGGTGGTGATGGTGCTATGGCTACTGTTGTTGGTGGTGGTGATGGTGTTATGACTACTGCTGTTGGTGGTGGTGATGGTGCTATGACTACTGTTGTTGGTGGTGGTGATGGTGCTATGGCTACTGTTGTTGGTGGTGGTGATGGTGTTATGACTACTGCTGTTGGTGGTGATGGTGTTATGGCTACTGTTGTTGGTGGTGGTGATGGTGTTATGACTACTGTTGTTGGTGGTGATGGTGTTATGGCTACTGTTGTTGGTGGTGGTGATGGTGTTATGACTACTGCTGTTGGTGTTGGTGGTGATGGTGTTATGGCTACTGTTGTTGGTGGTGGTGATGGTGTTATGACTACTGTTGTTGGTGGTGGTGATGGTGCTATGACTACTGCTGTTGGTGGTGGTGATGGTGTTATGACTACTGTTGTTGGTGGTGGTGATGGTGCTATGACTACTGCTGTTTGTGGTGGTGATGGTGCTATGGCTACTGTTGTTGGTGGTGGTGATGGTGTTATGACTACTGCTGTTGGTGGTGATGGTGTTATGGCTACTGTTGTTGGTGGTGGTGATGGTGCTATGACTACTGCTGTTGGTGGTGGTGATGGTGCTATGGCTACTGTTGTTGGTGGTGGTGATGGTGCTATGGCTACTGCTGTTGGTGGTGGTGATGGTGTTATGACTACTGCTGTTGGTGGTGATGGTGCTATGACTACTGCTGTTGGTGGTGGTGATGGTGCTATGACTACTGCTGTTGGTGGTGGTGATGGTGTTATGGCTACTGTTGTTGGTGGTGGTGATGGTGCTATGGCTACTGCTGTTGGTGGTGGTGATGGTGTTATGACTACTGCTGTTGGTGGTGATGGTGCTATGACTACTGCTGTTGGTGGTGGTGATGGTGCTAACAGTTCGGTTTATTGGAGGTGGAGGTGGTGCTAACACTTCCGTTTATCGGTGGAGGTGGTGGTGGTGCTAACAGTTCGGTTTATTGGAGGTGGAGGTGGTGCTAACACTTCCGTTTATCGGTGGAGGTGGTGGTGGTGCTAACAGTTCGGTTTATCAGTTATGTCCTGCTGTCTTTAATTTCCGAAGACATAATTAGATTAATCCGTTTCTCTGTATCGATCCCGAAATTTCGGAAGGTTTATTCTGTGATCTTATCGATAGCAATTGCTTTGCTAACAGGCTATCATCATCATCATTATCACTAACATCATCATCACCACCATCACTAGCATAATCACTATTATCATCACTATCACCATCATCGCCGTCATTACTATCATCTTCATCATCAACGCTGACATCATCATCATCAGCATCTTTTTCTTCTTCTTCGCAGTTTCCTCCTCCCCCTCCTCCTCCTACAAGAAACAACAGCCGCCCATTTTGTTTGTTGTTCGCCGTCGATCAATGACTTTTAAAGTTGAAGGTCAGCGTATTTCATTGTAGCCAAGGTTACACGAGAGACAGTGTGAGAGAGAGGCAGTGTGTGTGTGAGAGAGAGAGACAGTGTGTGTGAGAGAGAAGCAGTGTGTGTGTGAGAGAGAGAGACAGTGTGTGTGAGAGAGAGGCAGTGTGTGTGAGAGAGAGAAGCAGTGTGTGTGAGCGAGAGAGACAGTGTGTGAGAGAGAGAGAGGCAGTGTGTGAGAGTGAGACAGTGTGTGAGAGACAGACAGAGAGAGAGAGAGAGAGAGAGAGAGAGAGAGAGACAGTGTGTGAGAGTGAGTGTGTTTAGAGAGATGGAGAGTGTGTGAGTATAATAGAAAGTGAGGAGAGATAAAGATGGAGAGACAGACAGACAGATAGACAGACAGTGTGTGTATGTGTTTATGTCTGTGTGAGATAGAGTAAAAGTGAGAAAGAAGTGAGAGCAAAAGTGGTGAAACTTGATGGTTTAAATAGTTCTGCGAAAGTTTCATTAGACAATGTTAATTATGAATTGTAATTGGAATGGATGGTTGGTTGGCTGGATGGTTGGTTGGCTGGATGGTTGGTAAACAGATGATATGAGAAGACATGTAGGAGAGGAAACGACTTTATGGGATGCATTGTCTGGTTTACAGTTTGAGGCGAACCCGAGGTGTGTGTGTGTGAGAGAGAGAGAGAGACAAAAAGCAACAATAAACAATCTCCCAGTAATACCAGATTCTTCGTTTTATCATTCGTGCATAGTATATGAAGATTTCTAGGTGTTCCAACTCGTGAAGAACCTACATATAACTGTCCATGGATAAAAAGAGATTATCTTGTATTCAATCCTAGGACTTTGAAACTCTGAGCCTGAAGTTTATTTATGGTCATAGCAAAACTGGCTGTAACACGAAACTGAAGTCTTGAGAATTTGAATGGCAGCTCGGAAGAGGAAGAGATAAGAGAAATCTTGGGAATAAATGCATTTTATTCCTTGATGATTATCTCCAAGAATGTGTCCGTGTGTATATATACTTATATATATATATATACACGTCCGTGTGTATATATTCTTACCTCTCTCTCTCTCTCTCTCTCTCTATATATATATATATATATATATATATATATATATATATATATATATATATATATATATATATATGTTTATAAATCTGTGTGTAAGGTTGCTTGCGTGTGCATGTGTTTATATAGGGTGTCTCAAAAAATGTATACACACTTTGATTGCCTGTACAGGCAATATTTCTAAGAATGCTGTTGTGTGTATGCATTTTTGTGGGACACCCCGTATTTGACTGTTTGTTTGTGTGTATTATCCTTTAGGTTCTTTGTGTGTGCGTGTGTACGTTTGCGTGTGTTTTAATCAGAATATTTCCGAGAATTTGATGAAGAAAATATATTGCTGCATATCATTAGTATTGTTGTTGTTATTAACATCATTAAAAGCGGTGGATTGGTAGAATCGGCGGAGCGTCGAACACTATGCTTTGCGGCACAGAGTTATGGCCCTTACGTTCTGAGTTCAAATTCCGCCGAGGTTAGCTTTGCCTTTCATCCTTACGGGGTCGATAAAATAAAGCACCATTAATGCACTGGGGTCGATTAAATCGACTTTCCCCTCCCCTTCAAATGTCTGGCCTTGTGCCTAAAGTAGAAATTATTATTATTATTATTATTATAGAAAAGTTTTCACTTTTATGTTTTATTGAGTTCATCTTGGTACTAAAACTGTTTCTCTTCGAATCTCAGTCTACGAGAGACTGGAATACAATCAACGGTGACTTTTATTTCAAGTACATTTCTACGCCCAAGAAACTATATAAATAAAATGTTTTGTTCAGAGAAATAACGTACCGAGAATTGATCTCACATTCTTCAGATGATGAGCCAAACATTTTAACTACTAAGTCACCCACCCAATATAATTGACACCACTCAACAACCGTTTTAAAGTCATTCATTACACTATAATACATTTCTTTGGCAAACACTCATAAAAGGAGGACATATCAACCCCCGCCACACCAACAAACCTACATCCTTAATAACAAAAAGAAAACGACCCATCATACAATATGTGCGCTAAAATATATGCCACCATTTTTTGAAATAATTTCAAACCTAGTTTTTGAAAGAAAATCGATATAAGAGGAGGCGAACGACTAGAATGAACTAGAATAACATAAGCCACAGCAACAACAAGAATTAGGTGTATACACAAAACTAACAACAACAATATAAACATAATTCGTAAATTCTTTATTCCGTTCTTGTTTCGTTTTGTTTTGTTTTGTTTTTTTTTTCATGTGCAAGAGTGTGTTTGAATGCTTATGATTTTGTGGCTACAAATTTATATAAATATGAATAACAAATTTAGATATATATAACGAGAGAAAGAGGTAGAGTGGAGGTGCGGGAGGTGGAGAGATAGAGAAAGAGATAATGCAGACTTTAATTTTCCAAACATCTAAACGGAAATCGAAGATACAAATATAAATTCTCACTGTCTTTCTATCTCTTTCTTCCTCTCTCTCTCTTTCTCTCTCTCTATATATATATATATGCATAAATATGTGTGCCTTAGTGTACACACACACACATATATTTATGAACATAGTTACATATAAAAATACATTTGCATATTTTGGTTTCTCATCCGCTATTCTTTCTTATAAAGAAAGAAAAAAGGAAAAGATAAGATGCAAAATAAATGAAAAAAAAAGTGCCACAAAATTAAAATAATATTTTCGAAACAGCAAAAACGTAATAAAAAATCACGTATGCAGAAAATCAAATTTAATTTCTTTAATGTAATATAATAATGATATAGAATTAACAACGTGTGTATGTTTGTTAATCTAACTTATCTTTGCTAAGTTTTCTTCAAATATAAGAACTTCTATTGTTTTAAACGACATTTTTATCTCTCGTACATCTTCCAGTTTGGGTTCAGATATGTATCGTTGTTGTTGTTGTCCTTGTTGTTCGTATCATTGTTGTTGTCGTTGTTGTTCGTATCGTTGTTGTTGTCGTTGTTGTTATTGTTAGTATTGTGATTGCTGTTGTTGTTGTCATTGCTGTTCGTATCGTTGTTGTTGTCGTTGTTGTTATTGTTAGTATTGTGATTGCTGTTGTTGTTGTCATTGTTGTTCGTATCGTTGTTGTTGTTAATATTGATGTTCATATCATTGTTGTTGTTAATATTGTGATTGCTGTTTTTGTGTTGCTTCATTCGATTATGTATTGTTTTTGATGTTTTTAATACATATTTTGTTGGTGATGGTGGTGCTGTTCGCGGTGGTATCGGTGGTGGTGGTGTTAGTAGTGGCGGTGCTGCTGATGATGATGATAGTGAAGTGTGTAACTCGTTTGTATTATGTCACTATTACTGTTGGTGTGTTGGGGGGGGGCCTTTTATATTATTTTGTTGTTATTTTATTGTCTATTAAGAAACATTCCATCTTTGATTTGTCAAATAGAAAATCATACATATATACATACATAAATACATATATACATACATACATAAATACATATATACATACATACATAAATACATATATACATACATAAATACATAAATACATATATAGATACATACATAAATACATATATACATGCATATATAAATACTTACATACATATAATATAATATACATTTAAAATACACCAATAGAAACAAAGGAAACGAAGTGTAGAAGAATTAAATTAGAAAATGAATTTAGTGGGGAATTCAAGGTACAGGTAAGAGTTCACCAGGGCACAGTCCTCAGCCTACGTTTTAGGCCCTATCAGAGGAGTTAAAGAACCGTTGTCCATGGGAACCTTGGTCCCCTTATCTGAAACGATGGAAGCAGAATTTGGTATTAAAAAGTCTAATAGTAAAGTAACCAAAACTAAAGTACTAATCCTAAAGTACTAGTAAATTACTAGTAAGTAGGAAGAAAGACCTGTAGTGTAGTGTGTTGTAGTGTAGTGTGGTGCAGTGTGTTGTAGTGTAGTATGTTGTAGTATAGTGTGGTGCAGTGTGTTGTAGTGTAGTGTGTTGCAGTGTAGTGTGGTGCAGTGTGTTGTAGTGTAGTGTGTTGTAGTCTAGTGTGTTGTAGTCTAGTGTGTTGTAGTCTAGTGTGTTGTAGTCTAGTGTGTTGTAGTGTAGTGTCTTGTAGTCTAGTGTGGTGCAGTGTGTTGTAGTGTAGTGTGGTGCAGTGTGTTGTAGTGTAGTATGTTGTAGTGTAGTGTGGTGCAGTGTGTTGTAGTGTAGTGTGTTGCAGTGTAGTGTGGTGCAGTGTGTTGTAGTGTGTTGTAGTCTAGTGTGTTGTAGTCTAGTGTGTTGTAGTCTAGTGTCTTGTAGTCTAGTGTCTTGTAGTCTAGTGTGGTGCAGTGTGTTGTAGTGTAGTGTGGTGCAGTGTGTTGTAGTGTAGTGTGGTGCAGTGTGTTGTAGTGTAGTGTGTTGCAGTGTAGTGTGGTGCAGTGTGTTGTAGTGTAGTGTGTTGTAGTCTAGTGTGTTGTAGTCTAGTGTGTTGTAGTGTAGTGTCTTGTAGTCTAGTGTGTTGCAGTGTGTTGTAGTGTAGTGTGGTGCAGTGTGTTGTAGTGTAGTGCGGTGCAGTGTGTTGTAGTGTAGTGTGTTGTAGTCTAGTGTGGTGCAGTGTGTTGTAGTGTAGTGTGTTGTAGTCTAGTGTGTTGTAGTCTAGTGTGTTGTAGTCTAGTGTGTTGTAGTGTAGTGTGGTGCAGTGTGTTGTAGTGTAGTGTGTTGTAGTCTAGTGTGTTGTAGTGTAGTGTAGTCTAGTGTGTTGTAATGTATTTGATGGTATTCTTAGACTTGGGGGGGGGGGGGGGGGCAGTTACAAGTTTTATTAAATAAACTGCTAGATTGGCCGAATTGGCAGAGTCTGGTGATAAGATGTCTTATTTCATTAGTTTTATACATTCTTAGGTCCACTTTCGCTTAGATTCGATAGAGACTGCATAAACTAAAGTACCTGTAAAATATTAGGGAAGGTATAATCCTCTGTACAAGAGGAGGGTAGGAAGGACACAAGACTTATTCTAGATTTAAAAGAAAAATAATGTAGATGGAGGATTTAATTGTACGGTGGTGGTGTTGTGGTGTGAGGTAGTGGTGTGGTGGTACGGTGGTGGTGGTGGTGTGGTGTGGTGGTACGGTGTGGTGTAGTCGAAGGGATGTGGTGCGGTGGTGTCGTGGTGGTACGATGGTTGTGGTTTGAGGTGGTGGTGCGGTGTGGTGGTGGTGGTACGCTGGTACGGTGTGGTGTCGTGGTGGTGGTGTGGTGGTACGGTGTCGTGGTGGTGGTGTGGTGGTACGGTGTAGTGTGGTGGTGTGGTGTATTTATCGATATGTTAGTGTCGTGTTAAATACCGTCACTCTAACAAATATTGACATGTCCTCAGTATACTTGGCCGTTCATTTCCAACAATTTAATCGTATTTTATATGATGGAGATTTAAATGTTCATGTTTTTGCTTTGTTTATTTGCTGTTTTCTTATCATATAATACGCCTCCAGTTTTTCTTTTAAACTGTCATCAAATTGAGATATAACATTTGCTGTTGTTGTTGAGCTATTGACAGATGGTTATGATTTATATGCAGATGTTGGCTTCTGTTATTTATTTAATTGGACTGAATTAATGAGATGCTAGGAAATCTCTAAACTAACATGTTTAAGCCACTAATAATGATATCTGATTTAGGCACGAGGCCAACTATTTTGAGGGAGGGGGAGGGAAATTCGATTAAATCGACCCCATTGTGTTACTGGTACTGTTTTGTATCGACTCCGTAAAGATGAAAGAGAAAGCTAATCTCGGCTGGATTTGACCTCAAATAATGACATCGTTAATGATATAATTATTTGTTCAACACCGAGAATACAGTAAATATGAAGATAGGGGTTACAATACACTTGACCCAGTTATATATGAGGGTGGGGACAGAGTCATTCGTGACTTGACACAGTTGTATATAACGAGGGTGGGGACAGGGTCGTTCGTGACTTGACACAGTTATATATAACGAGGGTGGGGACAGGGTCGTTCGTGACTTGACACAGTTATATATAACGAGGGTGGGGACAGGGTCATTTGTGACTTGACACAGTTATATATAAGGAGGGTGGGGACTGGGTCGTTCGTGACTTGACACAGTTATATATAACGAGGGTGGGGACAGGGTCGTTCGTGACTTGACACAGTTGTATATAACGAGGGTGGGGATAGGGTCGTTCGTGACTTGACACAGTTGTATATAACGAGGGTGGGGACAGGGTCATTTGTGACTTGACACAGTTATATATAAGGAGGGTGGGGACTGGGTCGTTCGTGACTTGACACAGTTATATATAACGAGGGTGGGGACAGGGTCGTTCGTGACTTGACACAGTTGTATATAACGAGGGTGGGGATAGGGTCGTTCGTGACTTGACACAGTTGTATATAACGAGGGTGGGGATAGGGTCGTTCGTGACTTGACACAGTTGTATATAACGAGGGTGGGGACTGGGTCGTTCGTGACTTGACACAGTTGTATATAACGAGGGTGGGGATAGGGTCGTTCGTGACTTGACACAGTTGTATATAACGAGGGTGGGGATAGGGTCGTTCGTGACTTGACACAGTTATATATAACGAGGGTGGGGACAGGGTCGTTCGTGACTTGACACAGTTGTATATAACGAGGGTGGGGACAGGGTCATTTGTGACTTGACACAGTTATATATAACGAGGGTGGGGACTGGGTCGTTCGTGACTTGACACAGTTGTATATAACGAGGGTGGGGACAGGGTCATTTGTGACTTGACACAGTTATATATAACGAGGGTGGGGACTGGGTCGTTCGTGACTTGACACAGTTGTATATAACGAGGGTGGGGATAGGGTCGTTCGTGACTTGACACAGTTGTATATAACGAGGGTGGGGATAG
This sequence comes from Eledone cirrhosa, assembly GCA_964016885.1. Lineage (NCBI taxonomy): Eukaryota > Metazoa > Mollusca > Cephalopoda > Octopoda > Eledonidae > Eledone > Eledone cirrhosa. The sequence continues at coordinate 34,024,041 of OZ024751.1, forward strand.
GGTCGTTCGTGACTTGACACAGTTATATATAACGAGGGTGGGGACAGGGTCGTTCGTGACTTGACACAGTTGTATATAACGAGGGTGGGGACAGGGTCATTTGTGACTTGACACAGTTATATATAACGAGGGTGGGGACTGGGTCGTTCGTGACTTGACACAGTTATATATAACGAGGGTGGGGATAGGGTCGTTCGTGACTTGACACAGTTATATATAACGAGGGTGGGGATAGGGTCGTTCGTGACTTGACACAGTTATATATAACGAGGGTGGGGACAGGGTCGTTCGTGACTTGACACAGTTATATATAACGAGGGTGGGGATAGGGTCGTTCGTGACTTGACACAGTTATATATAACGAGGGTGGGGACAGGGTCGTTATACAATATTCATGAATTTAAAGATGAAATGTATATAAAAGAGAAACTCCCACATTGTGTTAGATGTCCCTACATTTCTGTGCGCCCCCCCCCATCCCTCCGCATTATGTAATTCCCAGTGACCACTGATATTTCACTAAATATTTTCTCAGGGTGATATCATCAATAAAAAGTTCCAAATGTTGACAAAAGTACATATCGTCTATTTCTTTTGCTGTTAGTACCCCACCACCACCAAGAGACTTCCGTCTCTGATGACCTATGGCTCGGTTTTCTTCCTCCTCCAACTCACATCAAACAATCCAATGTTACAGCTTCTGACAGTCGTTTATTCTAATTAAAATACCATCAATTATCGCAATTGCTGAGACGACCAAATGGTAGATTCTTCTTCCATATTACCTCAACTCTCTCTCTCTCTCTCTCTCAGTCTCCATCTCTCTCTGGGAGAAATCGACTGTAACCAGATTGGGCGAGGGGATGTGGTCTGCCAGGTACCTAACACCCCTGACCCTTCTTCGTTACATACATAACAGTTGTTTGTTTTCTTTATCTTCCTATTTCGTTTTTCAACTAAATAATGTCAATAATATTGTTATTGTTGTAGTGTTACGGTGAGTGCACTAAACTGTGCCAAAGACGAATGGCCAAACTGTCCAAGTAATGTGAAGCTATTATGGCAAGCAATGGATTCGGGGTTATCGTTCTTGTGTACGAATAAGTTAGACGGTAAGTAAAATATTGGTTCTCTTGTTGTTTATTGATGATGATGATGATATTCTCGTTGTTATTGTTGTTGTTGATGGTGATAATGATGTTGCGGTTACTGTTGATGATGATAAAGCTCTTGTTGCTGCTGTTGATGATGGTGGTGGTCGTGGTGTGTATGGGTGTAACAGTGGTGGTGGTGGAGTGTGTGGGTGTAAAAGTAGTGGTGATGGTGTGTGTGGGGGTGTAACAGTGGTGATGGTGTGTGTGGGGGTGTAACAGTGGTGATGGTGTGTGTGTGGGTGTAACAGCAGTGGTGGTGGTGTGTGTGTGGGTGTAACAGCAGTGGTGGTGGTGTGTGGGTGTAACAGTGGTGGTGTGTATGGGTGTAACAGCAGTGGTGGTGGTGTGTGTGGGGGTGTAACAGCAGTGGTGGTGGTGTGTGTGTTGGTGTAACAGCAGTGGTGGTAGTGTGTGGGTGTAACAGTGGTGGTGGTGGTGTGTGTGGGTGTAACAGCAGTGGTGGTGATGTATTGGTGTAACAGTGGTGGTGTGTGTGGGTGTAACAGTGGTGGTGGTGGTGTGTGTGGGTGTAACAGCAGTTGTGTTGGTGTAACAGTGGTGGTGTGTGTGGGTGTAACAGCAGTGGTGGTGGTGGTGTGTGGGTGTAACAGCAGTGGTGGTGGTGGTGTGCATGGGTGTAACAGCAGTGGTGGTGGTGGTGTGTGGGTGTAACAGTGGTGCTGGTGTTGGTATAACTGTTGTCTCCACTCAACGTCAAATAAAGATGTGGTAATGTTGAGAATAAGTCAGAAACTGATGCCAATTCCTAGAAACAAGCAACATTATTTTTCTTCTCACAAAGAAGAATAAAATGTTAGAAAACTTAAAACCA
>OZ024751.1:34033526-34038526 GCA_964016885.1 Eledone cirrhosa
ATATATATATATAAGCATATATATATATATATATATATATATATATATATATATATATATATAAGCATATATATATATATATATATATATATATATATATATATATATATATAAGCACATATATATATATATATATATAAGCATATATATATATATATATATATATATATATATTGTTATACTTTGGGAGGGTCATGTTGCCAATAAGAAACACACGCACCAGTTGCTTTCACTTCAGTTTATTATATATTTATAAATTTATAAATTTCTGGTTGGTTGGTTGGTTGGTTCCACAACCAGATAGTTGTTTATATATAGTCATATTAACTGTAAAACTAGAAATGTAGTGTATAGCATAAGATGTACTGAAGGACAATGTAGAGACAAAAATATAGTGTACATAGGTGAGACAGCTCGTAGTATAGGGGAACGGATAAATGAACACTGGCGAGACCTTCAAGATAATAAAGAATCATCTGTACTCTACCAACATGCTAAGATAGAACACAAGGGTAAATTAGAGAACATAGAAATAAAAATAGAATCTACACACAGAAAAGATGCAATGTTTAGACAAATTACAGAGGCAATAAACATAAAAGAATTACAACCAAAATTAAATAGAAAATATGAGTGGAACAGCAACATCACAACTTACAATTAAGGACAAAATGAAAACACACACACACATAGAACAAACAACTAACCAGTAACATGTAAATAAATAAATAAATAAACAAATAGATAAATGAACATAAACACACACAGACACCCGGATGTGGCGCATGCGCAGACTGAGCACACAACACACACACAGAAATAAAATGGCGTAGGACAGAACAAAGGAGAGGCACAGAAACAAAGAAAGGAATCTCCAGTCACTGAAGAGGTCACAGAGTGTGTGACGAAAGGACTATGACTATATATAAACAACTATCTGGTTGTGGAACCAACCAACCAACCAGAAGTTTATAAATTTATAAATTTGTAAATTTATAAATATATAATAAACTGAAGTGAAAGCAACTGGTGCGTGTGTTTCTTATTGGCAACATGACCCTCCCAAAGTATAACAATATCGGTTTCAACACACGATTTCAGATAAAGAATCTTGCTAAACAAATTCAGAAACGATATATATATATATATATCCATATATATATATATATATATATATATATATATATATATATATATATACGGGGTAACAAAAAATATATATGTATATTCCTTTCATGCCTGTATATTCTCTTCATTCTCGCAAGCTCCGATGAACTGACTGGTTATAATTTTGTATTGGCGATCGAGTAACGCGAAAATAAGCGGATAGCGATCTCTAGACCTACCAGTTCAGAGAAACAATTGTCAGCAATGAGATTAAAAACCTTTTTTGTATAGCAAACCGTGTCACTCTTCTTTCCTGATATATATATATATATATATATATATATATATATAATCAACTGAAGAGCTACATCTTTTACAAACATCGAGTTTTCGTCTTTTGTAACTCCTAGTGCAAAAACATTCTTCACGAGATTTTCTATCAGCACCGATTTCGACAAAGACCCTTCAACATGGAAGGATGATCCTGGTTACAAAAGTGGATTTGAAAAACTTGAGAAGACAGTTGTTGTGAATAGTGGTGCAGAAAGAGGTATCAAAACTCATTCAGGATTACAATAACATTCTCACAAAAGATGAAACTGAGAAACAATTTTTTTTAGAGATCGTTACCGAAAACCGTTAAACATATGTAACTGCCACTAAATCCTCTCTTATGCAAAAATAATTGTTTCTACTTTTTGCACAAGGCCAGCAATTACCCAGTACATTACTGGTACTTTATTTTATCGACCCCGTAAGGATGAAAGGCAAAGTTAACCTCGGCGGGATTTGAACTCTGACCGTAAAGGGACGTAACTACGCTGGAAAGCATGTCTGACCCTCTACCGGTGCTGCCAAGCAAAAATAATGTTCAATATTCATTGTTCACATTATGTTTTTGATTCTATAGAAATTATTGTCAATAAAAATGTGTTCCTCTTATAGCAGTTGTGTGCTTCATTAAGAAAACCTAATATTTCTTAAGTTTTTCATGGTATTTCAGGAATTTTTCAAATTAACTTTTGGTAAATTTGATTCAGAACGTTTTTAAACATTTGATGGGGTTGCCTGGATGTGTCCACATAAATTTCTCTAAGAAGAAAAATGAAAATGGTCGAGATAAGGAACAATATACCGCCTTTGAACAGAATTAATCGTTGCGTATACTATGTTCCAACTTCAAGGCGTTTGAGGGTCGCTTAACAGTTGTCCGATTGAGCTGAGATTTCACACACCGCGTTTCTTTGTTGACCGGAACAGGATTATCGGGTGGGAACAGCAAAATGTTAACTTTCGGAAAATGACCTATTGCTAAGGGCCACCCTAATACACATATATACATGAGATGGGGAGATAGATAGACAGACAGATTAACTGACAGATAAACTGATAGATGGACAGATAAACTGATAGATAGACAGATAAACTGACAAATAGATAGATAGATAGATAGACAGACAAACTGATAGATTGATAGATAGACAGATAGATAGACAGACAGACAAACTGATAGATAGATTGATAGATTGTGAGATTGATAGATTGATTGATATGTAAAAAAAATTCAATCACATTTTGATGTAATTTTCTCTTTTTTTTTTTTTCGTCTTTTCCTCCATTTTCAAGTCTTCGAAATTAATGTAGCCACAGCTATTTTTTTTAAAACACAAAATGAATTACACCGCAAATACTTTACAAACTTTCACAAAAGAATTTCCAAACAATTTTTTCTTCTACAACTGCTATCTTTTTTATTTCTCTTCTGCTATATTTGCTGTCATTGACGTTTTTCTTCGTTGTGCGGCTTTCTTCTCTTATATCTTTAATCATTTTTCTATACTGACAATGTTTTATCTTGCTTTTCGAGAAATTTGCGTCAATATTTTATATATCAAACTATGTGTGAGTATGTGTGTATTTGAGTATGTGTGTATGTGCGTATATATTACACGTTGTTCCATTTTAATTTTATTTTGATTATAGGTGTCGTATTAATACGATGTATTAGAGTTGCTGTTATATATATATATAAATATATATATATATTCTCCAATACTGTAATGGATAAAGTACTTTCTTTGACCGTTTTTTTTCTGAGTACTTATGTTTATCTATATATATATATATATATATGTGTGTGTGTGTGTGTGGTTATATATTAAATATATGTGTGCGTGTGTGGTTATATATTAAATATGTGTATGTGCGTGCTTGTCTAGTCTGTGTATATGTTTACGTGCATGTCTGTCTGTGTGTGTGTGTATCAAAGTATCGTAACAAACGTAATCACGTGGTCTCATGTCTAGCGCCACTGCGTGAAGTGCCTGAAATATGGTAGTCACATTTTCATGTATATACCAACTTATATATATATATACATATATATATATGTATGTCTATATAGATGTGTATATATTTATGTATCTGTATATATATATAGATAGATGTATACATACATACATCATTATATATATATATGATAAGATTAATTATATTAAAGATACGTATGTGTTCTAGTTTAATGCCTTTTCCTCATTCTACATTTGTCCTATTCAGTCCTTTATTTTCCGATTTCAACAATAACCTTCCTATGTCGCTCATTGCTAGATTAATCATTTTTATCCTGGAAATCTAAGTTACTTTTGAGCCACTGATAGTTATTCTTAATTCATTATATCGTAGATGTATGAAGATATTCATGAACCTAACATTTGAATGAAGTGTGGATGGTATGTTGTCATTTTGTTTATTGCTGTGTTTCACACTAAGCAACAATAGATCATTTGAATGATACATCATTGCCAGATATAAACTTTCTGCCATGTATCTCCAAGTTAAACGATATATAGCTATTCTTATTAACAGGAGTTGTAGAAACTTGTTGGTTTTTTATATGTACTTTGCTATTAATAACGCTTCCATAATCAATATTCTGACGTGGTATTAGTGGAGTTCTCTATACGATGGAAGTGCTACTACATATATGTGATTCTTGTTTCGTGATATAATCTGCTGTAATTGGTCTTTGTAAATCTAAGGTGGACTGGTGGAAGAATATAAAATGCCCCAAAGAAAAAGCCTTTCACTCTCTTTTTGTCTCTACATATATATTATATACATATATATATTTATTATTATTATATATATATATATATATGTCTTAGTGTGCGTGTTTGTCGACTAACAAATATTACTGACACTTATTTTTTAATTTCCACCTCTTCAATCCCAACTTATCCAACCAGCAAATAATTCAGTGGCTCAGTTTTTTACCCGTTTCTTTGCTTGATTGCTTCTATGATTGATCATATGAGTGGCCACTCTGATATTCCAGAAACCACTGAAGCTTACAAGCCTCAATTTTATATCACTGATTATTAAGTAAACTGAAGAAAAATTGTTTTAGTTTTCTCTTTTTTGGGGAATATTTTTAAACTTTATTTTTCCTTTTCCAACCAGTATTATATGCTGGACTTGCTCCGGTTTCTACGAAAAATGAAATCAGTTAGACGGAAAATAAAGTGCAACATACATATACACTTATATGTATCTATCTATATGTTTGTATACACACACACACACACACACACACACGCACACACACACACACACACACACACACACACACACACACACACACACACACACACACACACACACACACACACACACACACACACACACACACATATATATATATATATATATATACATATATATGTGTGTGTAATACTAATGTAGAATGTTTTCAAATACTAACCACGTGTACCTTTCACATACTTCTTCTTAACCACTCATGGCTGAGTGGTTAAGAAGTTTGTTTCGCAATGAGAACCAGTGTTCGATCTCATTGGATGCCATCTTCGTCAAGTGGCTTTACGATAGCAACATGG
>OZ024751.1:34046026-34055884 GCA_964016885.1 Eledone cirrhosa
CTTCTTTTTCTTCTTTTTCTTCTTCTTCTTCTTCTTATTATTATTATTATTATTATTATTATTATTATTATTATTATTATTATTATCGCGATAATTCGGCGTATAACATAAATAAAACCAGCGTCTGTGTCAGTTGTTTATGGACTAATGGAGAGAAAAATTGCAAATCTTACACATAAAAGTGATTGTGAAACAAAGAAATGATATACATAGTAGAAAAATGTTTGAAATGAAAACAGAAAAGAACAAACCACAAAAGACTAAAAACAAAACAATAATAAAACAAAATGGCGGTTATATTTCAGTGTTCGTTATTTACTAATAAGCTTCAAGAAAAATGGTGCAAAAAGACTAAGATATAGACAAAAAAATGAAACAAAACAACTCAGATAATGGAATTTTTATTCCGAGTAGTTCTTTCATTTTGTATTTGTTGTTGTTTACAATTTACAGTTAAATGACATTTTAATGCCTATAGTGTTTGTGTGAGTGTTTGTTTGTGAGGGGACGTGTGGAGAGAAAGGGTGAATTTTTGAATGTTAATAATTTGTGCTATTTTGTGTTAGTAGTAGTAGTAGTAGTAGTAGTAGTAGTAGTAGTAGTAGTAGTAGTAGTAGTAGTAGTAGTAAACAAGTTGTGTGTCAGATTATGTTGGCACGTATATATATATGCGTGTGTGTACGTTTGTGTGTGTGTGTGTGTGTGAGTATAAGTATATCTATGTGTATAAGTTTCTCATTCCTTCCCTCTCTCATCCTACAGTTCTCTAGTTATACCTACACAGATACAAACAGACAAACAAGCACACACACAGAACATATATATATATGTGTGTGTTTATATATGTATGTGTAAAGACCAAAATAGAACAAACTAAAGTGAAACAGGTACAGCACCAGTAATATAATACACAACACATCAATCACATATTGTGTACTATACGAATCAAATACGTCCCAAATATATAAATAGCTAAAAGTGTCTGTCAGTAGAACTGAGAAATAAAATAACGTTAACGAATGTATATATACATGCACACACGCACACACACACACACACACATACATATAACGAAGGAAGTGTGGTAAGGAACCAGGTGGACCATAACGCACCAGAGTACTCGATATTTTGGGTAGTAGAGTGGGTAATAGGAAAATAGTCAAGACCCCGACAGCAGAGCTCAAGCCGTTTCGACGGCTATTTCTGGACTCCAGAAATAGCCGTCGGGGTCTTGCCTCTTTTATATATATATATATATATACATACATACATTCCCTTGAACATTCTACATCTTCATATATATATAAATACATTCCCTTAAACATTCTACATCTTCATATATATATATATATATAAAGATGTAGAATGTTCAAGCACAGAAAATAGCTGCAATTATGAAAATAGGGTAAAGACCCTTAGAGACGAGAGAGAAAATGTTACAGCGGCCGCTCGAAGAATTGAACCTCGTATCTCCCGGATACAGGCTGGGCTCACTGATGAGTGAGCCCAGAGACCTCGGACAACTTATTATAGAAACTGATTGTTATTGCAGTTATGTTCTGTGCTTCAACAACTTTATAAGTTCGAATCATGACTTTTATAATATATATAGAAATACGTATGTGTTTGTGTGTGAAGACTAAAGTTAATGTAGCTCTGTAATATATATAGAAATACGTATGTGTTTGTGTGTGAAGACTAAAGTTAATGTAGCTCTGTAATATATATAGAAATACGTATGTGTTTGTGTGTGAAGACTAAAGTTAATGTCGCTCTGTAATATATATAGAAATACGTATGTGTTTGTGTGTGAAGACTAAAGTTAATGTCGCTCTGTAATATATATAGAAATACGTATGTGTTTGTGTGTGAAGACTAAAGTTAATGTAGCTCTGTAATATATATAGAAATACGTATGTGTTTGTGTGTGAAGACTAAAGTTAATGTAGCTCTGTAATATATATAGAAATATGTATGTGTTTGTGTGTGAAGACTAAAGTTAATGTAGCTCTGTAATATATATAGAAATATATATGTGTTTGTGTGTGAAGACTAAAGTTAATGTAGCTCTGTAATATATATAGAAATATGTATGTGTTTGTGTGTGAAGACTAAAGTTAATGTAACTCTGCCATGAACATGTAATCCGGTCTGAAATTCAAGCCCACCGTTCCCAGAACAGACGTCATCACTTTTAAAATCGCCAATCACGTCCACCCGAATTCGTTCCATTTGTCTCTGTCTAACAATAGTATATTCCAACATCAATTCATTGCAGTATATTTTTCTCACAGCTGGTGTTTACATACCAACACTCTCTCTCTCCCTCTCTCTCTCCCCCTCTCGCTCTCCCCCTCTCTCTCTCTCTCCCTCTCCCCCTCTCTCTCCCTCTCTCGTTGGGATAATATTCTTAATACCCGGTATCTTTCTCAACTCACTGGTGCTCAGTCGTTCATACAAACTAATGTTGCACATCCAGGATGTGGTTAGATAGATACATAGATAGATAGATAGACAGAAACACAGATACGCATGCGTATGTGTGAGTACATGTGTTTATATATACACACATGCATACATATATATATAATCATCGATGAAGTCTTGTAGGCAGAATGTCTTATAAACATACATACACATATACACAATATATATTACTATTCATTTACATATACTGTACAACATACGTAGATACATATATATGCTTATGTAAACATACATATATACACATAAATACACATTCATCAAAACATATACTTAGTAAATCATCATTTTCACTGTCACACAAAGAAGCAAATTATTTTTTCGGTTTTATTAGAAATCTAGAACGAAACACGTGGAAGCAGGAAAATCAACTGAAATATATATATATATATATATATATATGTATTATACTATATATACATGCATACGTACGTACATATATGCATACACGTGTGTATATTCGACCGTCGATTGAACAGGAATTTCGAGATTAAAAACAGGTACTGAAGCAATCATTACCATGCCAGTCGATGCATCGATTTTCCACGTTCAATCGAGCCTCTGAAACGATCGTAAAACAATGAACTAATTTACTACCTATTTCTGAGTTTTGTTTTGTTTTCATTGTTATATATATACACACACCATGCTGTAACAAAAAACATTTGACAGTCTGACTGCGATGCGACTTGTGTACAGTTGTCACAATATGGAGACGAAATATTACATTTTGACGGCAAAATTACATGTTCTCTATTATGATTGAACAGAAATAGATATCGTCGTTGATTTTGACAGTTAGGTAAACAATTGATTGATGAGATTTTAATGAGTTGTAATTCCGAGGTTATAATTGGCTAACTCCTCATCAAGAATTCCACATTGCAGTTAATCCCAAAGAAATTACGTCATTTCTGAAAGTCTAACAGACATCTGTTACAATGTTAGGGAAAATATGTTGAAGTGAAGAGACTATCTGTTAGCGGGAGAAACAAATTATGTGATGTTGTGTGGAAGAAAAGTATATATATATATATATATATATATATATATATATATATATATATATATATATATATATATACGTATGTATGCATATATATATATATATATATATATATATATATATATATATATATATACGTATGTATGCATATATATATAGAGAGAGAGATTAACAGCTAAAATATTTCCCTAAACCATATTAAGCTTGAGACATTTTCTATAAACAAGTCTTTGAAATATTCAATAAACAGCTTTAGACTAGATTGATACATTTCAGTGAGTCCTTTGTTTACATAGAAGAATTGTTTACAAATATGTCATTACTATATATACTATATATATATACACTATATATATATATATATGTCTGTGTGTGTGTGTTCTTGTGCATTCTTTCACTCTTTTAATGCAACGTAAAGATATTAAGCTCTCTGTGGTGACCCAATGTGTGTGCATGTCTGTATATATGTGTGTGTCTTCCTTCATTGTTTTAATGTGACATAAACAGCCCTAAGCTCTCTTGTGACCCAATGAACTCCGTGTATTATACCAATACACATCCTTAAACATCGCCTGTCAACTCTCAAGTTATTTCCAATGTAATTTTAACATTATGAATAATACATAAGCAACGCCAATAACCATATTAACATCAATAATAATTATTAAAAAACCATAATAATAATACTGATGATGATGATGGTGGTGGTAATACTAAGTTATTTATTAGATTTCTTTGTAATTATTTTGGTAAATAAATATGATGAGGTTGATGATGATGACGATCAACATCATTATGATGACGATTTTATATTATAGTCTCTTCTGTATTAGCCACAAGGACCCATACATACAATATGTGTGTGTGTGTGTTTGGTAGGGCCAGAATATGTAATACACTATGACACTGAGGATGAGGTTGTTTTGACCTCCGTTCAAGGGAAACCGGAATCTGCTTCACGGGCTGCTTTTGTTTTAGACGTGTCTCATCCATGGAGCTGACATTTTTGGTACTTCTGTCTTACTTGCTGTCTTCTATTCTCCAGTTTTCGTTTGCTTTTCCTCTACTTCTGAGGTGGCCTTCACTAAACATATATATATATGTTCTTTCAATTGAGTACATGAGTACAACTCCGATATAGCCTTGAGGTCATTCGAAGATATTAGTAGGACATGACCACCCACCCCTTTCTCCCCCACTCTTTCCGGATAAATTCCTCAGGCAAGGAAGTACTGAATATTGTAATATATGACATCCACATATCTGTGTCCTTGAGATGACCCAAAGTCCTGTCTTTCCATCTGACCCGAGATGAGGATTGTCACCGAGATGATGTTGATGATCATAACCATGCCGCCGCTGATGATGATGATGACATTCAGATAAAAATAGAATGATAATTAATAAATATGAATAGTAAAAAAAGATGAAAACGAAAATTATGCAAGAAAAGGGGGGGGGGGGGTATTCCAACTGTTGCAAATAAAATATATAAGGAAAGTAAAACAAGACAAATATTTAAATACCGCAAAAACCACGAACAACACAAAAACAACAAAACACAACCAACAACACAAAAAAACAATACACCAATATAAATACTATTACACATAACACACCCACTCACACGCACACATACATACACACACACACATATATATGCACACACATACACACACACATATACACATACACACACACATACACACACACACACACACACACACACACACGCACACACATACACACACACACAAACACACACACACACACACACACACACACACACACACACACACACACACACACCAATAACAAACCACTGGAAAGACTAAAACTAGGAAATTACGGAAACTCAAAATATTTTTTTTTTCGTCAAAATTTTTAGAGTTCTTAATTCATAAAATTATTGTTGTTGTTGTTGTTGTTGTTATAGTTGTTGTTGTTATAGTTGTTGTTTGTATTGTTATTGTTGTTGTTGTTTGTATTGTTGTTGTTGTTGTTATAGTTGTTTGTATTGTTATTGTTGTTACTGTTATTGCTACTTTTGTTGTTATTTTTCTATATTAAGTTGTTATTGTTATTTGACAATATTTCGACGTCATCTGAGGCGGAGCTGGAGGTCGACAAAATAATGTTTGTTGGTTTTAATGAAGAAGTGAATAATTCTTGCATTTAATTAAACATATTTGAGCAACGATGTTATTTCTTATACTTGGTTCTATTTGTCTTCTTCTATTTGTCTTTCTCTTCGTTTGTTTCTTGTGCTTTGTGTTTTGTTTTTGTTTTGTTTTTTAGGGAGTTGGGTGGGGCTTTTGCCAAAGACTAAATGAAACATTGCCCAGTGTTTTTCATTAAAATATAATTCCAAATATTTCAAATCATTGATCAGTTGTATTAATTTATTTTCATAAAGAAAAATAAAGTAGAAAAGAGAGAGATAGGAGGGGAAAGAGACAGGGTAAGATGTAAGTGGAGAGAGAGGGAGAGAGTGAGAAGACAAGTGTAGAGAGAGTGAGAATGGAAGGAGAGAAAAAGAAGGGGTGGAGAGTTATACCTCGATTTCGAAAGAAACTTCTGAGAAGATTAAACTACAAATTGCCAGTAAATGTATATATGTGTATGTAATCGTAATTGTGTGTATGTATGTGTATATAATCGTAATTGTGTGTATGTATGTGCAAATATATCAGGGTGGGTTGGGTTGCATTGCTGACTGCTGCTCTTCCACAAAACATTTTGTTCATGCATGTATCCTGGGGAGGAACTTCCGGAGGAGCAATCCTATGATTGGTCATCACAGAATGAGGCCGTAGTGTGTATAACTAGACGGCTATGTGTGTTTATGTATGACTAGACGGGTATGTGTGTGTGTGTGTTTGTTTATGTACGCCCTTAGAAATTTTATATACACAATCAGTAAGTTTATAAAGTTCCACGTGAATCTATACACACACAATTGTACACACAGGGTACACAGATTACACACAGGGTTATATTCCACTTTAACACTATCTACCTATTTTTGATCTATCAAAATCTATTTGCATATATGTAATATATCTATATATTTCTCTTTCTATATATATATTATATCATATCTACCCATGTCTCTCTTTCTATATATATATATTATATCATATCTACCCCTGTCTCTCTTTCTATATATATATTATATCATATCTACCCCTGTATCTCTTTCTATATATATATATATTATATCATATCTACCCCTGTCTCTCTTTCTATATATATATTATATCATATCTACCCGTATCTCTCTTTCTATATATATATTATATCATATCTACCCCTGTCTCTCTTTTCAGAGTTATCTATAAATATATTGCCTGTATAAATGGTATTAACCAATATTGTAAAAAGGAAGCGGTCAACCTACTCAGTGAAATGGTAGAAAGAATGGTACAACCTACCATGGATATATTGCAGTGTGATCCAAAAATACTTCTTGGTAAGTTACGTATTTTTATGGTTAGGGTGTTGGAGAGACGATCGTGGCGGGTTCGATCTCTGGACATGTCGCTACGATGTGTGTTTTGGGCAAATTATTCTATTTTACGTTGCTCCATCTTACCGGAGTTACGAGTAGTTCATAGCATCAGCATTGGAAATATTGTTTCTTTCGTCCAATCTGACTATCAGATATATGGTGTGTGTGTGTGTGTGTGTGCATGAATAATCGTGTGTGTATATATAGAGAGAGAGAGGCAGGGGGAATTGAAACAGATGGAAATGTAGACAGTAACATATAGGTAGGGATAAGCGAGAGAGTGATATAGAAAGATATCGAAGAAACAGAGAGGGGGTGAGAGAGAGAGAAAGAACAGGAGAAAGACAGAGAGAGAGAATAAAAATAGAAGCAAAGAGAATTAAAAGTTTTTAATAATTCCTCTCAGAGAAGAATATTGCTCAAGTGTTGTCCACTAATTAGAAAATTGCAGCTATAAATTATCGTAGCTTTTCTTTCATTCTATAAAAATGATTACATGTTATGTATGATAGAAGCGGCCCCCGGATACTCCGAAAACAAAACATTCCAGGAAAATAATTGTAAAAAAAATGTGTTTTAGATTAAAAAAGAATATCTACAAAATAGTGTAAAATAAAATTAAAGTATGAATATATGTGTGTATATGCACTTATGTATATATGTATATGTATGTATGTGTGTTTGTGTGTGTACATGCATATGACGGTGTGCATATGTAAGCCTTCTTATTTATAACAATAATGATGATAATTGTGATGGTGTCGATGATAATTGTGATGATGATGTCAATGGTGATGATGATGATGGTAATGATGTCGATGATAATTGTGATGATGATGATAATGATGTCGATGATAATTGTGATGATGATGGTAATGATGTCGATGATAATTGTAATGATGATGGTAGTATATGTGAACGGAAAAACCAAAATCAACATGTAAAAATACGAGGAATGTTTTGATGGACTCGAAATGAGAGTATTGTATTATTGGTTATTGGGTGGAGGGCAGTGTTGGGTGGGGGTGGGGTAGATATATATATATAGAGAGAGAGAGAGAAGTACACAGATTGATAGATGAAGCATATAGGGGAGATTGGGCAGTGAAAAGGGATATATATGTGTTGAGAGAGAGTGAGAGAGTGATATATATATAATGTGCTAATATATATATATATATATATATATATATATATATATATATATATATATATATATAGTAATAATAATAAATTAGAAGACTAAAATCCAAAGAGGGCTCGATAAAGATAAATATATATCAAATATATAAGAACCGTAGAGCAAATATTTATTAAAATAACAGATTAAAGTTTAAGCAAAGAATCGCTGCTTTCACCCTTAACAGGATCTTCTTAAACTAACAAAGTCAATCTGTGAACGCAGAAGTGAATATTTCAAAAATCGTTGCAACCGGAGGAAGACAGGAAGACGATACTTTGGTTCGTGGAAACGTTCCCTGGCAAAGAACGGGAAAAAGCGAATATAATACGTCATTATTTGGAGCGGTGAAAAACAATTACACGCAAAGACAAAACCACGTTTATGGTAAACTGAAGTCGTAGACTAATATTCTAACTGAGTTTTGAGTCTGTGTGAGTATGCGGGTTCGTACGTATGTAGGGTGGGTGTATATGTGTACTTCGTGTTTTGGTTGACGTACGTCTCCGAACATATGTGTATTTACATGTAGGTATGTGTGTGCGCTTGTTATATACGTATTTATTTATTTATATACGTTTATTTAATTATTTGTATATACGCACAGACACACATATATATATGTGCGTGTATTTGTATACCTATGGCGAGTGTTTTCGCGTTTGCTTGTGTATGTACGTATATGTATGCGTGTATTTATTTAATTTCAATTACCTCTGTATTTTATTTACTTTATTCTTAACTGAGAATCATTCGGTTTCCTAGTTAGAATTTTAGTCTACGTATTCAGTTATACCATTTACGTGGTTTTGTCTTTGCGTGCAATTGTTCTCCACGGTCCACATATGACGTATTATCTTCGTTTTTTTCGTTCATTGCCAGAGAACGTCTCTATGAACCACCTAATAGAATATTAGTCTACGACTTCTTTTATACCATAAACGTGGTTTTGTCTTTGCGTGTAATTGTTTTTCACCGCTTCAAATAATGACGTATTATATTCGTTTTTTCCCGTTCTTTGCCAGGGAACGTTTCCACGAACCAAAGTATCGTCTTCCTGTCTTCCTCCGGTTGCAACGTTTTTTGAAATATTCACTTCTGCGTTCACAGATTGACTTTGTTAGTTTCAGAAGATCCCGTTAAGGGTGAAAGCAGCGATTCTTTGCTTAAACTTTAATCTGTTATTTTAATAAATATATATATATATATATATATATATATATATATATATATATATATATATATATATATATATATATATATATATATATATATATGCATATATATATATATATGCATATATATGTGTGTGCGTGTGTATATGTACATACGAGAATAGTCGATCCCTACAAATAGTAGTTGGGAAATCCGTGTAAACTACCTCAGACAGTGTGCGCAGGCACTTCTGTCCATTTTTACTGTGTCCATGGTATTGTCACAATTTTCGCAAATATTATTTATAGTGATAGAATAGTATTATTGTCGGCTACAGATTTCAACAATGCTTCTTAAGTCAATTGTTTGTTTATATATGGGTGGGTAGGTAGGTAGATAGATGGATAGGTAGATAGATAGGTAGGTAGATAGATTGGGTATGGGTGTACGTGTTTTTCTATATGTATATATTTACGTTTGTAGTGATGGTTAAGTTTAAGGTTATGGTTAATGTTGAAGTTG
>OZ024751.1:34068584-34071084 GCA_964016885.1 Eledone cirrhosa
AGTAATAGTAGTAGCAGCAGCAGCAGCATATCGCCGTCTGTATTTAAGGAATGTTAGTATTGTTTAACTCATGCGTATTCTTGTTTGAAATTTACAAACACCTGGTTGGGAATTCCAGTTAGAAGGTAGTAGAGGTGTATATGAAAGAAGTTAATATGATATGTTTATGTATAATAGACACATATTTCTTGATAGGAATGTTTTAAGCTGTTATCACAGTATAGCTCTCTCAATAACTATGTGGGAACTTTAGACAGTGTTTCAGTATTGTTTATTTACGAGGTACTGGGATTTATAAAAACTATAGCCTATATACATTTGTTGGAAAAGGTTATTTGGGAATAGTGTGTGCTTTATTTGTGATTAAAGTAGCTACTATGCCTATGTACGTACAGATCTGTGGCAATCACAACAATCTGGCTTTTCAAAATGATTTCCAAAGTCTTATTAGTATGTGTGTGTGTTTATGTATTTGTGAATGCGTGTGTTATTTCACTAAATCTGAGTCTAGGGATATGTTAAAATTAATGAAGTGATTCGAATTGAAATTGTTTTCATTGATAGAAACATTCTGCTATGCAGGACTCATGTACACTAATGGCGTGTAATTTATGTCTCTCTGAAAATATTCACATTCTAAAATACTAACATGTCGTTGGGAAATAAATATGCCACTATGATGAAGCAAATAAAAAATGGCGGTATTTTAAGAGTGAACAATAACGACAGCAAAAGAAAATACCGTTTCTCGTTAACACTTTCTCTCCTTCCTCCTTCATTCGCTCTCTCTCATTGATTTCTTTCGTCCACTCTTTATAATGTGCGAAATGTTATAAAATTATGAAATTTACCAGAAACAACCAATTCCAAATTAATACAATTTTTTTCTTCCTATTTTCTACATTACCGTTTGTTTTACGTGGTTCGAGAAATCTCTAAAAATGGCGATTCATTATTATTTTGTTTGTGTTTTTTTTATATGTATGTTATGTTTGTTATTTTTTTAATATAATAATTTGGACTTTTGCTGTATATTCTTTTTATATTTATTTATATCTATTTTCTTGAAGACGTCAATTTTTCCATGTTTTCTTGTTTTATTTACACATTTTAAAATTATTTTGTTTATTTTATGTTTGAATATAGACGGCGAGTTGACAAAGTTTTGAGACATCTGACATTACTCTGTATGTGTATATATGTGTACGTAGGTATATATGTATGCATGTCTGTGTATATATATATATATGTGTGTGTGTGTGTGCGTATGTATGTTTATATGTATGTATGTACATATGTATAACTGTGTTATATTGCCTTTGTCCTTGTATTGTTTCTATTCCCGTCGGCCCGTGTGGCCAATATCGATAATAATATCATTATGCCTTTCATGTTTGTTTTTCACACAATTTTCTGATATTAAAATGTATATTTCATTCTTTCTTTGCAGCCCATAATAAAAATGAATACAGTTCAAATAATAGCGCCACGAAGCAGCAGCAGCAGTCATCAACGTTTAGAATATTAATGTTTTTCTTAGTAACTATGGTAACAACAGCATCAGCAGGTGAAACTGCACCATGGCCTAGTGTCTAGCGACCCCTTCACCATTCTCCTCACCCGAGCCCTCCCATATTGCCGCCGCCGCCGCCCGACAGCTCGGCACAGACCTTCCAGGCGCATTGTTTCTGTTGCGCCACCACAACTGCCGTTATATATACATATACAAATGTTATATATATATTATGATATATATATATATATGTATATATTATAATATATATATATATATATATATTATGATATATATGTATATATATATATAAATATACTATATATCATAATATATATATCATATGTATATATATATATATTATATATCATAATATATATATCATATGTATATATATATATATTATATATCATATATATCATAATATATATATGTATATATATATATTATATATCATATATATCATAATATATATCGTATGTATATATATTATGATATATATGTGTATGTATATCATAATATATATATATATATATCATAATATATATCATATGTATATATATATATTATGATATATATATATATATATATACCATAATATATATGTCATATGTATATATATATACCATAATATATATATATATATACCATAATATATATATATATATATATATACCATAATATATATATATATATACCAAAATATATATATATACCATAATATATATATATATATATATACCATAATATATATATATATACCATAATATATATATATATACCATTATATATATATATATATACCATAATATATATATATATATACCATTATATATATATACCATTATATATATATACCATTATATATATATATATATATATATATATATATATATATATATATATACCATTATATATATATATATATACCATAATATATATATATACATATACCATAATATATATATATATATATAATATATATAT
>OZ024751.1:34076084-34083584 GCA_964016885.1 Eledone cirrhosa
TGTATTTCCAGGAAATATCGAAAATAGCTCAAATCAGACGGTTTTCATTTTTGGTGAGAATGTTTGAGAAAGTATTGGTCATAATCATATTGCGATAGTTTTTTTCTATCACAGCCAAAATCTATGTTGCGGTGTTAAATCGGACGATGGATATCGATATATTTGCAAGGTGAAGAGGGAAATGTAAGCAAAGTATATATATCGACAACGATGGGTAAATTGAAATAACAAGAAAGTGGAAGAGAAAATGGGAAAGGGGAAGAAAAACCAGCGAATGAGAAGGAACGCTGCAGGTAAGTGGATGTAAGAGGTGGTAATATAGTGATAGAGATGGAGAGATTTAGCGAAGAACAGATGATAGAAGTAGACACACAAGCAAACATTATTATAACCATTGGCAGTATCGGTAGAGGGTCGGACGCCATGCTTTACAGCAAAAGAGTTACGGCCCTTTATGATCTGAGTTCAAATCTCGCCGAGGTTAACTTTGCCTTTCATCCTTACGGGGTCGATAAAATAAAGTACCAGTGGTACACTGGGATAGTTGCTGGCCTTGTGCCAAAAGTAGAAACAATTATTACCATTATTCTAACAGTGGACTGCCATTGAAGTATAATCGGTGTATTATCATTGGTAGCTTACCATAAAACTGCTATTGGACTACGAATTACTTTTGTACTACCATTGGATTAACATTTCATTACCATTGGACTCATATCTGACTACTATTTATACAATAAAATAAGTGAGCTACAACAGGTAAACTATCACAGGATTATCATGGAACTAGCATGAGGCAACCATTGATTAGCTACCATTGGTGGAATACCATTGGATTACCATGAGATTACCATTGGATTATCATTGGACTACCATTGGATTACCATGGGATAACTAATGGACGATTACCATTGGTGGACTATCACATGAACACTATTATATTATATGTGTGTGAGTATGTATATATATATACATACAATGTACATATATACACATGTACATACATATACATACATGTATCTATATACATATACATACATATATACATACATACACACACATATATATATACATACACACACATATATATATACATACACACACATATATATATATATATATATATATATATATATATATATATATATATATATATATATATATATATATATATATATTAGTTTTTATCTGTTAACCACTTCACACTAATTAACACTAATTAAACGGCAATTAAGAATTGACTATTCCGACCCTCCAGGTATATCAGACGCTGTAATTAAAAGGACACTGTCATCATACATGGTCCTTCAATCTCTAGGGACCCCTTTGTCTGTGTGTATATGTTGGTGTATCGATCTGTGTCTGTGTTTGTGTTATTGTGTGTGTGTGTCAGCATATGCGAGTGTCTGTGTGTATGTGTATGAATGCGTCTGCGCCTGTGTATATGTGTCCGTGCCTGTGTATGTGTATATGTGTGTGTATTGTAATCTCTGTAGCTGCAGGTGATAAGAGTTAAGTAGAAACGTAATGGAGAATGGAATCTCTCTTGCAGTCGTCTCAATAACAAACGACCCTCCATCTCACTAATGTATACTACACACTACTGACACACACTCTCACATATACATACATACACACGCAGATGCCCATTCTAAGCCACATGCGCAGTTGGAAACCGGTGGTAGCCACCGTTATGTGTGAAGATAACTAGTATATATATATATATATGGAGCGATGGTGATGGTGGGAGTGATGTTGATAGTGGTGGAATTGATGGTGATGGTGATGATGGTAATGATATTGGTGGGTGTGCTGAAGTGTGAAATTTATATACGAAAGTCAATATGAATTCTGTTTTACTTATATTATTTTTACACAAGGTTGACTTTGCCTTTCATCCTTATGGGGTCGATAAAATAAAGTACCAGTAATGCACTGGGTATTTTGCTGGCCTTGTGCCTAAAGTAGAAACAATTATTTTTACACAAGGCGGTGTATTGGCAGTATCGGTAGTGGGTCGGACGCTATGCTTTGCAGCACAGTTACGTCCCTTTACGGACTAAGTTCAAATACCGCCGAGGTTAACTTTGCCTTTCATCCTTACGGGGTCGATAAAATAAAATACCAGTAATACACTGGGGAAATTGCTGGCCTTGTGCCAAAAGTATAAGCAATTATTTTTACAGAAGATAAATGATATATATATATATATATATATATATATATATATATATATATATATATATTAGTTTGTCGTTTTAACGTTCCCTGCGTTTGTTTTTGTTTTTTTTGTTAGATATTTTCTTTAGTTGTTGCTATTTTTCCATGGTTACAAGCAAAATATAATTCAACAAAAACCCCAAAACACATAAAAGATTTTAAACACATAAAGATTTTTTAAAATATATTTCGTTTTATTAATTTCTTTTGTGTCACCTAGTTCAGTTGAAAACTTGGAAATATTTCTTTGCTTGCACCCAATAAGAGATTCTGGTTTAAAACTTTACCGTGTGATTTACACTTCTAAATGCCGTTAAACCCTCCGCCAGCAAACCCCATCACCACAAATAAATTATTTCCTTAACATACGCAGCTATATATCATTTTGCAAGTCAACAACCTATAATGAAGTCTCTTTCTGAGGACTCGATCTGCTAAAGAAACAACCAAATCTCCACTTAACATGTAACTAACTTAATCTTTTTTGATCGACCAACCAAAGATTTACAATAGGAAAGACCCTATATGCGGCGTGTGTATGTATATAAGTATATATGTATGTGAAAGAAATCAGTTTTGTTCCTGCTTGGGGAGGACATGCGTTTCAGCTTGTTTAAAAATGCCCCGACGCTGTGTCACTACAACATCTATACAACATCTATACAACTCGAATTATAAACTATGGTGAGATTTGAACTATAAACCAATATATATCTTACTTTTCCTATTTCAATCTCGTATTTAGAATCAATAAAATGTCATTTCTTTTTCTCTTTATTTCGTTTCCGTTCTAATATAGTTTTAAATTTTTAATGGCCGTGCTATCGATTTGAATTGTTTTCACACTAAAACAGTCTACAAAAACATACACACACCCAAGAGCACAGACATACACATGTTCACAGAAGCACAAACACACACACACAAACACACACATACATAAACACATATACACGCACAAATATAGACACTTACACACAGAGATACACGATCACATTAACCTACACACATATATACACACAGACATAAAAAACAAAGAAGTTCAGTGAATTTTTAACAAATTCTAACAGGAAGTCTGACCTAAGATGACGGATGTAAATCATTTACAATTGTTTAAAATAAACTACGTCAGCAATAACGAAATAATAATAATAATAATTGTTTCTGATTTAGGCACAAGGCCAGTAACTTGAAGAAGAGAGAAAAGTCGATTAAACCATCCCCAGTGTATTACTGGTGCTTTATTTATCGACCCCGTAAAGATGAAAGGCAAAGCTAACCTCCCCGGGATTTGAATTCAGGACGTAAAGGGACGGAACTATATGCCACAAAGCATATAATGATAATAGCTTAACTCCCAACAACTAAGGTTACAGCGGATGTTTGTCTTTCAGTTGAATAGACTGGACAACGGGAAGTGGCTGTATCAATGACATGAAGTTTGATCTTTGAATCGAACCCACGACCTTATGATCCTGAGTTCATCATCCTAACCACTTGGAAACTGATGAATGTAGGAAAAAATAAACTAAACCGGGCGCTCTATGGTTTCTGCTGCAGTAATATCCCCGTCTATAATGATAATATTAATAAATAATGCATCCTTTAAAATCATATAATTAATTAATTCGATATAGCATTCAATACTACTTCCGTTTCCGGTGTTTTAAACAATCGCTTACAGTGTCACTAAACTAGTATTTCTGTTCTGTTGTGATTGCTTTGTTTTGTTTTTCTGTTGTGATCGCCGGAGTTTAAAATGTTAAAAAGTTTCTACCCGGGAAAATCTGAAAAAAATGAGGCAGCTTCGATTCCTGGTGGAATTTATTTCACTTAGATTGAAAGTAACAAATACTGTTTATTGGTGCAATCAACAAATAAAAAATGGATGAGCGGCAAACTCCAGTACAGATGGTGTCTCAGCTGCGCACTTTGAAATGCCAGATCATATATTGCTCGCAGGTAGAGGTCACTGAACTTCCGAGGGAGTTTTTGCCTGTTCTCAACTTGCGGCCTCAAAAATAATATTACAGATGTGTTCAGCTCAGCGATGGATGGCGTCGTCAAGTTGGTGGAGGTGACCTGCGTGAGAGGTGACAAGGTGCACCACATGTTAATGATCTCGAGAAATGTGACATCACATCCCTTGTCGAAAATACTTCTTGTCAAAAATACATTTTTATCGAATAATTGTTTCTAGTTAAGGATATAATTTTTCCTGCATTAAATATGTTAAAACTAACCTAAGTATTGTTTCATCATGTAGATGTCATCCCTGTGTAATTTATATTGTAAATATTTCTATTTCTCTGGTCAACATATGTTGTATATTTGGTTCTTTTAACCACTGAAAACTTCCTGCAAAGTCTTCTCTCGTTTCTTTGACGTCAATACAACCAGGATAAATTTTGGCTTCGGGTTTCGACTTACATAAACCAATAACTCTAACACATAAATACCGATGTGGTAGCATACATGCCTTTCTACCAACGCAATCAAGGCAAAAGTTTCATTCCTGCCTTATATAAAATCAATAATCTTCGCTCTAATTTAAAAGCAATAAATATTAATGAGTACTTATTTGTGTCTATTTATTTGATTATTTTATTTTAATTTATTTTAATTTTTATTTTATTTTTAGCTTTTTATTTTATTTTTAGCTTTTTATTTTATTCTCTTTATTTGTGTGTTTTTATATTTTCGTTTTCCGTTTTACTGAGATTATAATTTCATTTTAAACAAACCAATTTCTCTCAAACATCGCATGGATAGCTTCTTAATTAAGAGCCTATGAATCTCTATGTGATTTGTGTCTTAGGCATGTCTGTACACGTGTGTGTGTGTGTGTGTGTGTGTGTATCTGTTTGGGTGTGTGTGTGGTTATTTGTGTACGTGAGCGTGTGCGCTTGAAGCTCAATGATTTGTGTCTGGTGCGGGTGTGTATGTATATATGTATATATGCATATTCATATATATATGTGTGTGTGTGTACAAGAAACTCTGATTTGTGTGTATGTACATGAGTGTGTGTATGTGCACGTAAAGCACTATGACCTGTGTCTTCGGTGTGTGAATTTGTGTGGATAATTGTGTATACATACACACATATATATATATATATATATTAAAATAACAGATTAAAGTTTAAGCAAAGAATCGCTGCTTTCACCCTTAACGGGATCTTCTGAAACTCAATATACATACAAACACATACATACAAACTCAATATACATACAAACAGTATACATACAAACACATGCCCGTATATATATATATATATACGGGCATGTGTTTTTATGTATACTGTGTTTGCGTCTATCCTTGTGTCACTATATGTATATTTTTGTGTATCTACGTGTGTTTACATATATGTGTTTCTATGTACGTATCGATCTGTATGTGAATATTGTGTATATGATTTTGTACGTGTGTATCTATGTAGGTTTATGGGTGTTTGAGTATATGTGTTTCCCAATGTATGTGTATGTATGTGTATGCCTGTGCCAATGTATGTGTATGCCTGTGCCAATGTATGTGTGCATATGTGAGCATTTAAGTCACCGTTTACCAAATTCTCAAATGATCGGCTGCCTAATGCAATTCTATTCGCTTCAATAAATAAGAAACAATGATGGATAAATGGTGTATACATCGTATATTATATATTATACATACTTCTATCTATCTCACTTTCTCTCTATTATATATATATATATAAACAGAGAGAGAGAGATTCATGTGAGTGTGTATATTTGCACACACACATACACATATATATATATATATATATATAATGTATGTGTGAATTTAGATACATTTGTATATACATACTCACACACATATACATACATATATATATATATATATATGCACACATACATATGTATATATATACATACATGTATCTAAGTATGATTGTGTATATATGTACTTATATGCATTTATGTATATAACGTATAATTTTCTTTCCAAAAGCATTCATTCACACTCACGTATGTATGTATATATATATATATATATATATATATATATATATCAGTATACACGTATACGTATGTGGAAATGTGTGAAATGTGTATGTGTGTACTTAAATAAATACATACATAATACAGATTAGCATTCAACATGTTATATATTAATGTGTGTGTGAGACAGAGAGCGAGAGAGAGAGGGGCGGATACAGCTCCAACGACCCTTTACAAACCCTCCACCATTTTGAATGTAACAAATTGACAATTCTCTGAGCATGACTTCCTTAATTCATTTATTCCATAATTTTATTACCTTATTTACAAACAGATTATTTCATTATTTGAGGGAGATAGGGAACCGCCATTTATTATTATTTCATCTACTTTTGTTGTTTTGTTTAAAACTTATTTAATCATACTTTCAATTATTTTGAATTCTTATATTTGCCAGAAGAACGCAGGATGGTGAACACATTACATAGACAATAACAGCAGAAGCAGCAACAGTAGTAGTAGTAGTAGTAGTAGTAGTAGTAGTAGTAGTAGTAGTAGTAGTAGTAGTAGTAGTAGTAGTAGTAGTAGTAGTAGTAGTAGTGGTGGTGGTGGTGGTGGTGGTGGTGGTGGTGGTGGTGGTGGTGGTGGTGGTGGTGGTGGTGGTGGTGGTGGTGGTGGTGGTGGTGGTGGTGGTAGTAGTAGTAGTAGTAGTAGTAGTAGTAGTAGTAGTAGTAGTAGTAGTAGTAGTTCTATCTTTTGTTTTATGTTGTTTTTATGGCCTTTGATTATTAATGTATAATATACCAAACAAAACAAAGACAGAAAACAACGAAATATTGTTTTCATTTCCTTCTAGCAATGGTGGGTTGGTAGGGGGAGGGTGAAAGGTAGAGGGAGAGGAGGAAACATTGGTAGGGGGAGGGTGAAAGGTAGAGAGGGGGGCAACGTTGGTAGGGGGTGGGTGAAAGGTAGTGAGAGGGGGACAACATTGGTAGGGGAGGGTGAAAGGTAGAGAGAGAGGGGGGTGCAATATTAGTAGAGCTATATGTGTGTGTATATATATATGTGTATGCGTGTGTGTGTTATACTTTGGGAGGGTAATGCTGCCAATAAATACACACGCACTTATTGGTTTTCACTTCAATCGGTCTGTTTAATAACCAGATGGTTGTTTAGTTGTTGGTTTTCAAAGCTCTTTCGTCACACATAGTATGACCTCCTCAGTGACTACCTTTGTTGTTATTTTGTATCTCTCCTTTGTTCTATCCTACATCTTGTTTTTTTATTGGCAGCATGATACTCCCAAAGTATAACA
>OZ024751.1:34096084-34103584 GCA_964016885.1 Eledone cirrhosa
ACTCGTGATTCTATTATCACAACTAAAATTTCAGCACATTTCCATTTGACTGCTCGGCAAAGATAACTACAACACTTTTAAAACTAGTTACATGCCACACACTTACATTTAGATCTGAGAACTCTGGGCAACGCTAAGTCACCTTCAAAATAATATATTTGGATTGTGAAAGACGGGTGAGAAAGCAATTCTTCATTGATGCCCTAATAATATGTGATGGGAAAACTTGGAGAGAAAACAGGACGGACAAGGGGAGAGAGAGAGAGAGAGAGAGAGAGAGAGAGAGAGAGAGAGAGAGAGAGAGAGAGAGAGAGAGAGAGAGAGAGAGAGAGAGAGAGAGAGAAATAAGAAGTAAACAGAAGAAAGATATGTAGAGACAATGTAGAAAATAATGTAGAGAAGAAATAAATAAATAATTAAAGAAAGACAGAAAGGAAAAAGAACGATAGAAATGACTAAATAAAAGAAAGGAAAAAGGAGAGAGTAAGAAAGGATAGAAAGAGCAAGAAAGAAAGAAAGAACTGGAGAGAAGACAATTGAACGAAGTTGCAGAGTTTGTATAAAAGTGTGAATGATTGAAAGTGAAAATGGAAAATCTACTTTGAATAAATAAATCAATAAATAAATAAAGTAAAATACAAATAATAATATAAATGTAAAAACAAAACAATTAAATAAGAGTAAAAATCACGACAGAAGATATGAGGACTTATGCAAAAGTGTTTTGGTAGAAATCTGTTAAGTTTAGAGAGTTGTTCTCAATGTACAATCATGTGGAAAGATTTGTTGGAGCTTTTATCACTTGGAACGTTCTTTAAATTTCTCTACTAAAACAAATGGACATTTTTTGGTCTCTTTAGTCACTGGAGTGCATTACAAATACCAAGATTTTGTTGTTGTTTTGGTCTCTTTAGTTACTGCAGTGCATTACCAATTCGAAGATTTTGTTGTTATTTTTTCTGGCTATGAATTTGAACTACGTAATTGTCAAAAATATTCGTTGAAGCAAAAATACGTCTATTTAGCAGGTCACTAGAGAACTGACTGGCGTAATGCTGTTTGTGTGTCTGTGTGTCTGTTTGTGTGTGTGTGTTGTGTGCGTATGTGTGTTGTATGTGTGTGTGTTGTATATGTGTGTGTCTGTTTGTGCGTGGTGTGTTTTCGTATCTGTATGTGTGCGTGTGTGTGTGTGTGTTGTATGTGTGTGTGTGTGTGTGTTGTATGTGTGTGTGTGTGTTCGTGGTTACTTATGTTTGAGTGAGTTTGTGTTTGTATGTTGTGTATTTGGTATTTGTGATTGTGTGCGGGGGAAAGGGCTGTGTTTATGCTATGTTATGTTGAGGAAGGGGTGGAGTTGATTGGTCAGTTTGTTTGTGTATATTTAAGTTTCTTACTCTTAATATATGTTGTACAAACAAGGACGGATACGGATTCAAAATATTACTTTAATGTTGCAAAAGTCACAATGCGTATTTCTATGGCCGGCAGGCTTACGTCTTAACATCATGTCGCAAGATATGTGGCGATGTCGTCAGGCGTAATTCACAAAGATTAAATAATCAATTACTGGATTACGGCAGAATATAATCAAAGGATGGAATTAATACGGAGGCGGTCTAACAATGAGTGCGGTCACTGTGAGAGAGGGCCTCCGTACACCACACACTTAACAATGCTATACTTTGTGGGTTTGCAGGTTTTGCACTAAGATAGCTGTGACAGGATCACAGATTAAAAGTAATTCGTAGCTAGACTCTCGTGTGTTTATTACATCGTATATACACCTTATGATGAGACACGGTATATTAGTGCCACTACTAACCACTTCATATACACATATAGGTATGATTGTGTGTATATATATATATATATATATATATACACAAATCGAATATAGGTGAAATGTAAAAGTGGAAAAGCACTGGAGTATATCTAAACTTGAACATTTAATACAATGGAAGTCCACATAAATTCCTTATATATATATATATATATATATATATATATATATATATATATATATATATATATAAAATAAAATAAAATAAATAAGTCAAATGTTTAAAATTTGGCTTCGTTTATTACTGCTATATATATTTCTGTGGCAGCCATCTTTGGCTGTAACCTCTTCAGGCAGTCCGAATTAGTGTGGTAGAGACGAGTACACATGTTGTTGGGGTGTATAACTTTGTCAATACTCTGATATGCCCAGTTCCTGGTTTGGTTGTTATTTCACATTTCACTGAGGAACTGGAATCATATCTCTGGATGATTCCAGTTCCTCAGTGAAATAACAACCCAACAGGGAACTGGGCATATCAGAGTATTGACAAAGTTATACACCTCAACAACATGTGTACTCGTCTCTACCACACTAATTCGGACTGCCTGAAGAGGTCACAGCCAAAGATGGCTGTCACCGAAATATATATAGCAGTAATAAACGAAGCCAAATTTTAAACATTTGACTTATTTATTTTATTTTATTTTACATTACTCCGGAGTAACCAAACCAACCTGCGCACTTCGTCGAGTGCTCCAATCTGCATACTGAGGTGTTGGTATACAACCAACATATACTAAAAATTTATATATATATATAAATATATATATATATATATATATATATATATATATATATATATATATATATATATATATATATATATATATATATATATATATATATATATATATATATAAATTCCTTATATATATATGTATATATATATATATATATATATATATATATATATATACTCCTTATACATACATATATATATATATATATATATATATATATATATATATATATATATATATATATATATATATATATATATATATATATATATATACTTAAAACGTATTTTTATCTGTATATTTCAATGTATTATTACGCTAAACATGAAGTAATGTTCATATTTAATGGTTTTTCTACTAAATTTATTTAGAAAAAGAACCATGATTCTTGTGAAGTATACGTGTCCATTTTTAATATAACAATTTATTCCTGTAAATTAATATTTTACAATTAATGACGGATATTTAGGCAGACTTGTAAAAGGTATTTCCAGACACAAAAGTTATGAAACTCTTATCAATATTTCAATCAGACTGGTATTTTTGTAGGTATACAACTCTCAAGCAATGTATTGCCCGTCATTTTCTATCTAATGGCAACATCATCCGTTTCTTTAAACCTCTCTATTTTAATATATGTATATAAACAATGTTTATTTTCCAATGTATTTCCCTTTCAGATTTATATTTCAATAGTTTTCAATAGTTCAACGCCCTTCACACAAATATTGATCATTCTGATAGAAAATGAAATATTTTCGTTAGGTTTTACAAGTGGTAATTTCTGTTATGAAAATAATATATAACAAACCTATTTCTCTGATTTTATTTTAATTATATATACTTGTATTATATACATACATATATGTGTGAGAGAGAGAGAGAGAAAGAGAGAGAGAAAGAGAGAAAGAGAGAGAGAACGAGAGAGAGTGGGAGAGAATGTTCGTGGGTGTCTGTGTGTGTGTATATATATATATATATATATGTTCGTAGATATCTGTCCATGTGTGTGTGTGCGCGTGCTCCAATCCTTTTCGGGTTTACTCTGCTCCTCCTCCTCCAACCACCACTCCTCCTTCTCTTCCAAAAACCTCCTCCTTCTCCTCCTCCCAACCAGCCTCTATTTATTTTCACGTCTCCCACCTTGAAAATACTCTGCAATGTCGGGAAACTGCATTTGCTTTGAAATTTAAATATACTTTTATACCTCATCTGATTCTGACGATGCAATTAAGATTAGTCCATATATCTTTTTTTTTTTGTTATATTTTTCGTACTTGTTTTGTTTGTTTTGTTTTGTTTATTTGTTTTTTTTTTGTTATATTTTTGTTGTTGCTTAAAACACAAAACATCTTTTCTGTTTTTGCAGTGATTAACCACAAATATTATATATGCATGGTTAGATATTTCTGTATGTAACCTCATTTCCGCGTGTGTTGGTATATGTGCCTGTCTGTGTGTGTGTATGTGTTTTACTGTGTGTTGATTGATGTATCTGTAAATGTTGATGTGTCATTTAGTGTGTGTGTGTGTGCGCGCGCGCTGATGTGTACGTCTGTACATGTGTGTGTATGAGTAAAAGCATGTTGTGTGTAGATGTATACCTAAGTGTGTACGTGTTTACTTGTGTGAGTGTGTGTTTGTATTTGGTGATGATTCTTGTGTATATATGTGTTTAGGTGCATGTGTATTTCTGTACGACTGTGTGAATGTATTTATATGTGTGTTTCCGTGTAGGGATTTGTGTATATGCATGTGTGTCGGTGTTTGTATAAGTATGTGTGTATAAATGTGTGAATAAGTGTCTGAGCGTCTGTGTGCGTAAGCGTATGTAAGTATGTGTGTATGTATATGTGTATATATATGTTAGTGTGCGTGAATACGTGATTGAATATTCGTGTCGAACTAATCATAAATTTCTACATTAATGCCCTCACAATAAATATATTTAAAATACTTGTTTTATCGTGTTGAGTGGAAATTTGGTGGAGCATTTATTGTTGTTGCTATTACTGTTACTGTTGTTAGTGGTTGTTGTGGTGGTTGTTGTTGTTGTTGTTTGGTGGTGTTGATGTTTGTGGGGATGGTGGTGGTGTTGCTGTTGGTGGTGATGGTGGTGGTGGTGGTGTTGCTGTTGGTGGTGGTGTTGTTATTGTGTCTGTCTTAACATCAACTAGTGTCAGTTTTAGTATCAACTGGCGCAGTACTATGTCGAACAGGAACTGATGCGAGGAAGAGAGAGCCAGAATTGATCTAAGTGATAAGTTAGCAGAGCTGGTTAAACGGGTAAAACGCTTTGCAGTATTCGTTTTGGCCCTCTACCTTCTGTGGTCACATCTCGTCGCTCTTAACTTTGCCTTTCATCCTTTCGAAATCTCGAAGTGGATACAAAATGGCACTAATCCAGTACTGGGATTATATATACGTGCGGGGGATTAGATCTACGACCCTAGAATATAAACAGATGAAGTGTCTTAATACGAAGCCATTTAATGTGAGGCTCTATCGATTCTGCCAACACAGCGTATTGTTATGATAAAATACAACATATAATAGCAAATAAGTTATCTCAGTAATCAGAATAATATTTCATTGGTAGCTATATATATATAATATATATTCCACAAGGTAATTGTGTTAAATTTAGCGTGGTTGATATATTTAATTGTTAACTTCAATATCTGTTAAGTATCATTGCCGTCATTGTCTTTTGTTTTTAGTTTTGCCATTCTTTCTGGTCGTTCTGTTTAGCTATTAAGGGAGCGAAACGTCATAAATGAAGTACATTAAATCCAGATATATCATTTCTTCTCCAACATAGTAATGAAATATTGCTAAGATATATGTGATTGTTATCGTTAAAGATTGTTAATGTGATAACTTCTAGCCAGGAGAATAACAATAGTGATATTTGTATACTTTGGCATTAGGCCATACAGTTCGACAGTAGAGCTGGTACTGGTGGTGGTGGTGTTAGTAGAGGTTGTAGTTGATTTAATGGGTTCTCCGTAATTAACTGTTACTTAACATTATCGACCACCGACAAACGATGATTAGTAAAATTATACACGGGTTGGATTGAACTAAGAACGAATAATGGTTTATATAAATAGGAATATCTAGGAAATATGAGATTAAGGACTTTATAAAGCCCTATACTTTGATAATTCATCTAAAATAATAAGAATGATTAATCCTTGTTTTAATTGATTGTGTCAGCTGAGTACATCTGAATTGACAAGTGTGTGACAAAGATATCCATCTGGATTACAGGTACGACTACCTTTTACCTGCTGAGTGGACTGGAGTAACGACAAATGAAGTGTATTGCTCAAAGGCACAATGTGCCACTGGGAATCGAACTTCAGTTGTAAGGTTGAATCGTTAAACGGGAGGAAGAATGAGATTACGGTCCAAAGAAAAAAAAGAAGAAGGTTATTTATGGAGAGTACGTCCGACATATTTGATAAAAGTTCAATGTCTACTTCACATGAAAATTTATTATAGTCAATCAATGAGTGTATAGATGTGTATAATATGAGTATGTGTATATGAGTATGTGTATATGAATATGTGTATCTGTGTGTGTGAGAGAGAGCGTATGTGCGTGTTTCCGTGTGGTTATAATGCACATCATTTCATGTATATTAACAATTGAAACGGGTCGCCTACCACCACTTTTCATAATTTTCACCTTCACTACATGCCTACCTCCACACACACATATACATATATATATATGTGTGTGTGTGTGTGTACACTTTGTGTGTATGTGTGTGTAGTCATATATATATATATATGTGTGTGTGTGTGTGTGTGTGTGTGTGTGTGTGTGTAGACATATTTACTTCTATATTTATATATAGAGAAGAGGGGGAAAGAAAGAAAGATTGCTCAAAGCAATGATCTTCCATTAGATAACCTGCTTGGAATAAGCAATCAATGATCGATTTCCAACATTGTTATAATGACACAAATTTTTGTGGGGAGTATGAAGTCAATAAAATTTAAATCGCCCTCTCCCTCATTCCGCTACTAGTATATGTATGTATGTATGTATGTATGTATGTATGTATGTATGTATGTATATATGTATGTATGTATGTATGTATGTATGTGTGTATGCTTGTGTGTATGTCTGTGTGTACGTCTGTGTGTATGTCTGTGTGTATATCTGTGTGTATGTCTGTGTGTGCGCGTGTCTACATATGTGTGTATGGATGTACATATATTCATATACGTTCTCTCTCATATATATAAGGAGAGAGAGATAGAAAGATAGATATATAGGTTATGGAGGAGTTCAATCACGTTCAGCGGTCAATAATAAAGTTTGATTCGGAATTGAAGTAGTTCTTCGGGCTGATTCCTCCTTGTCTAGCATAAGAACAAGAAATGGTTGCTACCATATATCATGTAGGATGGGGGACATGAAGATATAGCAAGCAACATGGGGGATGTGAAAACATAGTAAACAAAATGGAGGGTGTGTTACCATGGTAAACAACCCCAGAAATCTCGTGGAGTGTCTCATCCATTGACCAACTGTGACGAGGTTGAGTGAAGGAACCTTTACAAGGTCAATGACCAGAGGGTCACTAAATTCCTCATTATAAACCCAAGTTCTAGAAATCTATAGACGCAGCAACCAGAGATGTTAACTTCGCAAAAGATTTACGATGGTGAGCTGAAATGTTCATAGGCTGACTATAAAGGAATAATGCTAGAGCTGAGAAATCTTGCATACATTAATTTCAACTCTTTTTCTTAATAACTGCATTGTTTCTTTCCAGATAAACTGACATCTGACTTTAAAAAAACGTCAAATGTAACACGTAGCATCGTGGTGTTATCAGGTACCTGCAGAAAAGGGTTTAGCCCCCAATGCAAGCCCCCTTTAGCAAGCTCAATCAGATA
>OZ024751.1:34108584-34131084 GCA_964016885.1 Eledone cirrhosa
TCTTCCTTAATCAACTTCAAAACCAAGAGCAAGTAAACCTAGCGATAATGAGTAGTCAAAAACATCCATTCTCTTAACCCCGCCATTGGAACAACAAACACAGGTCTATCTTCATATCAATATATTACAGAACCTTACGGATTACCTAATGGGCCATCAGAAAAGGCCGTGTCAAGAATTGAGTCATAGTATTATGTCGTAAACATTTCACCACCTACCTTGTTCCGGCAGATTGTTTGTTTGCGGCTTATTTGAGTTCCAGTGAGGAGAGGAAAGTGTTACGTAGCCTTGACAACGGCCACACAGTCAGAAACAGTTGTCGGTTGCTTCTCTCCCCGCCTTGCCTCTGCTGGAACCACCACCACCGCGTGTCTATACGTGTGTATATAAGTATAAAATGGGTTTCTACATACATTATCATTACTTTCTTATTATTGGTTTATATGTTGACTGGGTTAGCTGCGGTACATGACTTGTATTTAGTTATTTAGGGGATTCTTAGCCAGGGGATGAAAGGCAAAGTCTATCTCCTCCAATCCAGATTTGAACTCATGTCCTCGGTAGGGAATGGAATTATACTAGTGTAGCCTATAGAAGCTATTTAAACGAATATATGCACTGCTGTTGTAGTTATATTAATCCACAATTTCCTAGTCTGCTTATATGTGTGTGTGTGATAATGCATGTGCGTGCCTGTCTGGGTATGTGTGTCTGCATGAGAGAGAGAGAGAGAGAACAAAAAATAATATCGA
Source organism: Eledone cirrhosa (assembly GCA_964016885.1). Classification (NCBI taxonomy): domain Eukaryota; kingdom Metazoa; phylum Mollusca; class Cephalopoda; order Octopoda; family Eledonidae; genus Eledone; species Eledone cirrhosa. The sequence continues at coordinate 34,109,337 of OZ024751.1, forward strand.
AAAGTTCACATGAAAAGTTTGCTTTAAAATGGAGAATATTTTGCGAGAGGCGCCGGTTAGAATATGTATTCGTCCTATTTAGTCAACCATTTTACAACAACTAAACAAAACACATTGTCCTTCCAATAATAATAATAAATTAATAAATATATAAAGAAATATATAATAAATGATAAAAACAAACGTATTAAATATCAAATTTCGAATATGAGTTGTTAAAGAAAACATTGTAAACGAAAAAGATATAAAGTTTAATAATAAAACAACAATAATAAAAATAATATCCAACAAAAACAACACAATTCTTGTTGTTACATTTTTTTTTGCATTTTTATAGACTTTTATTATTTATGAGATAGTCGTGATATTTTTCTGTAAACCGGGATGTAATAAAATCGGAGACTGACCGCCAGGAGTCAAACCATTAGTTTTAGAAAATTTAATAACTCCAAGCTGATTCAATTTCTCTCTCTATATATATATATATATATATATATATATATATATATCCCTCTATATAACTATCTAACTCCTTCTCTCTCTCTCTATCCCTCTACATATCTATTATCTCTCTCTATATATGTATATACCTATCTAGCTCTAGCTCTCTTTCTCTCTCTCTCTCACTGTGTGTGAATTAGCTCCAACCAATCTCAGCAATTCACTAGCTTTTAATGCTTCCAGCGTTTAAGGAAACCACGTGTTGGGATGTTGGGATGCCTTGTAAATTGAAATAATCTAACAAAAATTTCTTCAAAATATACACACATACAGACACATACACATACACACACTAGTGCATATACACATATGAATACATACAAACACTAGTGCATATACACATATGAATACATACACACACTAGTGCATATACACATGAATACATACACACACTAATGCATATACACATATGAATACATACACACACACACACGCGTGTGTGTGTGTGTGTGTGTGTGTGTGTGTGTGTGTGTGTGTGTGTGTGTGTGTGTGTGTGTGTGTGTGTGTTGTGTGTGTATGTGTGTGTATGTACACACACACACATGTCCATATACGAATGTGTGTGTGTGAAGTGTATACTAAGGTATAAATTCATGATAAACAATATACGTCTATAGAAACTAATGTGGTGAGAAATGTTTTGTTTTCTATTCACAGATAAACAATGTATTTGTTTATATCTAACTAGATTATATAGTTTACATCGTTTCCTGTATTAAACATACGTTGTTTAGTGGGTCATCAATTAGTTTATACATAAATATATATATATATGTGTGTGTGTATACACATATATTATATATATATATATATGTGTGTGTGTCATGACAGCAGAAAGACTGGAATGAGAAGACACAAGACATGTGAAGATCAACAGCTAAATCAGTGACAAGGGGGAGGACTCTAACACAGTTAAACACATCAAATATCTATTCGGTATCATTCTCTCTCAAGAGTATTTCAAACCACAGCAGGAGACGAGAACAGTTTAGAACCATACAACAAGTAAATATTTGCAATGTAGTTTTGTATTGAGTACAATTTCCTCCTTGTCTATAAATGTACATACACGAGTCTGTTTATATATGTATATCTGTGTATAGACATATATCTGTATATGTGTGGATGGATAGATGTGTGGATGGATAGATGTGTGAGTTGACGTATAAACATGATCGGCACGTGGTGAGGTATAAAATTTCGGATCGATAGCAAAATGTGTCTAATATGTTAAATTCTAAAGTTCATGATGGAATAATATCTGGGCAAAGTCTTGCTTCCTTTCCTTTATTAACGAGTTTTTGTGAGCAGCAGCAATGGCGCTGCTGTTTAATATCGTATGGAGATTTGGACGAACGAAAAAAAAACATTTTTTTTTCTAACGTTATGAAAAACAGGATGTTTTCTGATAAAACTTCCATACACTTTAATTTTATACACATGCATATGTTATGTAAACATATATACATATACATGTGTGTGTATAGAAATATAAATAAATATGTGTGTGTGAATGAATGTTATAGGTTATTTCACATTTACATGTTTGTTTTGACCGGCCTCCAGCTTAGTGGCAAAATTGTGAGTGTGTATATATATATATATACATGCATGGTTATATATATACATGAATGGTTATATATATATATATATATGCATGGTTATATATATATATATATATGTGTGTGTGTTTGTATATAAGTATTTATGTTCCTATGTGGCTGGATGATACACGTGCTTTTTCTCCAAATATCTTTTTTCCGTTCCTTCCTCTTCTCACTCTCTATCTTTCTGTTTCATCTTTTATTTCTTATTCCATCTTCTGATGAAGGACTAGTGTCCAAAACTTAAGGCACTTTTTCTCCAAACATCAGCTGTTAAACTGATATACTTCTTCGTTGTAATGTGTTGTATGATTTTTGCTTCCGTTTACTTCACACACACACACACACACACGCGCGCGCGCGCGCGCGCGCGCGTATGTATATGTATGTATGTATGTGTGACAGTAAGTATGTGTGTGTAGGAGTAGTTTATGTTAGACATTTCACGTAACACCTGAACTAACAGCTCGTCAAATTGAGATCGATTAAATAAGTATGAGAATGAAATACTGTGGGTGGGTATGATTCAACAATGGAATCCTTGAGTACCTTGCCCCAGCATGGCCACAAATCATTGACTGAAGCCAATAAGTTAATAAAACAATATCTATAGACATTGCTATAAAACTGTTAGAGCTGGCATGTCTTAGTTGAGTGAGGTCAACTGTGGACACTTCCATCAGAAGTTATGTCTGTGGTAGAAGAGAAACTAATGGAGACGAAGGAGAACAGCTCATAATAATATATATACCATGTGTGTGTGTGTGTGTGTGTGTGTGTGATACTGAGAGTGGGGGGGGTGATACTGAGAGTGGGGGTGATAGTGAGAGTGTGGGGGTGATACTGAGAGTGTGGGGGTGTGTGTGATACTGAGAGTACGGGGGGGGTGATACTGAGAGTGTGGGGGTGAATCTGAGAGTGTGGGAGTGATAGAAACCAAAAGTAGAAAGATTACGATTAACAGACAGACAGGCAGAGTGAAGAGAGCAAGGGACAGACAGACAGACAAGAGAACAAGAGACATACAGACAGACAGGCAGAGTGAAGAGAACAAGGGACATAAAATGAGGAGCAACTGTCTTTTAGAGGATTTTCCTTAAAGACATCAAAATACTGGCGGTCATGATGTTGGTGGTGGCGGTGGTGGTGATGTTGGTGGTGGTGGTGGTACTGGCAGTGGTGGCGGTGGTGGTGGTGGTGGTACTGGCGGTCATGATGTTGGTGGTGGCGGTGGTGGTACTGGTGGTCATTATGTTGGTGGTGGTGGTTGTACTAACGGTGGTGATGGTGGTGGTGATGGTACTGGTGGTGGTGGTACTGGTGGTGGTGGTACTGGCGATGGTGGTACTGGCGGTGGTGGTACTGGAGGTGGTGATGTTGGTGGTGGTACTGCTGCTGGGGGGGGGGGGGGGGGTTGTATGATGTTAGTCGTATGGGTTGTGGATAAGGCAATGGTAAATGGAGAGAAATCACCTGCTGGTTTGTACATAGTTTGTTTGTGGTTTGGTTTGATTGTGGTTTGGTGTAGTTTGGTGTAAGTTTGGTTTATGGTTTAGTCGTGGTGGAGAAGGAACAGGGAGTAATGGTTGTTTCTTAAAATAACATGAACTCTTAGAAAAGAGATCAACGTCTGTACAAATGTTTCTAGTTCATATGTATTTCTATATATCCATATATATGTGCTTATATATATATATGTGTGTGTGTGTGTGTGGATGTGTGGGGGATTGTATGAGCGTACCTGTGTATCTATATGTGTGTGCGTGTGTGTGTTGATATAGATAGATATACACATATGTACATACATGCATATATACATACATGCATATATATATATATGCATACATACATACACATGTATACATAAATACAGACGTCTATACATATTCATATGAGTAGGTATATCTGGACGACAATAAAATACACATTGCATATATAAAGAGTAAAATATGAATATAAACTCAAAACATACGTCTGTGGTTGTTTTTTATCTTTTCGCCTATATGTATGGATATACGTGTGTATGTGTGTGTGTGTGTGTGTGTGTGTGTGTGTGTGTGTGTGTGTGTGTGTGCGTGTGTGTGTGTGTGTGTGTGTGTGTGTGTGTGTGTGTGTGTGTGTGTGTGTGTGTGTGTGTGTGTGTGTGTGTGTGTGTCTATCTGTCTGTCTGTGTGTCTGTGTGTCTGTGTGTCTCTCTGTGTATGTCTGTAAGTAAACGTAAGTATTCATTCTATATGCAAACATTGTCCAATACGTTGACTATAACTATTCAAACAAGATGGGATTTGTTTGTTGAAATGGCAGGCGATAATTTTAAGCGACGCAGAAGAAAAACAAGAAAACTGTAAAAATGTCAGACAAATAAAGGAACTGGAAACAAAAAGAAATTTCAAATGTTTTTACATTGAAAAAATATATAAGGAAATATATACATAAATGTTGCCATATCTACATATTTAACACATATTATACACATACATTAACATTTATATATATATATATATATATATAGTGGTGGAACACTAGAAGGTAATATCCGTAGTGGTAGAGCACTCAGTTCATGGGACGAGTTAGGTAGAAGTGGTTACACAACAGTTAATTCACCATACCGAGAACAATTGTTTCACCTTAGCGGATCCTCAGCTCGGAATGGGCATGGTTATAGGAACAGGAAGGACAACCGTACGAACGCGCATGCGCAGAAACCCGGTCACTTCACACAGGCAATACTAGAATGCGTGTGAGAGGTGTAAGGGAGATAACTGCGAAAGTCCGAAAAGTTTTTAGTTGAAAAATAAAATTACAAAGAATCAGTCCGGAGCCTTGTAGTTATGCAATAGGTGTTTGGCGACGTGTGGACAACGTGTGAAAAATCATTTCTCGTGTTTAGGCAATCACTATAGCGTAATCTCTTTAGAATAGTTATTCGTTCGTCAATACATTAACCACACGCCGGATGGGTTATGTATTGACGAACGAATAACTATTCTAAAGAGATTACGCAATAGTGATTGCCTAAACACGAGAAATGAATTTTTCACACGTTGTCCACACGTCGCCAAACACCTATTGCATAACTACAAGGCTCCGGACTGATTCTTTGTAATTTTATTTTTCAACTAAAAACTTTTCGAACTTTCGCAGTTATCTCCCTTACACCTCTCGCTCGCATTCTAGTATTGCCTGTGTGAAGTGACCGGGTTTCTGCGCATGCGCGTTCGTACGGTTGCGCTTCCTGTTCCTATAACCATGTCCATTCCGAGCTGAGGATCCGCTAAGGTGAAACAATTGTTCTCGGTATGCTGAACTAACTGTTGTGTAACCACTTTTATATATATATATATATATATATATATATATATATATATATATATATATATATATATATATATATATATATGGGAGGTGGTGCGTGTTGTGTGTGGGTGTCTGTGTGATTGAGTGTATGTCGGTTCGCGTGCATATATGTGTGTGTACGTATGCATAAAAGTAAATATATTCCTGACACTATATCTATCTATCTATGTCTGTCTTTTATATATATATATATATATATATATATATATATATATATATATATATATATATATATATATATGTATAACGGCCTATTTTAGCCGAACCAGCAAGTCTGATGAGCAGATCAATATTGGTGGGAGATCATCACATATATACGGACCTCTAGCCAATCCTCTTCGAAACCTACGTAATACCCCTTACATATAACTGGTATGACATGACAGACTGAGAGAGATATCTAGTGTCCCTTATATACAGCTGGTATTTAATATCCCTTTTAAATAAAAAAAAAACAGTTGAGAGACAAAAATAAACAAAAATAAATGAGATAAACAAGGACAAATTGCTTATCGTTGACAATATATCACATCTGTAACCTTGATTAGATTTACACCTGAAATCTTGGTTAGATTATTTCTATGTTTAATAGATTGTTGTTTGATGGCTGGTAGTGTCATTTGACGGCTGGTAGAGTGTTGTTTGACGGCTGGTAGAGTGTTGTTTGGCGGTTGGTAGAGTGTTGTTTGACGGTTGGTAGAGTGTGTTGTTTGACGGTTGGTACAGTGTTGTTTGACGGTTGGTAGAGTGTTGTTTGATGGTTGGTACAGTGTTGTTTGACGGTTGGTAGAGTGTTGTTTGATGGTTGCTAGAGTGTTGTTTGACGGTTGGTACAGTGTTGTTTGACGGTTGGTAGAGTGTTGTTTGATTGTTGCTAGAGTGTTGTTTGACTGTTGGTACAGTGTTGTTTTTCGGTTGGTACAGTGTTGTTTGACAGTTGGTAGAGTGTTGTTTGACGGCTGGTAGATTGTCGCTTGGTATATTGTATTTGTGATCTTGGTTGGGTTCCTAATATTTTTAAAACTAATTATAGTAGTTTGCTCTTACTCTCCTCCACCATTTCACTCACACGTGTATCTTTTAAATGTTTATTTTTTCAGATTTGAGTTATTAACATTAGTTAGTGACAGGTAACCCTATGACGTTCATATCAGTTCTTGGATTACATGACGGAGTTTACAAAGATTTCAATGTGTAATATGTACGGTTTCTTTGATTTTTCTAATTTTCCACCGTTCTAAAGAGGAGGAGGAGGAGTGTTGGTGTTGGTGGTGGTATCGGTGGTGATGGTGGTGGAAGTGGTGGTGGAAGTGGTGATGGAAGTAGTGATGGAAGTGGTGGTGGTGGTGTTGGTGGAAGTGGTGGTGTCTATGCTGGTGGTAGAGCTCGTCCTAGTAGTAGATGGTATAAGGGGAATCAGTGTTGGATTCCATGTCAAGAGAGGGCTGAGGTCGCAGTATCTAGTTATCTGCAACTAGAAATTACCTAAGACCAAAGAAAACTGGCAGCTCCAGGTTGACCTACAGTTAAACCCTGCGGGTGAAATGTACATACACACAAAAACTCCCCACCGAAGTTACCAAAGAACATATTAGATCTACAAAACATAATTGTAAAATTATAATATTATAAAATTAAATTGTTTGGAACTACAAGTGAAGTCATTCTTTTCCTTTTTTTCATATATATATATTGAGATCGGTGTGGAAGTCGGACCTTCGTAAAGACCTGAAAATCCGCCTCTTCATTGCTGTACGGGTCTGAGACTTGGACACTGACCAAGAAACTCACTCAGATGGTGGATGGGTGCTACACGAGAATGCTGAGGATGGGTCTGAACATTAATCAGTATACACTGAGGATGAAAAACTCAGAGCTGTTTGGGAACCTCCCAAAAGTCAGCTCAAAAGTGACACAGAGGAGACTGAGGTTAGCTGGACATGCTCACAGACATCCAGAGTTGACATTGCACTCAGTGTTCCTGTGGGAGCCCCTACATGGACATACTGGAAGAGGAAGACCAAGGTTAACGTATGTTGATGCCCTAAGGACAGACACTGGTCTGTTGGAGACGCAGGATATGGCAGCGATAATGAGGGACAGAAACCGCTGGAGAGAACTCGTCCATGGATCTCGGGAATTTTACCCGCCCTAGATATATATATACATATATATATATATATATATATATATATATATATATATATATATATATATATATATATATATATATATATAAATATAGAGGTTATCACATACAGAAAATTAAATTAAATTAAATCAAAGATACATATATGTGTTGCAACTGTTCACTTTTAAGCTCAATGAAGAATTAATAAATTAAAATCAAAAAATCAGAGCATTATATCATAAATCGTGTCTATAGAATCAATCAGATATTAAAATATATACTATTTCTTCTTCTAATCAGCAAAATTAACCATATACATAATCAAATCTAGCAAGCTTTAAGAATAAATTTTCTAACGGGGAAATCTCCGACAAATAATTGACCGCAGCCAGTTCGCGATAACTCCGTTCCATTATTTATCAAACACTTCGGCAGCATGCAGAATCCGATCAAATACATCGTCAACCGCACGTAATTAGTAGTAAAATTAAACTTAGAAGAAATGCGCACATACCGTAATTATATCTCTACCATGGTTTCTTCCTTGTTTAGGACATCCAAATAATATGGATTTGCTTTGAGTCAGGAATCATCAGGAGACAAACTCAGAAATAGACATTTAATTTCTCAGACCGACTTGATTAATATATATATATAATATATATATATATATATATATATATATATATATATATATATATATATATATATATATATATATATTTCATGACCTCTTGTTATAAATAAATATACATCTTTATATTTATGTATATATATAATCTGCCTGTATATGTCGCTACGTAGATAGACACAAATCTTCGGAATGTCTGTTGATGTTTATATATATTTCTCATTTGGTGAGAGTGTATATAAAATAATTTATCATTTCGTTATTCCCACTATACTAGTTGATTATCATAGAATTAAAGAATAAACAATAATTTATCAGTGTCATGAATTTAGTATTGAGTGCAAAAAATTAATGTCTACCTCCCATGTCTTCAATCACTGTCAACACATCATTACATATATATGTGTGTGTGTGTGTTTAGATAGGTTAGTCTGTGTAAATACATATATATATGTATGTGTGTTTAGGTAAGTTAGTCTGTGTAAATACGTATGTATACACACATATAGATATGCAGTCAGTCGTACAATCACTTACACATTAACAAAAACATGAATGCTCAATGCGTTATATATAGTGGTAGTGTGTATTATAGTAGAGTAGATGTGTTGGTAAATAAACCCCACCACATCCCATACCACATGTGAGTTGTAATCGTAACTGAATGTAGTAGTTTAATCTTAGGATTAGTCATATCTATGATGTGGACAACACACGCATACATACATTTTATATATATATATATATATATATGAATTAACATTAAGACAGAAGTTACACAGTCGTATTTATTACCTAATACGTATTTCAGTGACACCATTGAGAAGCCGTGTTGTGCAATCATTACAACAGCAACCGGCATCGATGAGACATCATCAGCCGTTAACACATTTATGCGAAGATGTTCAGTGAATATATAGATTACGTCATATATATATATAACGAAATGATATATACATACATTAATAGTGATTTTACGTGGTTTGAATAGGCATTAACTTGACAGGCGGGTTGTTGTAAGTACATAATTATATGTTAAACAGTTATATTTGGACATTTTCAGCTGAATAATTACATATGAAATACACCTAGCTCTATAATAAACAACAACACATATCTTACACATCTTTATTCTGAGTTTGTATAACAACTTGTCTTTGTGTCTAATTAGAGGTTCTCTTCTCCCTGTTCTCTCTAACACATTCTCACTGCATAATGTATTCCTCCTCCACCATATTTAAACTTACGTGCCTATTTAGCCCATACTTGACATAGATTAGGTTTCTTTTAGTAGGAATGCTAGTTTAAAATCATAAATGGGACCAAGTGATTCAAGTAAATAGTTGTATCTCCTGATGAGATTCCAATTGATGCTCATATCTCATCACCATCGATATAATATAATTAATTAAGCGGTTAATTAATTTTAATCGATTGGAATCGCATCTCTCTTAATCGAAACGTTCGTCTAAATTATTTGAACTGAGTTATACCTTCGGTTACTTCTTCTGAAATGTATTTATATATACACATATATACCCATATGTATGTATATATATTGCACTATAGTGATAAGTCTGTGATACAATGTACGGTTTAGATGAAATTCCCACAAAACACCAAAGATCAACATTTGGTGTTGATGTCATCTTTGTTTTCCCAAGAGTTGAAATATTTCACAAGGATTAATGGCACGTACTCAAGTACACATACACACACATTATATATGTATATATATATACACACACACACACACACACATGTATGTATGTATGTATGTATGTATATATATATATATATATATATATATATATACACACACACAACCACACACACAATCATACGCACATGCATCAAAATTCATATGCACGTATATAGAAATACAATTACGCACACAGACACATACATGCTTATAGATACAAACATACAAACACATTCATATAAATACAAACACACTAACACACGTATAACTAGAAGCTTAAACAAACAGATATTTGCAGATCAATATAATTCCTGACACATAAAAACATATTTTCAACATTGTCGTCATTTAGATTAAGTCAAAATTCAACGCACTAAATATATTTTACGACTGAATAAAGAAATGATTACTAATTCACAAATCATATGGGGAAACTGTGAGTAGCGCAAGCATTATATCCACTGTAATGTGTGTGTGTGTGCGTGTGCGTGTGCGTGTGCTTGTGTGTAGTGTGTAGTGTAGTGTAGTGTAGTATAGTGTAGTGTAGTGTGGTGTGGTGTGGTGTGGTGTGGTGTGGTGTGGTGTGGTGTGGTGTGTGTGTGTGTGTGTGGAGTGTGTGTGTGTGTGTGTGTGTGTGTGTGTGTGTGTGTGTGTGTGTGTGTGTGTGTGTGTGTGTGTGTGTGTGTGTGTGTGTGTGTGCGTGCGTGCGTGTGTGTGTGTGTGTGCGTGTGCGTGTGCGTGTGCGTGTATGTGGAGTGGTGTGTGTATGTAGTTGCAGAAAAAGTCTAAAATTTTCCCAACTACATTTGTTTAAAGTATGATTTATTAATTCTAAATAAAAGACTTTTCATTTCCAGTATCTATGGTGACCTACTTTCTACTTATTTCTGGTGTTGATAAGGTGGCGTTTTATCAGAGTTGTTATGGTGCAATTATGAATTCGTTACAGCATTTTGTGTTCTGAATCCTCTCGAACTTTGCTTTTCACTCTGCCGGAGTCGATAACACAAAATACCAGTCAAATACTGGAGGGAGAAATAATCGATTTTCCCCAACACACAAATTACTAGTCATGTCCCTTAATTAGAAACCAATATTCTTGTTATTTTACCACAAAGATCTATATTTAGGAGAATATCTCTTTGGTCCCTAAAATGATTATGAATTATTTATTTAGCGGAATTCTATATTCTATATTCTTAGTAAATCATTTTCAGTATTTCTGGCTCAGCATTTCATTGTCAGTATCCTGTATATATTCTGAACTTTGTTTCTGCCATGTTTTATATTGTTTCTTTTGTTTTGTTTCTTGTAAAGCAATCTTCCTGTTTATACTTTCATGTGGTTCTGCATTGTTTGGTCTTTAAGTATTCTTTCCATTAGAGATTCTATTTATATAACCTGATATCTAACTGGCTTTTAAATATTGTATCCTCCTAAACTAGTTTGTCTCTTGGGACCTATAACTTACTTCTAGATCAGAGAATTTCTGTCAGGAGTATATACACATTTGTTTAAGGATCCTTGTGTTAGGGGTGGTTCAGGATGCCTTGTGTTGGGGTAGTTGATAGACAGTTGAGCGAAAATATACATCAACTATAGGTACCTATTCTTCGGGGTTTCTAGTTACGTTTTTTTTTTTCCTTTTTCTTTGCAAAACTAAAAAAAAAAACATCGTTCGATCAAAATTCCTTATTTAGTTACTTTTGGGTTCTGAGTTCAAATTCCGCCGAAACCAATTTCAAATTTTATTCCTCAAGGCATCATAAAATACGTACCACCCCGATAGTTGATGAAATCACCGACATCCCTGCCTCCAAATACGGCCACATTGAATTAATGATATGAATAATTATAAGAAATAGGGTTTATAATTTACACAGGACAGAAATTTGAATGGAGAGAGTTAGTCATTTATGGTTTCATTCCTGGAAGAATTAAAGTATTTTGTCCGACACCATAATAAACTTAGCCCTGGTAGAACTGGCCTATGATCAGCGACGTTCCAGCCATGCCCCTCTCACCTTCTATTCATACAGGTGTTTTTTTAACTCACCGAGTGGAGTAGAACTCGTCAAATTGTTTCCGTTGATCTCTCTAGTGGTGGTATTAACGGTATTAGTAACTCCTGGCAGAAAGAGCAACGTGAAAATGAAGTGTCTTCTGCAAGAACATAACGCAACGACCGTCCGGAAATCGAACTCGCAAATGAAAGAAGGGGTTATTCCGGGAGTATGTTAAAGTTGTTGTCCTAGGAGCTGTTGCTGTGGTTGTCATTGTTGTTATTAATGTTGTTGTTGTTGTTGTTATTGATGCTCTAGTTGAGGTTGTTTTGTTGTTCTAGTAGCTGGTATTGTTATTGATGATCATGATGATGATGATGCTGTGGTTGATATTGCTGTTGTTGTTATTGTTGTTACTGTTGTTGCTGCTGCTGCTGCTGCTGCTATATATATATATTTAATTTATGCAAGCAAGATATGTTAGTCTCGTCTAACTCCATTAAGCACCATACACAAGTTCTCCTCATACAGTTCTCTCAATGTAAATTCTCCTACAAATCCTTGCCTTCCTTCACTTCCGTTCGACATTTGCATTAAAATTCCATTACAAGTTTTGCGAAGTCGAAATATGGGAGGCGGCTTGATATAATGATCATTGTGATAATGATGATTATAATGATGGTAATGGTAGTGATGATAATGATGGTGATGGTAGCGATAGTAATGATAATGATGATAATGATGGTAGCGATAGTGATGATGGAGGTGGTGATGATGGTAGTGATGATGATATGGGAGTGAAGATGATATGGGAGTGGAGGTGATGATGATATGATGAGAGTGATAGTGATGATGATGATATATATTATTAAAGATAATGATAATATATTTTATTTTTACTGATAATAATATTCATTATAGAAAAATGATAAAAATAATATTGATTTTTTTTTAACGTTGAAACAGACAAAACCACTAATTGGGGAAAGACAGGGTATAGCCGAATAAACCGACCCCAGTGAATGACTGGTATTTTGTTAAATGAACCTAGTGGGGATAATGATGGTAATAACAGACTTGTTGTCTACTTTCTCTCTCTTTCTTATATATATATATATATCACTCCCTAAGACTTTCTCACGTTAAAGTTAATTCTGTCCCAAGCCCAGAGGTTGGTCACCTGGTGTGTGTCCCTATTTCATTGGCGTTAGCTCACTTCCTGTACAAGACTCATCCCTAAATGGGATTCTAATTCATCACAAAGTTAAACCCTAACTGCCAGTGGGTCTCATTTTCGTTTTATATTTTCAGCTGAATTAACTGAAATAACGGGAAATGAAAGGTCTTGCTCGGGGACAAAACACGTCTAGTCCGGGAATCAAACACTCACCCTCACGGGCGTGAGGCGACCACCTTAACCATTCAGCCCTCAATATATCAGTGAGCTCCACGCTAAAAAATCAGAGTAAGAAAGGATATAAAAAGGCCACCATATCCGGCATATGATAAGATTGGGGTGCGGTATTGCGGAACTTGTCTGATGGAATTTTAATGTAAATTATGAACGGAAGTAAAAGAAAGCAAGGATTTTAACGAATTTTACTTTCATAAAATTTGTATTTATAAAATTCATAAAACTTCTAACTGCTTGCTTAATTGAGTAGGACGAGAAAGACATGATTCCCTTGCATACATTAAACATGCATCTACAACAATAACAAAATCGCCTATACAGAAAGGGGGAGATCGATATGACAGGTAACGATTTTTATTAAAATATGGATATGGTAAACCCACGAATTAATGGAACCTTGTTTAACGGACAAAATAATAATGGTTTCTAATTTAGGCAAAAGGCTAACAATTTGGTGCATAGAAAGCTGGTTAAATTGCACCCCAGTGCATTACTGGTACTTTATTTCATTTACTACTGAGAAATGGAGAAGAGAAAGCTCGAAGTACTAGACTGGTAATATATATAGAAAAGTATAAGAGCATTATTTTTAATGGTCCTTCAGACGTAAAGAGTCTCCTCTCTAGAACCGATCTGGTATCCTCCAAGTTAAATATACAGAACAACATAGAAGCAATTAGAGAATGGCTGGTACTGTCTAGTACACTTAGCAGAAATATTTTAAATCTATGTAAAGAATAACAGTGACAACAACAATCTAGATGTATAAACATGAATCTCTATATATCTTTCATGGAGTTAAATAGCAAACTAGGTCCCAAGGTAACAATTTTATATATCATCAAAAAGTAGCATTAAAGATTTTTCATTCTGATAATAGTCGTTTTAACGTCTGTGAAGTCTCACTGATTCTATATAGAAAACTTCTACATATTATATATATTATATATGCAACTATATTTTATGTTAGATGAGTTCATTCTAAAGGTATCTATATTCATAAATGTGTGTATATATGTGTTTATATGTATATGTCTTCGTGTGTTATCGGATGCACATATGAATATATGCAAATGTATATTTTAGATACGTTATAATTGCAGACACACGTACAATCACTCACACACACACACACATATATATATATATATATATATATATATATATATATATATATATAATCACAGAGAGAGGGAGAGAGGGAGAAAGAGAAAGAAAAAAGATAAATACATAATAAATGCATCACGGTAAATAAAATATTTGTATACATACATGTAGACAAATAGTTTTTTTTACTCTATACATGCACATGAATATATGTAGACACACACACACATATACATATTTATATATGCACATGTATATATATCCTTGTAATCTAAATGTGTATATATATATATATATATATATATATATATATATATATACATTTAGACATATACGATGATGCTCAATAATATAGTATGGTATAATGTTAAAATATAATTAATGTACATACATATATATATATATATGTTTGTGTGTTAGACTTACACATATATACATATGATTGTAAGATAGCAAAAGTGTGTATTGCGATGAAATATGGTAGTGGTGTAGTTTAATATGGCGTAGCAGCAATAAATGACGTCTGGATATTAAGACTGTGTGAACCACTCATATATTTTTACTGTTTACATCACTTCATTTTCACAGCTCTCATGAGAATCTCCCATATTCACACACACACACACACACACACATATATATATATATATATATATATATATATATATATATATATATATATATATATATATATATGGGGGTGGTGACCTATGGTTACTGTAAGGCAATTATTCAAAATGTCTTACTGCAGATACATTACTATGCATAAATGTTTATATATATGTATATATAAATGTTTATATATATGTATATATAAATGTTTATATATATGTATATATATATATATATATATATATATATATATATATATATATATATATATATATATATATATATATATATATATATATATATATATATATATATATACTTGGTGCATTCAATAAGTAGTGGGAGAATATATGAAAACATTTATCTAATTAAGAAACAAAAAGCCAGCTATGATAAAGTCCTATAGGTATTATATTTCAATATATGAACCAATTTGAGAGATATTTCCACTGGTGTACCAGTTGGGTGAACTTTGGAAGAAATCGAGTCCCTCTTTGCAAAGTAATTCAGTGATTTCGAATTTGACATCATACTTGTCAGCAAATGTTTTACTTATTCAGGTATTGTAGGAGGCAATAGTCACTGGGAACCTTAGTAGGGTCATACGGTAGGAGGTGAATGTCACTGGGAGCGTTAGCAGGGTCGTGCGGTAGGAGGTGATAGTCACTGGGTCGTACGGTTGGAGGTGATAGTCACTGGGAACCTTAGCAGGGTCGTACGGTAGGAGGTGATAGTCACTGGGTCGTACGGTAGGAGGCAATAGTCATTGACAGCCTTAGCAGGGTCGTACGGTAGGAAGTGGTACTCACTGGGATCGATATGAGGGTCGTACGGTAAGAAGTGGTAATCATTGACAACCTTATCAGGGTCGTGTGGAAGATGTTTGATCAGCTCCAAACCAACATCAAGAATTCCTCCTGCATTCTTCAATTAGGTCCCAGTAATAATTAGAATTTAGTGAGACACCACCAGCAACATCAATTGACACAACGCTCTGCTAATCCCACAATACTATAAGCATCGATGCACGTCGATGACTCGTTCCCCTTCTCAAGAATCTTAAAGCAGTTTCAACTGGAAATATTCTTTGATTCAGGAAGATATAGACTATGTTGCCACACTCCATCACAGCTTTCCAATGCCACAATGTTTCAGAATGTTAACTTGTCCGACACTAATGGTAAGTGTGTGTGTCACTGTGTCCGTGTGTATGTATTTTTATGTGTGTCTATATAAGTTTATTATTTATTCTAATTCATTTCATATTGAATAGTTTTGAATTATGGAAACCTAGTTTTTTTTAAGGAAGGAAAATGAAATTTGAATTTTTAAACAAATGACGTTTTTATTGGCTTTCTACTTTTCCATTCTGTCAAAAAATTATTTTCTAATCGTTTTCAATATTCTGTTGAACATTAATGGCTGATTTGGTTGTTTTTATTATTTTGTTGTTTGTTTGTGTTGTTTTTGAGAACTCTAGTGACCTTGTCTATATTATGAACTTTTATTCCATTACTTTATTTTCACGGGTTTCAGTCATTTCTTGGTATTGGTGTCAAGGATTGGGAAGACGAAGCAGAGAGCAAATCTGGTTAGAAAGGGCTGGTTTATAATGGTTGTAATCGGTTTGAGGTCAAAAGGATTGAGCATTCATTGTTAGGAAAGGTGATGTAGACTCTGCCCTGGAAAATATCTGGTCTGAGCCTATCTATAACATCTGCAGAAAGGTTATTATTTCTCATGCTGGGCTTGCTAGTCATGTAACAGCTCACAGCAATCAACAGTCCAGAGCTGATTATGTTGATGTCCTCCTCCCTGAAAAGCCTGCGGAGTATTCGAGTCAGATATGCAGGTTTTCTGCTAGACTCAAGCAGCACATGATAATGCATTAGGAGGAAGTTACATTCAAGACTATCCAAATACCTTACGTGTGTCACATCTGTAGAAGTGTATACAGGAGCGAGGCATGTTTGCAGAGTTATTCACAGGCTCATGCCCGTTCAGCACAACGCTGAAGAGAAGGCCCTCTTCTGTAAAGAAATGGCAGTTACCATAGATAGATAGATAGATAGATAGATAGATAGATAGATAGATAGATAGATAGATAGATAGATAGATAGATAGATAGATAGATTTCTTTTTATTTGCCACCAAGGCGTCAAAGAGTGGGACAAGTACAACGGGGGGAGTTTACATAAAATGGCGTCCTCAATAAGGAGGAGGCAATAACAAAATATAAAAATATAAAAATATTAAATATAAGAAAAATAAATTGAATAACAAAATCCTCAATAGGGAGGAGGCGCCTTGGGGGGTCGCACACACCCCCGAAAAAGTGTGAAACCCTTCTCCGCAGGAGCACAGAGAGAGGGTGCTCCCTTGATGTTTTATCTTTCTCACCTACAGTCTGATGTAGAGTGAAGGCCCATTCACACGAGCCATTCTCGCCACTTTCACCCATCTTTCATAAAAACAGCTGGGGTGCAGCACCTCTCTCTCCATCCTGATCCTTCTTCCGAAATGATATCGGAAGAAACGGACCAGTTGTTGGCCAGAGAAAAAGGTGTCTGACCTCAGTCCTTTCAGACACGTCCACCATTCAATCTCTTTCACCATGGCTATTACGCACAGAAACACCGCCTCTCCTTCGTTTTTGAAGAGGGGAGGCGGCTTGGTCGTTACAATAGACTCGGTGGTCAACCGGATCGGTCCCACCCGTGACAGCAGTCCTTCAACATAGCCCCACAGATCGGCAATGCCCGAGCAGTGTACCAATGCGTGTGCAACGGTTTCCTCGTCGCACACGCATCTGGGACAGATCTTTTTCGAGGGGTCCCTACCCGGGTGACCGTGTCTGTAGAGCCTTTCTCGAACGGGCAGAGCCCCTCGGTAGTACTGCCAGGCCAGGGACCTCTGGAAGTTATCCATAGGTCCCGGGCTGAATGTCCTACCGAACAGGTTGGCCAGTTCGTTTTCCTCCATGTCTAGGGCTTCTCCGAGGGCGTCGTCACACCTGCTAACCACCAGCCCTCTATAGAATGACGAGGTGGATTCTCCACTGACAGCAGGGTCCGCCTGCCAGATAGACGTGAGCGCCTGGGCACACTCGGTGTGCCAGGCGCCCAGTTTTCTCGGTCTTTGCTTGACCCAGGATTGCAGCTCGGTGAGCGAGACGAGTCTGGGAAAGGCTCGCCTCACAAACGGGGCCTACATCGGTTGACCAGTGAGGAATACCTGGAGGTGCCGTAGCCTTAATGCGTGTTTGCGCATCATCAGCCACGGCATCCCCAGCCCTCCTTTCGAAGGGTGTTGACAGCAGATGGATCTCCTCATCATAGGAGCCCGTTTCTTCCAAAGGAATTGGAAGAGTGCGCGCTCCATTTTGGCGAGCGTTTCCCTTGGGCAAGGCACGACGGTCAGGCGGTAGTAGATGACGGACGCTATATAAGTGTTCGCCACCTCCGCCCGACCTTTCAGGGACAGTTTGCACTCGGCTCACTTCTGGGTCAGTGCAAACACCCTGTTCGCTACCTCACCCCAGTTCTTCTCCACCTGGAGGTCTGGTCCAAACCAGACCCCGAGCAACTTCACCGGGCCCTCCGTCCAGCGCCCGACGACGCCATCGGAGGGCATCGATCTGCCCCTCCACGTGCCGAGTTGCAGACCGATCGACTTGTCCCGGTTCAGCTTAGCCCCTGTAAACCTTTCGTACTCCTCCAGTAAGGTGCCGATCGCCCCGATTTCCGAGGCCGTCGACACCATTACTGTTACGTCATCGGCGTAGGCCGACACCGCTTTCTGCAATCCCGGTTCCAACGGGATGCCCTGTAACAACTCCAACTTCCGCAGCAGTGGCTCTAGAGTCATTACATACAGAAGGGAGGAGAGATAGAGCACCCTTGTCGGATGGACCGCGTGATTTAGAACGGCTCCGAGAGGTAGCCGTTCACCTTGACCCTAGAGCAGATGAGGCTGCTGTGCATGGCAGTGATCCAGCCCCTGAAAACGGGCCCGAAGCCTGCCGCCGCTAGCACCGCATCCAGGTCACCATGGTCGACCCTATCGAACGCCTTAGATTGAGCCAAGTTGATCAGGGCCCCACCAAAGCCGGGTTCGTTCCCAACCCTCTCTAGGATGTATCGCATGAGGTGGAGGTTGTCGTGGATGGACCTGGACGGGATAGCACATGTCTGCGCATCTCCCACCAGGTTGCCCACGACAAGCGCCATCATCTTTGCTAGCACCTTGGCCAAAATCTGTAACTCTGTATTTAGCAGAGTTATGGGCCTGAATTATTTATATCGTCCCCCTTGTTCTCGTCCTTCCTCACTAGCGTGACTACACCCTTGGTCACAGCACAGGGAATTCTCCCGTTCTGTTGCTAGTTGCAGTAGACCACCTCGAGGAGATCGGGGAACAAGTCCGGCATAGCTAGATATAGTTCGTATGGAAGACCATCGAGACCCGGGGATTTGCGTTTGCAGCATTGGCTCAGCACGTCCCCTATCTCAGCGGCTGAAATCGGCTCCTCGCAGGACTTCGCCTCCCTGTCCGAGAGACGCGGCAGGCCGTCGAGGTATGAACCGAAGTCCACTTCCCCAACCGGTTCCCCGCCCCTTCCGAACAATCTGGCAAAGTGCTTTTGAAAAGCCTCGCACATCTGCTTAGGTTCAAGGATCACCCGTCCATCCTGGTCTCGCAATGACCGGATAGTGGATCTGCTCCCTCTTTTGGCTTCTGTCACGCGGGCCCAGCTAACAGCTTTGGTCTCCTCGTTTCCCAGAGCACGTATTTTGCTTCGGACGATGCAGCCTTCGTATTTCGCATCGAAGAACTGGCTCAGGGTCGTTCTCGACGCTAGCACTCTGGCCACGTCGCCGCTTCTAATTGCCTCTTCTACACTATCTACCAACTCCCTTTCCTTCCTATTTCTATTTGAGGCTAACTCCTTACTAAATTCTATAGAGACTACTCTAATCTCTCTCTTGAGAGATCCCCACCACCTGCTGTTGACGATGGCGCTCGTCAACCACTCCTTAACTAAAGTGCTAATCTGGTCCCTGTAAGCCTTACTTGCCGGTAAGGACAAGTTGAGCTTCCAGTAACCGGGTCCCTGTCTATGCTTTCTGTGAAGGTTGACTATGCAGGTCCCTAACTTGTGGTCTGAATAGCCAACCATGAGCATTTTTGGACAACTTAAAAAGTCCTTATCCTTATTTCTAACTAAGAACCTATCTAGGTACGACCTAGATGATCCGCTGCGGTTTGCCCAAGTCCAGGTTGGCGCATTCGGAAAATCTAGTCGATATCTATCGGCCAGGTCAAATCGACCGATTAACCCCTTGAGGATGTTACAACCCTCTCTATCGAGACAGGCCCTTGCGTAGTCCTAACGTGCATCTAGGATACCATTCCAGTCCCCCACTAATAGCAAGGAGCGGGACGTCCCTAGAAAAGTCTCCAGACGATGGGAGAAGTCCGGCCGCGTTGACCCGAAAGGGCCGTAGACGGCTACCAGCCTAAACGCTCCGCCTTCACCACTGCCAAGGTCCAGAACCACTAGTCCACCCTCCGGGTCCAAATGTACCGTCTGTGTTGCGAGACCCAGATGTTTTTGCAGCAGAACGACACCCCCACCCCCACCTCCGGGCTGACAGAGAGATGCGTGCATCTCAAAGACATCAAAGGTGGGGGCCAGCTGTCGCACGTTGCTGATCCGGGCCTCGCAAATAACCATCACATCTATACGTTGTGACCTGAGGTCATTTAGAAGCATTGCTTGCTTCCAAGTTGAGCCCAGGCCACGCGCATTTAGACAGCCTACTCTTAGTATAGCCATTTTGGTGGTGAAGAGAAAAGGCACTTACCTCTCTGCGTCCCGGGTATCGGGCTGCACAATTTCCATGAGGGTGGAGATGGGTTGTTGGGTGGGGTGGTGGTTTGTGGAAGTGTAGGGGCATCAGTGTGTTGTGTGGTTGGGGTGTTTGGAGTTGTGTGGGTGTTTGGGGAGGGGGTGGGGAAATGTTTTAGGAGGACGCGGTTAATGGGCCCGACGCAGGGGGGGGGGGGGCACGTCCTCTTTAAAGTTGTTTTTTAGTGTTTTATATGTGTCCTCTGGGGCCTTAATCATTTTGAGGTGGGGGAAATCCCCTGCCTGGGTGAAGTTAGGCCCTTGGGTTTTTACTAAATTGTTGTTGTATACAATGTTTAGCAGTTTTTTATTTCTTTTTTTTATGTATGTGTATGCATGTTTTTGTTTTTGTGTGGTGTTTTTTGTTTGCTGTTGTGTGCTCTTTTGTGTTGGTGTCTGTGTTATGTTTTGGGGAGGGGTTGTTTTCATTTGTGTGTCTGAGGTGTGTTTTCTTTTTTTTCTTTTGATTGTGTGGAAGTGCTCCTCCTCGTCTGACGACGAACGAGGGTCATCTTCCGCGTTGGAGGGGAGGGGTAGATTTTCGGGTTGTGTTTGCGGTGCGGGTGTTTTGGAAATTGTTTTTTTTTTAGTGGGAGGGATGGGTTGGACAGTGTTTTGTTTTGGTTTGAGCTGTGGTTGTTGTTTTTGTAGTGGTGGTTGTGGTGATTGTGTTGGTTGTGCAGGCAGGATTGGGGTTTTCTTTTTAAGTTGAGGACAGACAGCCCTCAGGTGACCTCTGGCTCCACAGAGGTAGCACGAGGGCCGCCTACCCTCA
>OZ024751.1:34136084-34146084 GCA_964016885.1 Eledone cirrhosa
CGTTTTACTTATGACTCATGAGGATTTCTTTGACTCTCCTTTCCTAAATACTGAGATAAATGTAAACAATATTGGGTTAAATACAAACCTATTTGTATAATGGAACAAATTTGATGACCTATGTTTAGTTTCTAAAGTAACAATACCACGTGCCTCAGAAATATATATACAAACTCTATATTTTCCTTTTATATTTTTATATATTAAATCTCAGGTGAAGAGACGTTATATCCTTCGCCCAATATTCTTGAACACCAAAGAAAATATCGTCTCTCCACCCGATACTGGCAGCTATGTTCAATGACTGATTGATATCGAGTACCGCAGTGGTTCACAAAATGTACCACGGTCCTAATAATAGATTTCCTTTGACAAAATGCTTGTTAGCAATTTTCACATCAAAGACCGACATGTCGTAGGCCTATAGTTGGTAACGACATTTTCCGTGATGGCCCTTTACGGTCTGAGTTCAAATCCCGCCGAGGTTAACTTTGCCTTTCATCTTTACGGGGGTCGATAAAATAAAGTACCAGTAATGCACTGGGGTAATTGCTGGCCTTGTGCCAAAAGTAGAAACAGTTATCATTATTATTGCTATTGTTGATGTCGTTCGTGAATTCAACATCTAAATCGTCACTATCATCACCACCAACATCACCATTATATATATAAGAGAGAGAGGGGGAAAGAGAGGGGAGAGGGGGCTGAGAGAGGGGGGGAGAGAGAGAGGGAGAGACTATTTCCAAACAGAACTAAGAAGAATAAAGAAAGAAAGGAAACACCATAAATCTTTATAAACTTACTGTTCCGTGTTGCTAGATACTTCTTGATAATTTCATGGTGAAACATAAATTACATATATATGTATGTATATATATGTGTGTGTATATATGTGTGTATATATATATGTGTATATATATATATGTGTGTATATATATATATGTGTGTGTATATATGTGTGTATATATATATATGTGTGTGTATATATGTGTGTATATATATATATATGTGTGTGTATGTGTATATATGTGTGTATATATATATATGTGTGTGTGTACATGTGTGTGTGTTTATTGGTTTGGCTTATACTTGTACATGATTCTGATTTAAATTTTATTTGCCGATATTAAGCAATGATTTATGTTGTTGTTTTTTATATTACCTTTTTTTACCTCTCGCCCCCCCCCCCCCCATACCCACTTTCTCCCAGTCCTTTTCTCTCACGCACTGACACACACTCTCTCTCTCTCTCTCTCTCTCTCTCTCTCTCCCTCTCTCTCTGTATATATTTTTTTTTCTATCATGCCGTCGCTCTCTATCCTTATATTGCACTATTTCATAAAGAGAGCTGCAGCGACAAGGAAAATAAAAATATTTTATAATGTACTAATATATAAATGTATTATTAAAATATATAACAAGTATATCTGTCTTCAAATAAATAAATACGTTTCTATATGTACTAAGCTGCGGTTAATGTATGTTTCAGGGAAATTAGCTTTTCACCCGTACAAAATGTCTTCATATTTTATAGATCTTCTGGTTATATACCTGTGTATATGCTACGTATATATATATACATATAAACACACACACTATATATATATACATATATATGTATATATATATATATGCATATGCACATATATATGTGCATGTGTGTCTGCATATTTATGTCTACAAACAAATACAAACACCCACATATATATATATATATATAAGTAAGATGTATGGTAGGTCGTATGTGAATCGCGATGATCACGTCTGACCTACCAAATATGTGACGGTAGCTAGTTAAGCTCTTGTTCTTTTTCACTAATATATATATATATATATATATATATATATATATATATATATATATATATATATATATATATATATATATATATATATATTACAGTCCAACTCCAGCTCTTTTAAAACTATTATTTGCTACTTTTATTGTTGTTTATAAAGTTTTTGAAGTGTTTGTTTTTCTTACTTTTTCTGTTCAAAAAGCTGATGTTATGCGATATTAGTGTTTAAAATCGAATATTAATTTCAAATTATTTAAATATATATATTGTTAGTTATTTGTTGTTGTTCTTGCTTTTGATGTACACACGTATGTGTGTGTGTGTGTGAATGTATGTATATATGCATATTTGTGTATATGTATATATATATATATATATATATATATATGTATGTATGTGAAGGCGCATGGTTGAGTTGTAAGAGAATTGGATTCACAATCGTGAGGTTGTGAGTTCGATTCCTGGACCGGGCGATGCGTTATGTCTTTGAACAAGACACTTTATTTCACGTTACTTCTACCTGGAGTTGCGACTGATATATAGTATTAGCAATTGGAAAGACCAACGGAAACATTGTTTCTTCGGTCCGATTAAACGAAAGTCGATCGGCAGTCGATGCATATATGTGTGTGTGTGTATGTGTGTGTGTGTATGTGTGTGTGTGTATCTCTGTGTGTTGGATGTCACAAGTCAGTGAGAGGGGGTTAAAGAAATGCTATTATCTTTCCAATTGGAAGATTTCAATGTGAATTAAATATAGTTATCACTCAATAGAAAGAATCAGATGTACTTCGTGATAGAGAGTGTGTGTGTGTGTTGTCTATAGCAGTGTGTGTGTATGTTGTCTATAGCAATGAATGTGTGTGTGTTGTCTACAGCAGTGTGTGTATGTGTTGTCTATAGCAGTGTGTGTGTGTGTTGTCTATAGCAGTGTGTGTGTATCAGTTAGAACAGCGTGTTTGTGTGTGTGTCTCTCTCTCTCTCTCTCTCTCTCTCTCTCATAAGTTGTTTCATTTAGCTATCACCAATCATCCAATGTCGATTCCGCAATGTTCGAGTTAATGAAATAAAGACGTATGTCGAATGTTTTCGCATAAGACAAGGTTAAAAACTGTTCTAAATATTTGGAACAGTCACTACCCCAAGGATTCCCCATACTGCTTCATCAACCCAAGCATGGTATGCAATGGGGGAAGCAAAGCCTTCCTGGGACTAATCAGTGGCCTGTTTAAAGCATTCGTCCCTCCAATGTATTGCTCCCTTCTGTCTGACCATGTCTTTCACATCCAATGGTCAATGTTTGCTCGACTGTCTCAAAGACAGGATATTTAGTATAACAATGTTGTAGAGCAAGAAGCAATCTAATGACTTGCTAGTTCCCACGTATAGCCCAGTTGTGCTCCTCATACCACACATCCCGCCAAGGTTAGCTTTCATCCTTACGGGGTAGATAAATAAAGCACCAGTAATGCACTGGGGTCGATTTAATTGACTTTCCCCTCCCCTTCAAATTGCTGGCCTTGTGCCAAAAAGTAGAAACTATTATTATTATTATTATTATTATTATTATTATTAAAACAGTATCGGTAGAGCGTCGAACACCATTTTTCGTGGCATAGTTACCTTCATTTGCATTCTGAGTTCAAATCCCACCGAGGTTAGTTTACGGAGTCGATAAAATGAAGTACCAGTAACGCACTAGGGTCGATGTAATCGACTCCCACCACCCCTCAAATATTGTTGGTCTTGTGCCAGAAATATTATTACTCCTACTACTAATCTGTTTTTAATAGTTTTCAGATTCCCTTATCGCTCCCAGACAGATATATATCAGCGAGAATATGTGGCGGTATTCCTTATTGTTCGGTAATCTCATCAATCATACTTCCTCTCTCTCTCTCTCTATCTACTCCATCACATAGATACACTCACACATTCACATATATACTCTCCTCTCTATCACACACACACACACTCACACATATTCTCCTCTTCATCACATTCACACATCCTCTCTAAATTACACACACACACATACTCCTTTCTTTCCCACAGTTACACAAACAGTCAGACATGCAATCACACAGCTACACACAGTCAGACACAGTCACACAGTCAGACACAGTCACACAGCCAGACACAGTCACACAGCCAGACAGTCACACACCCAGACAGTCACATACACAGTCACACAGCCAGACAGTCACACATCCACACACAGTCACAGACAGACACACAGTCACACAGCCACACACACAGTCACACAGCCACATAGTCACTCGAGAAGCAAACCATCAAAATATCGAATCATTGTCAATTTGGAGATCTTCTGTGAAAGCTTGCAAGAGAGAAGATTCCGCTGATGAGGACTGGGGAGAGACTCTGTTGCTAAGGACTGGGGAGAGAGGAACCAGTATATCTTAGAGGATGGTGAAACCAGTATATCTTCAGTCAAATTTGTTCCTGATATTTCAAACATCGATAGAATTACTATATTTTTTCTTTGATCCTTCCTGGTCAATTGAAAAACCAACAATCCAGATCGTTTTAATCAATTGAACCGTTCCTAAATCCCTGAAATGTTTGACTTTGCCAAATTTAGAAACCAATGTTATAACTAATTCTTGTGAAATTAACTGTCAATCAAATTTTGGAATTAGCTGTCATGGTTTTAGTTGTTTTAGCAACTATAGCAACGAAAATGAGAACACGAGATGTCCGAATATATCAGTGGAGTAATGATATTCCTGCTTCTCAGAAATTTCAGACAAGAATTAGCTGTCAATCATTGCATGACATTGAATGTTTATCTAAATTGTTTGGATAGATTATCTTAATCTTTTGACATGGAAATATTTGGAAACATTTGATAAGGATCCGTTCACAAAAGTTCATCTTGTTTGAAATAATCCCATTTTGTGAGCCGAATAAAACCGTAAAGTAAATAAAGAAATGTGAATACATATCTGAGTGGTTAATAAGTTCAGTTGGCAACAACTTAGCAATCATGAAGTGACGGGTTCGATCTCTCTGCCTGGCAACTTTGACAAGTCTTTGAGAAACATGATCCTCATTTCCTTGCACACAGGAAATGACTGGAATGGACCTCCATCGGGTTCGACGATGAGTATTTTAGTTGCTCAGTCAATGGGACAGTCTGTTCATGAAATAACGTGTACATGGTTGAGTATTCCACAGACAAATGTTCCCTTAACGTAATTCTCAGGGATATTTAACGTGACACAGTGTTACAAAGCAGGTCGTCTGTAATAAAGTATCTTGCTCAAGAACACAATGTGTCACCGTCATGTGACATCCTTCGTCACATCTCACCCTCAATATACACACATTCTCACTAACACCACCACTAATACCACAATACCCACCCCCAAAATCAAGCCATACCACCACCACCACCCCTAACCAAATATTTGTTTTACTATTTTAAATTTTTATTTTCTCTTTCTTAAATAATTCAATTTTTCATTTAAATTCCCGTTTAATTTTATCACAGCTTTTATTTGCTATCTCATTGTGTGTGTCATATGTATGCCTGTGTGTGTGCGTGATATGTATGCCTGTGTGTGTGGGGTGGTATGTATGCTTGTATCTGTGTGTGTGTGTGTGTGTGTGTGTGTGTGTGTGTGTGTGTGTGTGTGTGTGTGTGTGTGTGTGTGCCTGTGTGGGGGGGGGGGTATGTATGCATGTGTGTGGCGGGGTATGTATGCATGTGTGTGGGGGGTATGTATGCCTGTGTGTGTGATATGTATACCTGTATGTGTGTGTGGGGAATATGTATGCCTGTATCTGTGTGTGTGATATGTATACCTGTATCTGTGTGTGTGTAATATGTATACCTGTATCTGTGTGTGTGTGTGTGTAATATGTATACCTGTATCTGTGTGATATGTATACCTGTATGTGTGTGGGGGGGATATGTATACCCGTATGTGTTTCTACATGTGTGTGAGATATGTATACCTGTATGTGTGTGTATGTATGTGTACCCATATGTATGTATAAATGTGTGCAAATGTATACCTGTATGTGTTTCTATGTGTCTATGTATATGTTCAGCTGTATGTGTGACTATGTGTTAGTATATGTGGGTGTAACGTATAGACATGAATGTGCATGTATTTCGTATGTGAATAATGTGTGTATATGTGTACGGATGTATGCGTGTGCGGTCATATGTCTATGTGAACATGTGTAGGTGTATGTGTCTGTATAGGCGCTGTGTATGTGTCTGCATATGTGTGTGTATACGTCTCTATGTGTGGGCATGTATATGTGTGATGTGTATACGTTTGTATATTTGTGTGTACGTCTGTGTGTGTGTGTGTATGTGTGTGTGTGTGTGTGGTGTAGTGTTATCGTTGTTCGCTGTTTTGGTTGTCATTCTATCTTTCGATGTTGTTATATCTGTTCTAGAAGTTTCACTGTTGTGTTTCTAGCTATTATTATGTTGTTATGTTGTTGTAACGCTAGTCGTGGTAATAATCGTGATCAGAGTTGTTAATATTTCTGTTTCTTTCTTCTTCTTGTTTTCTTGGTTTGCTTTATTTTTATCATGTTTTATTGTTGTGTGAGAGGTGAGAAATGGTGGGTGGTGGGGGTGACTGTTCATTTTTCTATTCTTTCCCTCACCAAACTCTCCATACACCTCATACAATTGGGACCTTTTTACGGCACATCCCCTTTTATCCCGTTTTCTTTATTTTTTTTTAACTTAAAAATAATCCCTCTTTTGTTTTCTCAATTACCGGCGTGTGTGTGTGTATCTGTGTAGGTGTATGTGTGTGTATTTATGCTAATAAATATTTGTGTTTGCTGTTTTCCTTTGTATTTTTTTGTTTGTTTGTTTAAGAATGTCTGTATTAAGTGTTTTAAATGTTTGTGATCGTGTGTGTGTGTATGCATGTGTGTATGTGTGTGTATGTTTGTGTGTGGGGGTGTATATGTGTGTGTGTGTATGTGTATGTGTATGTGTATGTGTATGTGTATGTGTATGTGTATGTATCTGTGTATGTGTCTGTCTGTATGTGTGTGTGTGTGTTGTACATTTGTATGTGTGCTAATTTTTTGCGCGTTTGTTTTCCTTTTCTTTTCGTGTTAAACGTTTTCGCACTTCGACATCAGATGAATGTGTTTTCCCCCGTGTATTGTTATGTATTGATGTGTATTGCTGTGTACAACAAACATGTATTCCCAACACTGAACATATAAACGTGTACGGCTTCTTAATGTGTATATAGATGTGTGTTCCAGTCAGTGTAACGAAATATTTCTCTATATTTTATTATGTTTCTCTCATAAATCTATGTGACTGTATGTGTGTCTCTGTTTATGTGTACGTCTGTGAGTGTTTGCATGTGCCTCAGTGTGTATGGGTGTGAGTCTTAGAGTGTGTGTATGTATGCATGAATAAACGTCTGTAAGTGTGCGTCTGTGCGTTTGAGTGTGTATGTGTGTCTGCTATGATGCATGCATCTATGTGTATGGGTGTATGTATGCACATGTCTATGTGCGTGTATATATGTCTTTGTATAGATATGTGCGCTTCTGTGTACCTCGGTGTATATATATTGTGTGTCTTGGTGTATAGCGATATGTATGTGTGTATAGCGATGTGTATGTGTGTAACTCTTTGTTTATCTCTCTCTCTTTGTTATTGTTGTTCTAGTGGTAGTAGTAGTGTTGGTTGTGGTGTTGGTGGTGGTGGTGGTGGTGTTAGTAGTGGTGGTGGTGGTGGTGGTGGTATTAGTGGTGGTGGTGGTGGTAGTAGTAGTGTTGGTGGTGGTGTTAGTGGTGGTGATGGTGGTGGTGGTAGTAGTAGTGTTGGTGGTGGTGTTAATGGTGGTGATGGTGGAGGTGGTAGTAGTAGTGTTGGTGGTGGTATTAGTGGTAGTAGTAGTGGTGGTGATGGTGGAGGTGGTAGTAGTAGTGGTGGCGGTGGTGTTAGTGGTGGTGGTGGAAGTGGTAGTAGTAGTGGTGGTGGTGGTGGTGTTAGTGGTGGTGGTGGAGGTGTTAGTGGTGGTGGTGGAGGTGGTAGTATTAGTGGTGGTGGAGGTGGTAGTAGTAGTGTTGGTGGTGGTGTTAGTGATGGTGGTTGTGGTGGAGGTGGAAGTAGTAGTGGTGGTGATGGTGGTGGTGTTAATGGTGGTGGTGGTGATGGTGGAGGTGGTAGTAGTAGTGGTGGTGATGGTGAAGGTGGTAGTAGTAGTGGTGGTGGTGTTAGTGGTGGAGGTGGTAGTAGTAGTGGTGGTGGTGGTGTTGGTGGTGGAGGTGGTAGTAGTAGTGGTGGTGATGGTGTTAGTGGTGGTGGAAGTAGTAGTGTTGGTGGTGGTGTTAGTGGTGGTGGTGGTAGTAGTGTTGGTGGTGGTGTTAGTGCTGGTGGTGGTGGAGGTGGTAGTAGTAGTGTTGGTGGTGGTGTTAGTGATGGTGGTTGTGGTGGAGGTGGAAGTAGTAGTGGTGGTGATGGTGGAGGTGGTAGTAGTAGTGGTGGTGGTGGTGGTGGTGTTAATGGTGGTGGTGGTGATGGTGGAGGTGGTAGTAGTAGTGGTGGTGATGGTGAAGGTGGTAGTAGTAGTGGTGGTGGTGTTAGTGGTGGAGGTGGTAGTAGTAGTGGTGGTGGTGGTGTTGGTGGTGGAGGTGGTAGTAGTAGTGGTGGTGATGGTGTTAGTGGTGGTGGAAGTAGTAGTGTTGGTGGTGGTGTTAGTGCTGGTGGTGGTGGAGGTGGTAGTAGTAGTGTTGGTGGTGGTGTTAGTGGTGGTGGTGGTGCTGGTGGAGGTGGTAGTAGTAGTGTTGGTGGTGGTGTTAGTGCTGGTGGTGGGGGAGGTGGTAGTAGTGTTGGTGGTGGTGGAGGTGGTAGTAGTAGTGTTGGTGGTGGTATTAGTGGTAGTAGTGGTGGTAGTGATGGTGGAGGTGGTAGTGGTAGTGTTGGTGGTGGTATTAGTGGTGGTGGTGGTGGTGGTAGAGGTGGAAGTATTAGTGGTGGTGATGGTGGTGGTAGTAGTAGTAGTGTTGGTGGTGGTATTAGTGGTGGTGGAGGTGGTAGTAGTAGTGTTGGTGGTGGTGTTAGTGGTGGTGGTGGTGGTGGTGGTGGTAGTAGTAGTGTTGGTGGTGGTATTAGTGGTGGTGATGGTGGAGGTGGTAGTAGTAGTGGTGGTGGTAGTAGTAGTGTTGGTGGTATTCTGTTATGCTAGCCTTTTAAATGTTTTAAATGATTAACTTTTATGTAGGATTAAATGTAAGAGTATCTAATGAAAGTAATAACTGTAAATACAGTCGGTTACTATAAATAATATTTTCTAAGCTATCACTTATAGCGATCGACTGTATTTACAGTTATTTACAGTTATTTTCTATGAACTTCATAAGTTCGAAAGTTCGATGTTTTACATACAATGTTGTTTAAAAGCTGTGTTAATTCAGCTAATTTGGAATTTTAATTCAATGTTTAGAGATAGTAACAGAGTTGTGAAGTTCGATTCTTCGTAGCGACCGCTGACCACTTTTTTCCGACTATAGGGCTATACGAGGAGGTTTACTGAATATTCTGGTGTAAATTGTAAATCAGATGAGAAAAATTACTCAGCGTCAGCAGTAACATAAATTGGTTAATGTACTATGTACTGAAAGTATTATTAACCGATATCGTTTAGTTATTGTTGTTGTTGTTGTAGTTGTTGCCGAATTTACAAATATGCTAGCTCTTAATTTTCGCTTTCTGACTTTTCATTTCATATTATATCACACACAGATACACACATACACGTGTATATAATATATATATATATGATTTACAATTTGTAAAACGATGTCACCTATTAAGAAACGGTTTGGCTTTACGTCAAGTGCGATAGTTTGAAACATCTGTTTATAAGATAAATGTGTTGTATATGTATTGTACACTGCAGCCTAAATATAGAAAATAAAATACCGAGTTTCCAGAGCGTTCTAAGGAAATTATGTTTTACTTGGGACCAGATCTCAGGTAACACATAAAGGGTATTGTGATAATAAAAGAAAGCTTTTAATATTTGCTGCTGAATTAGAGAAAACCGTCAGATATTAAAGGATGACTACCGGTTAATAACACATAATGTCTAATGTGGTTTCATTTGGAGCAGGACGTTAAGAGTTAAATCAGCGCTCAAATGCAGAAACATTCAATTGTTCTTCCGTTGAAACGTTCA
>OZ024751.1:34151084-34161084 GCA_964016885.1 Eledone cirrhosa
CCTCACACACTAATACAGAAGTTCACACACACACATACAGAGAATACCCGACACACGCACACAACACAAACACACTTACACAGAACACCTGACACACATACACACAAAAATACAGATACACATATACACACACATACACACAACTTAGAAACACACACAGAACAGCCGACACACATACATATACACGTATGCACACATCCACACAACAGAAAAACACACAAACACAATATTTAGACGAATTATATAATCTGTTGTGAAAATATTTAATTTGTAACGTGAGAAAGATATTTTAATCTGTTTGGTGGTCAGTCTGACGTCACCATATCTTGCAAAAGGTTCTGATGTGATGGGAGAGCACATGTTTGGATTAACTAAAACATGTCTGTTGAAATTAGGACAATGATATTAAAGGAGACGTGTCTGTCGTGGAATCAAACACTTTCACTCTGACGTACAATTAAGATGTCAGCTTTTAGTGAGGAAATCAAAATATAGACAATATGGGCGGCGAGGGAGGAGGAGAAAGAGAGTGTGTGTGCTAGAGGGGGGAAAAGAAGGGAGACATAGAGGGGGGAAAAGAAGGGAGAGATAGACGGGGGGAAAGAATGGAGAGATAGACGGGGGAAAAGAATGGAGAGATAGAGGGAGAAAGAGGGGGAGAATAGAAGATGAGATGAGTAAGACAGAAAAGGATAGAAGGAGTGAGAAATAGAAAGATAAGAAGGGGGAGAAAGAGATGGTTAGAGACAGAAGAAGGGAGGAAGCTATAGAGAGAGAGGGGTGAGAGAAAATCAAGTGAGATTGAGGAATCGAGTTAAAGAGAGCAAAGGATACAGAGTGAGAGAGTGACAAAACATATTTAAAAGACAAAAGAAAGAAGGAAAAGTAGATAGATAGATAGATAAATAGATAGATAGATAGATAGATAGATAGATAGATAGATAGATAGATAGACAGACAGACAGACAGATAGATAGAAATAGAGTGTATGTTCGCTGACAATATAAATAAGATATTTAATAGGAGGTAAAGTCAACTCAGGTGAGTGAGAAAATTAAAAAGATGAAAGGCAGAGAAAGACAGGTGATAGAATTATCTCGTTTTTAAATAAACGGTGATTGATATTTACCTTTAGATTAAGGATTCAGGATTTTTTGTTTTATTGAAGGGTTTTTTGTTGTTATTTTTTGTGTGTTAGGGTTGAGAATTGGCAGAGTCGTTAGAGCGCCGGACGAAATGTTTCGTAGTATTTAGTTACAGCTTTTTAACTTGTGGGTTCAAATCTTGCTGAAGTCTATTTCATCTTACATCGTTCCGGGATCAATACAACAACGTACCAGATAACAACTGGTGTCTATCCTCCCTCAAACATCTAGCTTGGGGCCTAAATTACTTTTTATTTGTTATTTTTAAGCTAACAAGTTAAACAAATATTTATATAATAAATTATAAATAATCTTATATATAACTCAAAGACACTCTATAAGTGACAGGGATACAAAACGAAATTTCATTGTCAGCAATAATGGCTTCTACTTTCGGCACAAAACCAGTAATTTGGGGGGCGGAGGGGAAATTGATTAAATTAACCCTAGTACTTTACTGTTACTTTATAGACTCCGAAAAAATGAAAAAGAAAGTTAACCTCGGTGGGATTTGAGCTCAGAGTACAGAGTATCGGAATGAATACTGTAAAGCATTCTATCCGACACATTGACGCTTCTATCAAACCACCGCCATAAAATAATGAAAACTCCACTAATAATGACTTGATCTTTCGTGGAGCTGTAGGCCAAAATCACTGGTACAATCACACTGAAGATAGAGTAGGGTTTGAACTTAGGAAACCAGGAGAGATGGAGATGGAAATGAAATTTTAGTTTAAATCAAATTGATATAAAAAACAACTAATCAAATAAAAAGGGAGATAATTAGTGTTAACTGTGACGACAGGAGTTTATAGGCAATATGTATGATGGTTATATAAATGAAGCGAGGTTGATGCAAGATGATTAAAGTATAATTACAGAAATTTTAAAATGTGTACATTACTATTAAGGAAATACACATAAAATATATCATATATATATATATAAATAAAAACCCTAATTTCATATACTATGTGTGTGTGTGTATGTCCTTATGTGTATATGTGGGGGTGCCTGTGTATGAGGTTGTGTGTGTGTTTATGTGAGAGTGTGCAGCATTTCTTCGAGTCTTCAGCAACATTTCAGTAAGAATTGATATATATCGTTTTAACAATTTATAACACCCAACTTGTTCAAATCTCTTATCTTCCTTCTAATATATCTTATTCGCTGTCAAATATACGCATTATACACATTTATACACACTCTAAACATTATATGTATTATATACCCATCTTACCTGGAAAAATATGTTTCATATTTATTTATAATTGAAATACGTTTTCTTTTTTAAATATTTCCTTAATTTCAACATTTTATAATTGCTTTAATCATCTCCCAGGCATTAATCCTGCAACTTTTATATTGTAAGAACTAATTACTTTCACAATATTGTGTTTTAAATGATAGTGTTCATACATATTAATCTTCTATGAACTACTATGGTTATTACCTCCCTTGTCTTTAGTTGTTTTCTATATTAATTCACTTTATGCTAAAATCTAAATTCTAACTGGGGTTCTTTACACACTTCATGTTTTCTGTCTCTGTCTCTTTCATTCTCTCTCACTCTCTCTCACCCACTCACTCTCTGTATGTGTGTGTGTGTGTGTGTGTGTGTGTGTGTGTGTGTGTGTGTGTGTGTGTGTGTGTGTGTGTGTGTGTGTGTGTGTGTGTGTGTGTGTGTGTGTGTGTGTGTGTGTGTGTGTGTGTGTGTGTGTGTGGAATCGGCTCACTGTGTTGTGGTTTCAGATCCTACTGCAGTCAAATTGTCTTACTACAGTTAAGATGTGCTTAGTTGTGTTCGCGGTAACGCCCAAGAAAAACAGTGGATTAAACCAGCTTATCTTCCTGGAGAGCGCAGTAGCTCGGTGTTCTCTGTGCATAGTAATGTTCTGTCGAGGCCGCTTCTATACGGTTTAGGCAAGTAGTCAGACATACAGACAAACAAACAGACAGACAGGCAATCAAGCAAGCAGACAGGTAGACAGATATTTGCAAAATTTAGAAAAATAGGAAGTAATTTCGATAGATATCTTGCTTCCCAGCATGAGCAGACATTACAGAACAAATAGCGAGCAAGTAATCTATATAAACCGCTATACAATCATATACATATATATATGTGTGTGGGGGGGGGGGTACACGTGTGTGTGTATTTATGCGTATATATATATATATATATATATATATATACGCATAAATACACACACGTGTACACACACACAAGTAGTCAGACATACATATATATATATATATATATATATATATATATATATATATATATACATATGTGTTTGCGAGCGTTTGTGTGTATGTTTGGGAGTTTGTATTCATAGTATTATGAATGTACGTATATATTTATGTGTGAAAAAGTTTTACTTTTCTTTTTCTTCCTGTTAGTATTATTGTTAGTAGTAGTAGTAGTAGTAGTAGTAGTAGTAGTAGTAGTAGTAGTAGTAGTAGTAGTAGTAGTAATGTTCCCATATTTCATTCGTTAATTTCTTTTTTGCCCTGTCTCCTTCCCCTCCATCTAGCAACCACCCACAGTCCCTCCAGCCACCCCTTACTTTACTAATCTATTATCTATTATATATCGGTTGTTTTGCGACGATTGTCAATATCACAACTTCATGATTAGTCACACATCATTGACTTTGGTTCGATTATATGCAAGTTTACAACATCACACATACACACACACACATGTATATATATATATATATATATTAGGAGGGTGGTTATACGTGCAAAGTTCTCGCCATATATATAAACTCCGCATATCAGATGAGCTGTCGATGCTCAGTCGGTCTCCGGTCATATTATAATTGGACCTTCAGCTGATCGATATTATCACATGTGAATAAAGTTTATATATGATGCAATCTTGAGACTTTGTTCCTGCTTACTTTTATATGCACTTAATAATTGTTTCTACGTTAGGCACAAGGCCAGCAATTACCCAGTGTATTACTGGTACTTTATTTTATCGACCCCGTAAGGATGAAAGGCAAAGTTAACCTCGGCGGGATTTGAACTCAGAATATGCACTTAATAATGAAGCAAAATGATTGAAGACGACGATAAAATGACATTTTAGTGGTTAGGGAGTTTAACCCATGATCATAATGTCGTGGCTTCGATTTCTGGTGCGGACAACGCCTTGTGATCTTGAGAAAGTCACTTCATTTCCCGCTTCTCCAGATGAAAACTAATAAATACTATCAACAGTTGCGGGTTTGCTCTGCTACAGACCGACATTATGTCCCATGGGAAGGGGTCCTATATTCTCTGTCACTTAACACCAACGAAACCGAAATATCTCCCGATCTGATGAGCCTTTGGGCTTGAGACAGATTCTAACTTTGTATGAAGACATTTATAAAAAGGGTTTTTGATTTAGATTACTGGCTTCTGGGACCCTAAAGAAGATAACTTTCTTAGTGGCCTTTTAAAGAACAAATTTTGTTAAAATCAGACGATAAAATCTTTGTATTTGTGCAAGAGGGAGAGGGAGCGTGAGAAACGAATGAATATAAAAGATTATCAACCTCGCTGCCATTAATATTGATTATGTCAATTATAAATTTGTATAATCGTGTCTCGAGAAGAAATCGTTTTTTAGCAAATCAGAAAAATAAGGGAGAAGATAATAAAATATCTTTATTTCCATTTTTGTTCTTCTTCCGATAAAGGAGGGAAATATTAATAATTTTTTTTTAATATGATATATATATATATATATATGCTAAATAATAAACTATTTTTCTCCTCGGCAACGAACGGCATTGATTATGTCAACTAGTTCAAGAATTGTGAAGAAAAGAAGAAAATAATAACTTTTTGAACAATAACAACAATAAACTGTCTGAATAGCTTATCTTTTTTTCAGATAAGGGACGGGGGTGGTAGTCATAGAAATCAGCAGGAAAACGGCTCTTCAAAAAAAAAATCACAAAACAAAGAAATTAAAAGGAAATAAAGAAAAATATAAAAAGGAAATTGAAATGAAACGAAAGAATCATATCTTTTATATGATTGTTCCTTTTACTGTTCTTTTTCGTTTCGTTTCATTTTCATTTATGTTTTTTTTTCGTTTACGAAGAACCTACTGCACTTTGTTTTGTTTTCTGTATTACTCCGCCCCCGACATCTCTATCTCACTATTTTATCTCCACAGTCAATCATTGACAAAATTTATAAACCAAAAAGTTGTTTTTTAAAGTGATTTATATCACCCCGGCATTATGATGTACTGTTTGATATTTTTCAGTGGGGTGAGAACTTTTAGGAGGCGCAGCTAGCTGTGTCTGACCAGCAGAGTTGAACAATTGGTTTCATTTCAGAAGTGCTCACTGTGTGTTGGGTTCAAGTCCCAAACACAATCCTTCTTTTTCTGCTATTTTCAGGAATTCTTTATATCGATTGTTGTGTAGCTTGATGCCAACAATAGCTTCTGGTTATTTCTATACCAGAGTAAAGCGAGAGATTCCTGGAATACCTACAGGTTAACAACTATCTTGTAATCATTTTTTTCTTTTTGTTTTGGAAGTAAAAAGTCACACACACACATATGATATATATAGAGAGAGAGAGGGGAGTTATTTAGATAGATAGTTTTACGAATACAGAATTACATGCATACATTTTCTTTATGTATAGGTGGGTATCTTCGTTATGTATATATACATATATATATACACACGAAATTCCAATACATATCTGTATACAGCTATGCATGAAGCTAAATCCTAATTCTATTCTCTCTATATATATATATATTATATATATATATATATATATATATATATATATATATATATATATATATATATATATATATATATATATATATGAAGAAGAAGTTTATGAAATAGAAATGCGGGTATAAAGAATATATTAGGTAACAATTGTTTCTATAGTGTGTGGGTTACCTATACCTCGCTATTTGTATAATATAAAAATATTATCATAAATCGTAGGTACACTGTAAGAGAACACACCATGTCGTCAGACCTTTATGGTAAAATGATAGGAGAATATTTTATACACTAGATATGTGAGAAAGTAGGAGGTAGGAAGGGAAGAGGAAGAGGGAAGCGAGTAAGGGGGAGGTAGTCTTAGGATTCAAGACTGTCAGAGTAGTAGAGATTGTATAGAAGAAAATGTTTTGGCAGCAGTTAGCTAAATGAGGCGTGTTAGGGTTGGTGGGGGAAGTAAATTCTTCTAGTGGTGTTGTTTGGACAAAACATATATATATATGTTTGTATAACTCCTTAATAAAGACAGGATTAATAAAGACAGGATTTTTAATCATACTAGAACTCAATGTAATATTGATGTGAATATCCCATCGAAGCTACATGAAAACTATTTTTGTAGAAAGATATTACTTTACATTTCTTTAGGTATTCAGAACTAAAGTCAGATACATAATGTTAAACAATGAAAGAATAAGGCAGGGTGCTGTAGTTGATTAATCTATTGTTTACGATCGTTTCAAAGGGCAAAATTATCGATAACAGTTATGCAACTCCATGCCATTAGTTTCGGCAAAATACACCTATTCTGCCCTATAACCGGCTCACAAATTACTTACTGCATTTAGCGGAGTTAATTTGCTGCAAGTATTCGGGGCAGATCTCCAGTTTGTGGAGGGTGTCTTCTTGGATCTCCAGTTCGAGAGGTAATGTCTTCCAGAATCTCCAGTTTGAAGAGGATCTTCCTGGGTCTCCATTCTGTGAGGGTACGTGTCTTCCTGGATCTCCAGTTTGGGGTTACCTTCCTGGATGCCTCCCACTCGTTTCGGAAACTTCCTCACTAAACAGTAAAAAAACATTATTAGTCTAATGACTTTTTTTTTTTGCATCTTTTTGCTAATCCTTCTCTCTGAAATTCCAACTACTGGTCGTTTGATTGATCTGTTCTTCATACTTTCTTTGGTATTTATTTCCCTTATTTTCTCCATTTTCCGTTAAATTCCAAAATTTCCTGGTTGGCTTTCAATAAAGTTCTCTTCCATTGCTATATTTTAAATATCCGTCAATACGTTCTCATAATTAATTCGATACATTCTCTCCATTACTTCTGTATTATTTATTTCTCGACCCTTTAGCTATACAACTTTTCATTTATTCAATTTTTTACATTTAATTTTTTTAAGCTGACACATTTGTTTGTTTGTTTTGTTTTGCTTACATATAAAATGTTGATTATCTAATATATATTTATTCCTGCTTTTCACAAAATACGACACTATGGAAATACGAGAGAAATTTCGGTGACGGAAATAAACGCAATGTGCTTTAAAATATAAGTTCCTTCATGCATGGAATGCCTTGTTTTTGGTTGACCTAGGGTTAAAAAACAATGAGAAGACCAACGAATGCCCCGCCCCCCCCCCCTTCTCCCTCTCTCTGTATACACACACAATTTCCTTGTACAAGTTACATGTCACTTCCATCCGTCTCAATTATATTCCCCTCCGACCCCGCTTCTATTTTCTATCAGTCATTCTTCCATGTTAATGATGGATTAAGTTTCCTGGGAATCTAAACTTGCAGATTAAGCACGCCTGCATTTATATTTATCTGTGAGCTGTCAATTGTTATCTTAACGTTGCTTAAGCTAGCCATCATCTAAGCTTTCGTTTTCGCTTCATCCCATCACTCATCCCTTCACCGTATTTATTCCGATTTTTCCATCAACAATTTTCACTTCGTCTTCGATGCTAAGCATTGCGTCATCTGCACTTTTCCTTCCGTGTGTGTTTGTATGCGTGTGTGTGTCTGTGTTTGTATGTGTTTGTATGTGTGTGTGTGTCTGTATTTGTATGTGTATATATGTGTCTATGTGTGTCTATGTATGTGTCTTTGAGGTTGGAGTTAGGATTATGGTTGGGGTTAGGTTTAGGGTTAGGGTTGGCAATTTTCCGGGCTCTCTGCACTCTGAGTTTAAATCTCGCAGAAGTCAATGTTTTTTTTTTTCATCCTATTGAGATTCATAAAGTTCAATCTATACTAGGATGATTTTCTGTCAGAGTTTGATTTAGTTCCTGTATTATGTCAGCGACTTCTTGGATGCTTTGCAAAATCTGCAGCATAAACTGATTTTAGCTCGCATTTCAATCCATCGAAATCTAATATGTTTATAACGACATCCAAAGATGAAAACGCTTCGATCGGAAATTTTTTTTCGTAAGAGTGAAAAAACTTTGGATCCAACAATTCAACAAATCTGAACTCTCCCACTGTTTTCTTTTCTCGGCGTGAACATTAACTTCATCCAAAAAGTTGATAAACGAAATTCTTAAAACAGCTTCTTGATATTGACCATGTTTCTTTTGAGATTCAACGACAACATCCAGAACCCGGCAATAAAATTCCTCAATCTTGATGTTCGTGATATCAGAAGGTGTGTATGTCGTCAAATCAACCACAAGGACACATGTTTGATGGGTATATTCCCCCATTCGCTCATAGTATTATTCTGAAATGGACATAAACGTTATATACAGTTCTGCATGGTTCCATTTCATACTATGAAAAGTGCACTGACGTCGAGTACTTATTCCTGCTTACAATAATATTTATTGATCAATGTTTGCGACTGCCAAACTAAACACTGATTAATTTGCACGAAATAACCACAACTATACATAACCATTTGGAGAAAATATATGTGTGTGTGCGACTGTGTCTATATATATATATATATATATATATATATATATATATATATATATATATATATATACACACACACCCAACCATATATATATATACACACACACCCAACCATAGATATAAAACTGTAGAGCAAATATTTATTATTAGCACAGATTAAAAGTTGAAGGTGAAAGCAGAAACTGTTTAGTCAAAATTTTAAGAAGAAACTTTGACAGTGATTTGTTTGATTTGTTTGAGTAGAAATAAAAATTGCCTTTAACAGACATTTTATATTTAAATTCACACTTCAAATCTTGTTTTGAGTTGACTTAGTCTTTCATCCGGGAGAATGGTTGGCACAATGGTTAAAACACCAAAGAATATATATTTAACAATGTCTTTTTTAAATGTCCCCATCAAATCCTGTTTTCTCTTGTTTTTGTCTTTCATCCTTCCAAGGTCACTAACAAGGTCACCAAAATAAATAGAAATCAATTACTGAAGACTATTTAATTGACTGATTTTCTTCCTTATTCATGAACTTTGACCAATATTAGAAATTATTTTGATTAAACAAAAAAAATGTTTTCTGCCTTTATTTGTTATTTTTCATTAATACTGGTTTTACAGTATTTTAATTTGTCTAACTTCGTCTAAACACTTCTCATTTATCTTCTAAGTATTTAAACTGCCAATAATTTATACTCCGTTTCTATCTTTAAATCTTTCAAAATTTTTCAATTTATTTGCAGCTTTCTTCTCTATTTTATTCCTACTGTACTGGTACAATCAAACACATTCAAACCTATTTAGAAATATATTTACCACAAATATATTTATCACAATCTCAATAACACATTTGTTTTCTTGCCTTCTCAATATCAACTACTCTAGACAAATTTCCGATGACGTAAACTAGGGGCGGCGAATTGGCAGAGTCGTGAGAAAATTGGATAGAATGCTTTGTGGTATACGTTCCGTCCCTCTGTGCTCTGAATTAAAATACCACTGATATCAACATTGCCTTTGCTTTATATCCTTTCGAGGGCGATAAACAAAGTACCAGTCCAGTACTGGTGTTGATTCTAATATTGGTATGAATGAATGAAAATGTATAAGCAATCTCCTCAAACATAAAATCCACGTACATCAACGAGACAAAGACTAATGTTCCTATCTTATCAA
>OZ024751.1:34166084-34171084 GCA_964016885.1 Eledone cirrhosa
TTCACACTCACACCACACACACACATAGATTATTTCACACTCACCACACGCACACATACATTATTTCACACTCACACCACACACGCACACATACATTATTTCACACTCACCACACACGCACACAGATTATTTCATACACAAACTTCTTTGATTTTTTAAATATTTTCACATTATTCATTCTTTTTTCTTTTCTTTCTTCATGATTCTCTTTCGATTTTTTTGTTTTGTTTTTTCAGTCTTATCTATTTTCTCTTCTTCTGCTTCTTTTTCTCCATTTCTTCTTCTTCACCTTCATTTCTTCGCCGTCTTTTTCGTTTCCTTCTTTTTTTCTTGTCTTTCCATTTAACTACTTTGTCCTTTATTCTCCCTTTTTACTTTATTATTCTAACTCGACTCCTTCAACTTCTCCTATCCTTTTTCTTATTCTTCTTCTAGTAGCCTTTTACTCTAATTATTAGTATTGTTGTTGTTTCTGTACACCACGCCTGTTTTTGTTCTGTAAGTTTGTTATTTTTCACCTGTTTTACAAATGTTTTTGTTTGAAACTTTTAGATATTTCTGTGTCTAAGGTGACCAACCTCTGAGGGAGTTGGCATTCTCTCGTTTCCTTCATCCCCTAAAGGGTTAAAGTTACATTTCGTTGTGTCGTCGTCGTAACACCCCCACCCCGCAAACCCCACCCACACCCAATTAAAACTATATGGCGGATACCGAAGTTTCTTCTCCTAGGAAGAGCTTCAATTATATGTAGGAGAAAAGCGAAAACAACAACGTCACCATTGTCACCGCCACCACTACAGACACCACCAACAGCAACAATAACAACAACAGCAGTAACAATAGTAGCAACAACAGCAGCAACAATAGTAGCAACAACAACAATAGTAATAGCAGTAGGAGGTATATGTAAACTTGATTTTCCGCCTCTGTCAAGGTCTTCCATCGGGAACAACAACAACAACAACAACATATGTAATAAAAATAATGACAACAACAGTGACAACAACAACAATGATTATTTCTGTATTGGGCACTAGGGCAGAAACCTAAAGGACCACACAAAAGAACGGGGACAATGGAGATTTACATAAAACTAGTAAAACTAGAAAACAGGTAACAAAAATAAATAACATAATTTCCCAATAGGGGGAGAATTACCCAAGAGTAGTTTGGGAATCCCAACTATCCGAAATCACCTTAATCCCCAAGAGCCGCCAAGGAAGATGCCATACTATCTCTGAATTCTCAAATCTACTGGCGCATTCACAAAGTAGGTCCATTCACTTGGTCATCCTCACTATATGGAACTTCAAAAGTTGATGGTTTAGCCGAAAAGGAAAGTATCTAACTTCAATCCTTTCAGTCTCAATGATGGCCACCACATCTTTGTTCAGTGAACTAATATCGTTGAGCCGGTGGCTCTGCTTTCAAGACGATCCTAGAATATTTTCATTTACACAGCCTATCCTGAGTGGGACCATGTTCGATTAAGAGGAAGAAAAAGCGATCATTTACCCTAAACTTGTGGAGGGCAGACAGTTGATCCGTCGCTCCCTACAGTTGTGAGCACCTCCACAATAATCTTACTACATAACAATAATGATTTCTAGTATAGGCACAAGGCCAGTAATTTTTGTTGGGGGGGGGACGTCGATTAAATCGACCCCAGTGCATTACTGGTACGTCATTTTATCGACCCCGCAAGGATGAAAGGCAAAGTTAACCTCGGCGGGATTTGAACTCAGAACGTAAAGG
This sequence comes from Eledone cirrhosa, assembly GCA_964016885.1. NCBI lineage: Eukaryota > Metazoa > Mollusca > Cephalopoda > Octopoda > Eledonidae > Eledone > Eledone cirrhosa. Next base: position 34,167,840 of record OZ024751.1, read on the forward strand.
GCCGTAACTAAATACTGCAATGCATTTTGTCAGACGCTCCACCGATTCTGCCAATCTCTCTCAAATACATAATAACTACATCAACAACAATAATACTCATACTAATCTTACAGACAATATATATTTATCAACGTTCCTACAATACATTTTAGATATTTAAATATTTTTATATTTTTTATATTTCAAATAAATAAATAAATTGTCTTCCGAAAATCCAGTGATGATATTTGTATATAATGTAATATGACAAATTGCTGCATCAATATTATGTATGCAGAATAGAAAAAATAGATGGATGAGCTCACCTTTTCTTTAAGCATAACGGTTTCAGATTTAGGCATAAGGCCAACATATGCAGAATAGAAATGGTTGAGTTCACCATCACATTCTACTGCCCACAGAACTTCGTCTCACTTATAGCAAGCAAAATCTTGCCACTTGGAAGCAACAAGTATAAACATATACATATATATACTGATATATTATAAATATATATATATATATATATATATGCACGTGCGTATGTGTGTCTCTTTCTATATCAATATGTTTAATGGTTTGTAAGCAAAATAAGTTAATGTCCTTTTCAATGAATATATATATTCCTCTTGCTTTTGTTGTTGTTGTTGTTTGTTTTGTGAATCCTGTTTTATTTTTGGGATTTAAGGCGTCATTTGCTTACAATATATTTGTATGCATACACATACATATATGTACACAGAGACATATATATGTATGTGTGTATATATATATACATATATATATATATATATATATATATATATATATATATATATATATAGAGAGAGAGAGAGAGAGAGAGAGAGAGAGAGAGAGAGAGAGAGAGAGACATTATTTTATTTTATTTGTTCAGCAATGCACATGTGTTGCTGCAGTAAATTGAGTTAATTTTCTCTCTACATTCAGCAACGTGTCACACATTTATCATTTCATACCAATATTTTATTTGTAGCCATGTAATTTGTCGACACCAAGCTTCTGTTGTCACCTTTCTTTTGTAGCCATATCCCATCACTATACATCTATCATTCTTAGCCATCATTCTTAACCATCTATTTTTCCTAACCTCGTAGCCATCCATCATTCCTAATCATTCGTCAATTTTGGGAATTTGACCTCTGTAGACTTATCTCATTAGAGAACATCTGCTGTTCACGGTTATATGTCATTCCTCTGTAGCTCTTTCTAAACATGTCATTCGTCGTTATATGATATGTGACTCTGTAGCTATCTCTAAACATCTGTGATTCGTCGTTATATATGTGACATGTTATCTGTGGTTATCTGTAACTAGCTCTCTAAATATCTGTCACTCATGGTTATATAAGATGTAACATCCGTAGTCATCTGTCCTCTCTAAACAGAAGAGAAAGGAAGTGAGAGAATGATATAAAGAAAGAATCGACCCCATTACTATACTGGTACATTGTTTATCGATCACGAAAGGAAGAGAGGCAAAGTTGACTTCGGCAGTACTTGAACTTAGAGAGCAGAGAGCCGGAATGAATACCGCAAAGAATTCTATTTGCCAATACGCCACCTTGCCCAGTTTCTGTCTTCCAAATTTTAGTCTCAATGTATTGGTGAAACCGAGGCTATAGCAATAGTAGAAGGTAATTACCCAAAGTACCAAGTAGTGGAACTGAAACAGAAACACGACAAAAATGGGGTCAACAAATGAATTCCTTAAAATACAACTATTTAAATTCCAGTCACACGCTGAAAACTCACCGCTTTAATTTTCCCATTTGAGATTTCAAGAAAATAAATTCTATTAACAGCCACCATCAGCACATCTAAGTCATTCTTAATTATGAGTATGTTAAAACAAGTTTTCATTTCAGTACAATTCTACAGAAGACGTCAACGAGCTAGATTTATGGTGTCTCTACCGAAAGACGTCGTCTTAACTGTGATAAATAAATTTAATAATTTTCACGAATTCAGCAAAATTTCTATCTTCAGACTTTTAGGTTTTTTTTTATTGTATTGCTTTTTATTAAGAAAAAGTAATACGCAATTCAATGGCGCCAAATTATATTTTCAAAACACACATACATATGTGTGTGTGTGTGTGTGTGTGTATTATATACAAAGAGAGAGAGAGAGAAGAGGAGAGGGGGAGGTGATAGGGGGAGGGGAGAGGGAGGAGAGGAGGGAGAAAAGAGATGGGGGTATGGGTGGGGGGGGAGATAGGGGGGAGAGAGGCGAGAGAGAGGGGGAGAGACAGAGCGTTATATAAGGAAATCGTAATTTTTGTTTGCAAACCCATAATATGCCAATCACAATATATATTCCCGCAAGGAAATATAGAAAATGTCCATCTTTTTTTTAGCTAGAACCCTAAATATGCACGCATGTGGTTGACTGCTGAGAGAAAAGAGTACTCAATACCGAATTAGAGTTTTAATATTCATTTTATTATGGTTAAATAGTGAGTCTTGTTACTCTGTACTTTCGCCTGTTTATCTCAGGGTCATCAGTGTGAAGCGTGTACTGAAGTAGCTAAATGCAGTCATCGATGTCCACACAAATAGTACACCACGTGGTGTTATACCAGTGACATTTGGTGTCGTTGAATCCAGCAATCATTTTGAGGTTTTCTGACCACTGTAACCAAGGCAACTATAATCAAACAACTGTAACCAAGACAACTGTTATAAAGACAACTGTAACCAAGATTAAATGTTATCAAGACAACAGTAAGTAAGGCAACTATTAACTAGACCACTGTAACCAAGGCGACGGTAACCATCAACATGTGTGGCACCATTGTGTTAATCACATTATAACACAGACTATTGTAACCAAGGTAATTGTAGCCAAGACAACTGTAACCAAGGCAACAGTTACGATCATTATATTGTGTGATGTCATTTGAATGATACTATATTTTATTGCTTACAACAGAGTTTCGTAGAGAATAGATAAATATATATATTATATATGTTATATACCTCTGGTTTATGTTTATAGGTGTGTATATATGAATGGATGAGTGTATTGCATGTATGTTTGCATGTGTGTATGTATGCATATTTACACACGCTTGTGCGTATAGTCATCTATATATATATATAGAGAGAGAGAGAGAGAGAGAGAGAGAGAGAGAGAGAGAGAGAGAGAGAGAGAGAGAGAGAGAGAGAGAGAGAGAGAGAGAGAGAGAGAGAGAGAGAGAGAGAGAGAGAGAGAGAGAGAGAGAGAGAGAGAGAGAGAGAGAGAGA
>OZ024751.1:34176084-34181084 GCA_964016885.1 Eledone cirrhosa
GGAAAAATACAGACTATATATATATATATATATATATATATATATATATATGATAGTTAATAGTTGGTGAAAATTAAAAGCCAACTCATTCTTCCTGAGAATATTTTAGTTACAAGTCTGTTTGGTGTATTACCATTTCTGACATTACATTCTTAAACTGTTCCTACAAAAATACTACAGTCCCTTCTACCAACATATTTCACTGTTCTATCATTCACTCATTGAATGCCTTTTATTTGATGTGTGTGTGTGTATGTATGTATGTGTGTATATGTGTGTGTGTTTGTGTGTGTGTGTGTGTGTGTGTGTGTGTGTGTGTGTGTGTGTGTGTGTGTGTGTGTGTGTGTGTGTGTGTGTGTGTGTGTGTGTGTGTGTGTGTGTGTGTGTGACATTTTATTTGTTGCTGTTGCATTTGGTTTGGTTATGGTTGCTTTAACTTCTTTTTAAGTAGTAGTTGTTTAGATTACTATTACATTCTCTATTGACAACTCATTCTTCGAGCTAAATACTATAAAACCGTAATCTATGCCCTAACACAACCAGCACCACACCACACCACACCACACCACACCATCACCACCACACCACACCACCACCACACCACCACCACTACACCACCACCACCGCACCGCCACCAACACACCACCACACCTCCACTACACCACAGCCACCACTACACCACCACCACACCACAACCCAATATTAACATCTGTTAATGACAGGAATGTTATATGGACGATTTCTTTATTTTGGACTTTTTATGTTTTTTAGTATTTTTTGTCGTTTGTATTTTATTTTATTTTAATCCTTTCTGTCGTTTTTTGTTTCCTTCTATCCCTCTAGTTCCTTTATATCTCCTTCTCCCTCTAGTTCCTTCTCTCTCTAGTTCCTTTATATTTCCTACAAAATGGTTGGTTGATGAATGAGTGAATTTCACAAGCGTTTGATCGAACAACTGGAACACTCATCACCGAAACCGATGGAGTTCCATTCACAAGATTGGTGTTATTTGACATTGCAGTAAACATCAGCCAGATTTTAATTGTTAATTTAGTACCATCAGGTGTGAGAACTTCCAAAATGTTAATGAGTTATCCCGGAGAGAATCAAATATATTTATTATCAGTTCAAGTAGATTAGAAGATCTGTAGTATTGTAGTATTGCTGAACAGATGGTTTAACCCTCATCTCATTCAGGCATGTCCTGCTTTTATTTGTGTTTTTTCATTCTAATTATTCCTGCCTCATATAGCTAGACGACATGTTGATGGGAAGAAAGAGATGTAAAGAGACAGTAACGGTAGATTATCAGCCTAAATATCTTGTATTTTATGGCGTCCCTTTATGTTCTGGGTTTCAAATTCCGCTGAGGCTAACTTTGTTTCATTTCGCCTTTCATCTTCCTAATGTCGATAAAAATAAGTACCAATGAACTACTGGAGTAGATTAAATTGGCGAAGAAGACACCTCTTCCCGTATAAAGTTAGAAGTCTATATCTTAATGAGAAGTAAAATAAATCCTACCGAGGATAACTTTGTCTTTCATCCTTTCGAGGTCTGGTTTCAAATCCTACCGAGGGCGATTTTGATTGACATCCTTTCCAAGATCGAAAGACGTCAGTGTAGTAGTGTTGGCGGAGGTGGTGCTGAAGGTGATGACTGTGGTGGAGATGGAGGAGACGGGGAGTTAGGAGGAAGATCTCATATGTTAATGTTCAGTTGCTTTCGGCTGTTAGCTATCAAATGCTACATTAATATTCACCTGGGCTCCCTTTCTTCTGGTTTAAATTGGAAGAGAATTAGAGAATTGTTTTTCTCTTTCTTTATTTTGTTTTGTCAGAAAGTACCTTTCTCTTCCTTTCCTTTTTTCCCTTTCATTTCCTTTCACTCGGCCGGCAATGAACGCCGGAAGTGGCTTCTCTCCTTTAATTTCATCCGACATTTGAAGCGAGCGTTTCTGTGAATTAATTTACTCATTAATAAATCCTCTACTAACTATATCTTATTGAACGTCGGAGCTAATTTCAAAGTGAACTTTAAAACGGATCTTTTATAACACTTCATTTAGCTGGATATTGAATGTCGATCGTTTAAAGATTCTGTTGTCTTCCATACAAACTAGATCATTAGCTTATCTTGTTTGTCATCTTTTACAGTATCGGTTGCATTCTTTGATTTGTTTGATCAGAATACTAACCACTTGCTATTCCAGATTTGCTGAAGCATGTCATGGTGAAAATATACTCAGTTGTTCACCGTATCAATAGATTATGGTCAATGATTCTCAACCGTATAACCTCGTAAACTACAAATTCTTTATCATTGTCTCGTTAGAACCTGCCATTTGCCATCACCAAACCTCTATGTAGACGGTAGCATAGTTAGAAACAGCAGTCAAACCCCCAATAAATTACATGCTAGCATCTTTAAACCGTATTGCGGATATTTATGTATCCGAAATAAAGTAGTTCTGAATACAATATAGCTAGAAAAAAAACACGAAATAATCCCAGCTTGAATAATTGGTCGAGCTAGAATCTGGGGCAAACAACAATAACAATAACACCAACATTATAGAATGCATAAAATTGATAATCCTTATATATGTGTCGAAATGGCTTGAGTTCTGCCGTCGGGGTTAAACATTTTCATATATATATATATATATATATATATATATATATATATATATATATATATATATATATACAATATTAAATAAATGGAAAACTATATTTATAAAACCATATTTATTTCATTATATATATTTCGGGGATATCATATTAACAATATGCTATGCCTTCATCAGACAAAATACAATATAAACAGTTTTATAGATAAATATATTCGACATACCGTAATAAACATGATATATATAATGAAATAAATATGGTTTTATAAATATAGTTTTCCATTTATTTAATATTGTAAATATACTCCAAGTATTTGTCGAGTGCTTTTATATCAGTTATAAATATTTACTAGTTGTAACCCAACAATTTTAAATATAACTTTACATGTATATATATATATATATATATATTGTATAAGTTATTTTATTAGAAGCAGTTAAATGTTAACTGAGCACTAAATACGCGTGAATTGACTGCAAATTATATTTGTCTAAGATATGTGTTGAAATATTGAAGTCACTATTACCTGTTTCATCGAAGTGTGTGTGTTGCATGAGTTGTTTTATTAAAACAAGTTAAATGTTAACTGTGTGTGTGTATGTGTGTGTGTGTTAATTTACCATTTCACAATCGAAACGGTTTAAGCTTGGCCGTAGGGCATTATATATTTAATAATAATATATACACGTGTGTGTGTGTGTGTGTGTGTGTGTGTGTGTGTGTGTGTGTGTGTGTGTGTGTGTGTGTGTGTGTGTGTGTGTGTGTGTGTGTGCGCGTGTGTGCGCATGCGTGTGAATAGTGAACTAGAGACAAACAGAAATCCTAGTTATATTTTTATTCATTTATCAGATTTAATCGTAAAAGAGATACGAGGTAAGCTTCGCTAATCCTTCCACCATAACACCCACCTTCACACCTTCGCATCAACACTAATTGGATTTCCATATTTGGAATAACGTGATTGTGATGTTGTGACGTAATCGTGACGTAATTCTAGTATCTTTAAAGCTGGTATTTTACTAAGTAACACCATTTAAGGAGATACAAAAATATACTGGTTATACAAAAACAAACAGGAACTCTTCTATATGATCGTATAACCTGCTAGAAATAGCAACCAAATCTCCCTCTAATCACACACAGCCGTCTTAGAAACCAAATGATTATATAGATGGATAAATGTAATCTTGTGTTCTTGGAAATGAGACACTGATCACGGGAGTGATATATTTGATCCTAGCTCTTAGTGAAAATCAACTGTTTTAGTGCTAACTGGAACCTAGCATTTTATTACTACCACCACCAGATTGGAACCGTGTGTGTGTGTGTGGCTATATTTGGAGATGGTCAAGTTGCCAATATTACGAATAAAAACACTCGCTATTTGATTTTTCAGTTCATCTGAATAACATTGGTTGTCCACAATTCCGAACGGTCGCCGATTCAGATCACAAATTTTTGATCTGCATAGTAGACCTAGATAGAAGATGTAGGCAAGGACGTGGTTACTGGAACTTAACCAGTCATTCCTGGCACGTAAAGCCTACAGAGTGGGGTGACCAATTTAGTTAAACGTAAGTTGCCAAGGGGTGTCGTCAACAACAGGTGGTGGGTTGCTCTCAAGAGAGAGAGAGATTAGAGTAGAATCAATAGCATTTAGTAGGTAAATAGAACGAGAAATAAAAGATGAAATAGAGTGAAAAGAGGAAAGAACTTAAATTATTTGAGATAAAAACTGTGTTGTATTAAGTCAACCATTTCGGAGAAATATGTGTGTCTGTCTGTCAGTGTGTGTATGTCAGTGTGTATGTGTGTGTGTATGTATGTGTATGTGTGTATGTGTGTATATGTGTATATACATATATATATATGTATATATATATATATATATATATATATATATATATATATATATATATATATATATATATATATATATATATACATATATATTAGAAAGTGAGGTTTTTTTACAAAATGAAAAATAACCGAGGTGTCCTACACGAGTGAAAGTATAAAGAAAAAGAGATGAAATCGAAAATGCAACTGGAGTCTTATTTTTTTTTAAATATATATATTTATTTGGTTCCTTTACTGGTTTCGCAGTTCTTCTGCTTTTCAAAAGGTGAGTTGAGATGGACGGTCTGTGGTTTAAGCAGCAGAAAGTAATGAAGAAGGAAACAAGAGAATAAAGACCATCAAACCTGGTTGAAATGTGAGCAAGGAAGGAATTTCGCACAGGTCTAACGGGAGGAAGAAGGGGTCTGGTCTGCGAATTCGGTAAACATAAGTTTTGTGAAGTCGCAGACGAGAGAGAGAGAAAAAAAATTCATACCGGCTTGGCCAAGTGCCCGCGAGAAAAGGAAT
>OZ024751.1:34186084-34193584 GCA_964016885.1 Eledone cirrhosa
GAGTCCATATTCTAATGGTCGGGGTGGTAATATTGAAAGTTCTCTTCCTACTTCTTACATGATGAACATCCTAATCCAGCAATATCACTGAAACAACCTTCGTTATTATTGTGATAACATATAAGATATATCAAATATATATCAAGTATATTATATATATATATATATATATATATATATATATATATATATATATATATATAAAATTAGACTATATCAAATATATATCATCAGTCCTCAACTTTGGCCTGTATTTTCTCATTTGTTATCTGTAAAACACGCACAAAATAACATCAGATATTTTGGTCGCAAAATATATTTGATCTGTGCATGTGTGTGTGTGTGTGCGTGTGTATATATATATATATATATATATATATATATATATATATATATATATATATGCATACATGTATGCATATGTGTGTGTTACTATTTGCTGAAGTATATCAACTTTTGACGTCTCCAGTCACTTCATAACATGGAACGTTTTTCTTAATGTCAGAGAAATAATTCAGATGCTTCTTCCTCACCACCTCGCTCTCTCTCTCACTACTGCATCCCCCACTGGAATAACCTCCACCACCACCACTCTCAATACTACCGTCACATTTTTAAGGCATGGGGGGAGTAGTTAGGGCTGCACACATGTGATTACTTTGTTAAAGGTACCAACAGCTGAAATATCTGTACTCGAATAAAGGTACCAACAGGTAAACAGAGTAATATACTAGGTGTGTGTGTGTGTGTGTGTGTGTGTGTGTGTGTGTGTGTGGGGGGGGGGGGGGGGGGGGGGTGTGTGTGTGTGTGTGTGTGAATGTATATATGTATCCATTAATTAATGAATGAATGAATGTGTGTGTGAATGTATATATATATATATGACAATATATGAACAACCGTCCGGTTATGGAACCAACCAACCAACCGGAAATTTATAAATTCTTAAATTTATAAATTTAATTATAATAAATTGGAGTGAAAGCAACTGGTGTGTGTGTTTCTTATTGGCAACATGACCCTCCCAAAGCATAACAATATATATATATATATATATATATATATATATATATATATGCATTAATGAATGCATGTATGTATGTATCTGTGTGGTGTGTTTCACTTTCTGATATTTTCACATTAAAAGAAATCTCCCAGCATCTCAGAACAGTAAATTGATTTTGTCGGAACAGACAGAACACATTTCAAAAGGCATTTTCACACACACAGACACACATACATACATATATATATAAGTGTATATACATATATATATATATATATATATATATATATATATATATATATATATATATATATACATATATATAAGTGTATATTCATATATACATATGCATATTATACACACATGTATGTTTATATATATACACACACACAGATATGCATATATATATAGATGCATATATATATATGCATATATATATATGCATATATATAGAGAGAGAGACACACACACACATGCATTTATATATACATATACGTGCGTGTGTGTGTGTATGTGCGTATTTATGTATGTTTATATGAATGTTTTTGTTATTGATGGAAAATATTTTGAAAATAATTTTTTTCACGCTTCTTTGTAATATTTTTTCACTTTGAGTCTTTATATATATACACACATGTGTGTCTGTGTGTCTGTGAGTGAATGTGAGTGTGCATTATCTATATTTTGGATGAGTGTGTTATCATATATCATTTTTGGGGTAATAATTAATTGTATATTTGCCAAGTGATCTATTTTCCTCCAATTCTGACATGGAAACCAACGAACTTCACAGTAGAGGAAGAGATGCTACGAAGTCCGCCATTACTATTTATAAACCACCCGACATTTTGTCGACGAAACGATCTTTTGTCATTTGTTTTCAATCCGATTTTTAATGATATATTTATATAAAGTGTCTCGCTATTGTTGCTTTGTATTCATCAAATATATCATATACTTTATATTGTATTATATTATTTTGTATAATATATTATATTATATAATGTTATCGTATGTATATCTACCTCTCTATGTATATATATCGATTGAATCTACAACTATATAATCTGTATTTCTGTCTCATTGTGTATTTATTGAAATAATTTCATTTCGGTTTTTTTTTCTGTGTATTCCAGCCCCCCCCCTCTCTCTCTCTCTCTATATATATATATATATATATATATATATATATATATATATATATATATATATATATATATATATATATATAATTGCAGGCTTAGTAAAATCGAGTCTTTGGCGGTGTGCAAGCAAATTCGACCTACTATGTGAATGAGTTAGCAAAAGACTCGACAAGGTAGGTCCTTAGAGTAATAACATAATGTTTAAATAGCTTGACAAATTGAACATTGTGGTAGGCAAAATCTAACACACAATACCAAAGTAACGAAAGAACTAACAGGTTGAGAAAAAATATACCTGGACAAATCAAACGTTATACGTTTAAAGTGTTTCTATGAATCCGAAATCAAATATCAGACTTACGTAACTGGCAAGCTCGTGGTATTCATGATCGAACAGAGGATCCATTTCATCAACAGGATTTCGTTCTACCAAAGAACGGGGCGAAATACTAAATGTTGCAGCCAGCAGCAGCGAATCGGACATTTAGTTGTCACGTGTTATTTCCAACAAGGGAAATAACCCCCGGTTTTTGGCGGGGCATTTAAAGTGTTAGACAAAGGAAATATTATAATTTCCGCTAACTTTCAGAATAAGCTCTCGACCAGATGTTATTAAACAAACACAAATAATTAACCAATCAACAGAATTGTCTAATTAAATTAATTAGTTAATTATTAAATCTAGGAGAAAATAATATAATTGGAGGCTTAGTAAAATCGAATCTTTGGCAGTGTGCAAGCAAATTCGACCTACTATATGAATGAGTTAGCAAAGCACTCGACAAGGTAGGTCCTTAGAGTAATAACATAATGTTTAAATAGCTTGACAAATTGAACATTGTGGTAGGCAAAACCTAACACAATACCAAAGTAACGAAAGATTAAAACCAATATTAAACTTGTAAGACTATTATTCAACAGAGTACTCGATTCTTAGGATAGAAAGTGTAGCTATATTAAAATGAATATATGTATACGGCCGTATACATATATTCATTTTAATATAGCTACACTTTACTATCCTAAGAATCGAGTACTCTGTTGAATAATAGTCTTACAAGTTTAATACTGGTTTTATCCTTATATATATATATATATATATATATATATATATATATATATATATATATATATTTATTTATTTATAAACGTTTCAGTGGTGTTGCTGCAGATGTTATTCTGATTAGGTAGGCAGACAACGTTTCCAGTGTCGACATTGTTTCACCAGATGTAATCTGTTTATGTAGGTGTATATACACACACACACACACACACACACACACACACACACACACACATATATATATATATACCATATAATCATAAAGACAAACGTACACACACGTGTAATATATATATATATTTACATATGTATAGATAGATAGATAGATAGCTATACGTGTGTGTGTGTGTGTGTGTGTGTGTGTGTGTGTGTGTGTGTGTGTGTGTGTGTGTGTGTGTGTGTGTGTGTGTGTGTTATTTGCCTATAAATTCAAAGCCAACGCGACTGTCAAACAGAAGTAAAAGAAAATATTTATATAGAGAAGTGGTAAAGAGAGACATATCTAAAGTGTGATGGAGAGGGGGGAAGACTGAGATGCAGAGAAGGGGGAATGAGAAAGATCAGAGAAGAAGTCGGAAACGTTGAACGGAGGAGACCGGAAACCTTGTAGATTGTAAAACATTTACCAGGGTAAATACTGTCGATATGTTTCTCTGGTCGTTCTTTGTTATTTGGATAAACTTCCGGTACATTTGTGACGTCACCAATACCAAACAGATATATTATGCAGAACAAGTTTTCTTTTCTTTAATGTTCTAAATAAATAAACATTGTTTAATCTCCATACAAACCACCGAAGCTGACCAGACATAGTACCACTGTGGTCAAACCCTCTGGCCACATTACAAACCGCTGAAACTGACCAGACAGTACCACTGTGGTCAAACCCTCTGGCCACGTTACAAACCGCTGAAACTGACCAGACAGTACCACTGTGGTCAAACCCTCTGGCCACATTACAAACTGCTGAAACTGACCAGACAGTACCACTGTGGTCAAACCCTCTGGCCACGTTACGAACCGCTGAAACTGACCAGACAGTACCACTGTGGTCAAACCCTCTGGCCACATTACAAACTGCTGAAACTGACCAGACAGTACCACTGTGGTCAAACCCTCTGGCCACGTTACGAACCGCTGAAACTGACCAGACAGTACCACTGTGGTCAAACCCTCTGGCCACATTACAAACCGCTGAAACTGACCAGACAGTACCACTGTGGTCAAACCCTCTGGCCACGTTACAAACCGCTGAAAGTGACCAGACAGTACCCCTGTGATCAAACCCTCTGGCCACATTACAAACCACCGAAGCTGACCAGACATAGTACCACTGTGGTCAAACCCTCTGGCCACGTTACAAACCGCTGAAACTGACCAGACAGTACCACTGTGGTCAAACCCTCTGGCCACGTTACAAACCGCTGAAAGTGACCAGACAGTACCCCTGTGGTCAAACCCTCTGGCCACATTACAAACCACCGAAGCTGACCAGACATAGTACCACTGTGGTCAAACCCTCTGGCCACGTTACAAACCGCTGAAACTGACCAGACAGTACCACTGTGGTCAAACCCTCTGGCCACATTACAAACCACCAAAGCTGACCAGACATAGTACCACTGTGGTCAAACCCTCTGGCCACATTACAAACTGCTGAAACTGACCCTACAGTACCCCTGTGGTCAAACCCTCTGGCCACATTACAAACCGCTGAAACTGACCCTACAGTACCAGTGGTCAAACCCTCTGGCCACATTACAAACCGCTGAAACTGACCCTACAGTACCAATGTGGTCAAACCCTCTGGCCACATTACAAACCACCGAAGCTGACCAGACGTAGTACCACTGTGGTCAAACCCTCCGCCTGTAAGCTGGAGAGTGGAGAAAGGAGGTGACAACTCTCTTGTACAATTGGTGATGGTTCCTAAACCTGCCTCGGTCATTCTCCTCCTTATTGAAGAGAACTGTTCTAATTTATTGTTGTTTGTTGCCTGTCTTTGTTTACATCAATAATTATATGTAAAGCCCTAAAGTCCTTGTATTGTCTCTTTTGTTTCTGTCCTGATGACCAATAAAGAAATAAGTACCTTTTTTTTTATAACTATGACCATCATCATCACGATCGTTATCATCATGATATCCAGTATGAATGAGGGAGGGGAGGGAGAAAGAGGAGGAGGAAGAGGAGGGTAGGTAACAAACAAGTCACAAACATTTTTCCTTGTCCAATATCTTTTGTCTTAATGTTTTACACAAGAAATATTTGTATATATAAGTTTTTTATTCGTGCTATAATGTTTTACATTGATTTTCTCCCCCCCCCCCCACTTCATCCTCTCGGTCACTTTTTCATATTGCTGCTTCCCACATATAAGTGTGCTTGCATGCGTGTGTATGTGTTTGTATATGAGTGTGTGTTAGTGCTTGTGTGCGTATATATATATATACACATATATATGCAAACAAACATGTATAACATATATATATATATATAATATATGCACACAATGTTTACCACCCCTTGGGAAAACAATACGTAATTCAACACTAATCAATGGTTTTAACATACCTAATTTACCGTCCTATAATACATATATACACTAATTCTATATATGTGTATATATATATACATAGATATGTCTATGCGCGCCCATGTGTGTGTGTGTGTTAAGTTCTACCTTCCAGATATCATTGCCTACGTTGCATGTTAACTTGTCTATACATATATTCATACGTATTTATATATATATATATATTATATATATATATATATATATATATATATATACGTATTTTATATATATATACGTATTTTATATATATATATATATATACGTATTTTATATATATATATATATATACGTATTTTATTTATATATATATATACGTATTTTATTTATATATATATATATATACGTATTTTATATATATATATATATACGTATTTTATTTATATATATATATATACGTATTTTATTTATATATATATATATAGACGTATTTTATTTATATATATATATATAGACGTATTTTATATATATATATATATATATATATATATATATATATATATATATATATATATACGTATTTTATATATATATATACGTATTTTATATATATATATACGTATTTATATATATATATATACGTATTTTATATATATATATATACGTATTTTATATATATATATATACGTATTTTATATATATATATATATATATATATATATACGTATTTATATATATACGTATTTATATATATATATATATACGTATTTTATATATATATATATATATATATATATATATATATACGTATTTATATATATACGTATTTATATATATATATATATATATATACGTATTTATATATAAATATATATACGTATTTTATATATATATATATGTGTGTGTGAGGGAGAGAGAGTTATACATAATGTAATATATTATGTATGTTTACATACATAGTTATATGTTTTGTGAATTTGTGACGTATACATAAGTATGTGTATACCACTATATAAGTAGGTGTATGTATGCCTGTGTATATGTGTATGCTACTGATTACAGAGGCATATGATCTTGGTAATATCAATGTGTTGTCACTTTACATGAATACACACACACACACACACACACATTATATATAAAAATGTATATATACGTAAAATAACTTGCGTAATATAGCACCACAGTAATAAATGTATCATAGATATAATATAAAAATATAATATAATTATATGTTGTGCGTGTGTGTGTGTGTGTGTGTGTGTGTGTGTGTGTGTGTGTGTGTGTGTGTGTGTGTGTGTGTGTGTGTGTGTGTGTGTGTGTGTGCATATATAATATATATATATGCTCACATATATAAGCGTGTGTATTGGTGTACATATATACTATATATATACATACATTCAGATATATAATATATATCTACACATACATACATACCTTCCAGACAATTCCATTGATTTTATGCAAGCACCTACCTCAGCTAAATCGACAATTTTCTTCGCACATTTTATATAAAAAAAAATTTTTCTTTTAAATATATACGCGTATAATTCTGTATTGTCATTGTATTGCATATTATCATTATTATAGGGGGAACAATGTGGTAATTTCATTTTTGCAGTTTTATTGTCTTTCCTATGGTGTCTGCTATTGAAAACGTTTATATATACATCCTTATAATTCGTTTTACAACGAGTTGGTCAGTTGTTCTCCCTCAGATAAAGTGAAACTCGCCCACATTGTTTAGCTAACTCGTACAATGCTTCTT
>OZ024751.1:34198584-34206084 GCA_964016885.1 Eledone cirrhosa
TTAGATACTTCACTCTCTCGCATTCTTTGTTTCTTTCACTCTCTATATGTATATGTGTGTATGTGTGTATATATGTATAGATTTATATCTGCCTTTCTCTTTCTCTATATATATACACACATATGTATAGATATATATCTGCCTTTTTCTCTCTCTATATATATACACACATATGTATAGATATATATCTGCCTTTCACTCTCTCTATATATATATATAATAATATATATATATATATATTATATATATATATATATATATATATATATATATAATATATATATATATATATTTAATAATAATATATATATATATATTTAATAATAATATATATATATATATATATATATATATATATATATATATATATATATATATATATGTAGTAATAATGCAAACACCAAAATCCAGGAAGGACTCGACAAGAATTGTAGATATAAAAGTATATATAAACCAGTGGGGCAAATATCTATTATTAGCACAGATTAAAAGTTCAAGCAAACAATTTCTGCTTTCAACCTAAAGCGGTAGTATGAAATACACACACAAACACACATCCTCATATTTTATATATATATATATATATATATATATATATATATATATATATATATAGTTCAAAGAAACGATAAAACAGATACAAAGTCTTATTAGTTTCACGCTTTATATGTAAAAAGGGAAAGAAAGTTCGACGTATCCGGCTTTAGTCCTTCAGGAGTACAGAAAATAGAGACAGGATCACAAGGTAAAGACACAGAAAATAAAGGTAGTCAGTAGTATATACACACATATACATACACATATGTGCGTATATATATATATACAGTATCACCACCACTACATCACTACCACCACTGCACTACAACTACACCACCACAACACTACTATACACTGTACTGTGTGAGATCTCCATTCCGGAACAAAACAAAACATCCAATTTAAATTGGAAGGAAATTCACAATTTGACAAAGGAAATTGTTTCACTCATTGTTTTCTTCTCCCTCTTTTACTGAAAACCGAAGATATCCGTCACCCCATTACTCCGACCAATCAACCAGTCACACAAACAAGCAGTACATATGGATACATGAGTGTGTGGTGGGTGTGTGTGTGTATGTGCGTGTGCGTGTATGTGCGCGCGCGCCGATTTGGCAGAGGCGTTAGGGCGTTGGATATTTATCTCGAGTTTCTGTGTCCTCAGTTCAAACCCTGCTGAGGGCCTCTTAGCCTTTCGTCTTTTTGGAGTCGATAAATGAAATAGCAACCCAGTGCTGGTGCAGCCGTCTTTCCTTCCAGCTTTCACATTCAGGCTGTTCCATTAGATCAAACAAATATATTTGGAAAGTACGGTGCATGCTACCTAGACGTACTGAATTGTAAGTGTGGGCTGTAGTAATTTGTATAGTCTCTTCAAATTGTCTCAGATATGCTCTAAGACTTACAGCTATGTTCATTGGGTCATTTCTCCTCCGCCAGTTGCGTTGTCCCGTAACCCTATCAACCTCGCATTTATATTGGAACGTGCATTGCCTTTCTTGGAATTCAAACCAGTTACATTTAGAAAATAATAACTGGTTGGCAGAACCTTTAGATAAATTATATGAATATTTATCATAATTTCCATTGTGTTACAATAACGACACTGGTAATAACAACAGCGCTGCTCTGCTAGTGCGAAATACGAGGTGAAATATATATGTTGATATGATAAAGCCGAGAAATACTGAAATATTATATAAAAGATTTACTAATGAGAAATCGAAGTCAAACCTTGACTATGTTGGTGAAAATTTCCTTGGCTAAAATCTCAGCATGTTCAGATTAAAAATGTATATTTGACAAATGCATCTCTGCCAAGAGAGAATTCTAACATGAACTTCAGATATAACGCTGCTTTTCTTTGCTTAACACGTCTATCTTACTTTTGGAACTCTGCAAAAGCAAATATCTCTGGTTAACCTTTGCTACTCTACACTTGTAATGTATTTCACACTTTCACACCACAGCTTGTATTAATTCTATAATAAATTAGATTTTACACTTTGTTCGTCTGTATGAGTGTGTATGTGCGTGTGGTTGTTACTGTATATTAGTATATTTGCATATCTCTCTTTTATCCATATATTTACATATATATGTGTATGTATGTGTCTGTCCGTGTGTCTGAGTTTACCTATGTTTATTACTATATATGCTGTTCGCTACTGTGTTTCTGTGTGTTTGTGTGTGTACATTAATATATATGTCTTTTCACTGTGTTTTACTGTGTTAATCGTCATTGAACACTTTAAAGCTGGTTGTTGCCTTAAGGTTATTAAATGAGGAACACCCCGACATTCATGGAAGAAAATAACTACATTTCTCACCAAAATATTGAGATTTCACGTTTTCCAATCTAGATTAAACTATTATATAACGAGTTGCTTTTTGGTTGGGGTGATGCTTCCTAAACTGTGCACCGCCAAGTGCTACAAAAGGACAAGATTCTATTTCATGCTGGTTGCCGTTGATACTTTCCGTCTCCTCTCACTAGACTGACGTCTTAATCAGTAACATCTGGAGCTGTACATCTGGCCTGAGGAAAGAACCTGTGAGGTGGAATAGGTGGGTATCACTGCCTGTTCTCCACGACAATGAGTTCGCCATGTTGCCTGTGACGCAACTGAGATATACCGCCCAACCAAGTTTAGCCCTATGATGATGATGATGATGATAAATAAAGAACTGTCACAGTAATAATAATGATTTCTAATTTAGGCACAAGGTTAGCAATTATGGGGGAAGAAAAAGTCGATTATATCAACCCCAGTACTTAACTGATACTTTATTTCATCGACCTCGGAAAGATTATTAAAGTATGTTTGAAAAACACTAAAAAAAGACTGAAAACATTAAAAAAGAACATGTACACATATTTCTCATTGATAACTTTGCTCCATTTATTGACTAAAGAACGAAGTACAAATATTTGTTTCTGTGTCATGATTTATATTTCTACTTTACGCTATAGATACTTCTTTTGAATAAATATTTGAATTTAGATAAATGTCTACCAAAATATCTTTACTTTTTCTAAAGTGCACCATAAGTAGATGTTGATTGTGTATATAGACAGCGTGTAGATGTTGAGTAGATATATAGATAGTGTGTAGATGTTGACTGGGTATATAGACACCTCTCCCCCTCAATACCCCCCCCCCCCACCCCCCACCCCCCTCAATACATCTATCTACCCGCTCTATACCCCCACCAACACCTCCACTCCCACACTACAAACCTCAACCAGATTTTATTTTCGGTAAACAATTAATTTTTATTGAATTTCATTCTAAAACCTTTGTTTGGTTGTCTTAGAATCGGTTTACATTGATTGACACATCATAAACCTGGGGAGGGGTCGGGATAGTGTGTGTGGGTGTCTATGTAGCTGTTTGTGTGTGTGTATAGGTATATGGGTGAGTGTATAGATGTGTGTGTAGATGATTGTGTGTATGTGTGGTGTGTAGGTGTGTAGATGTGTGTGTATGCAAGTGTGTGTGAATGTGTGTAAAGACGAAAGATAAACGTAAAGAAGGCTTGAGGCAAGAGAGATGTGTGTGTCTGTGTATAGATGTAAGCATCTATGTGTATGTAGACGCCTGTGTACGTGTACAGAAGTGTGCATGAGTGTGGGTTCGCGAAGACGATAAATAAATGAAGATAGGCTTGGGGCAAAACAGATATATGGAGATGTGTGTGTGTATAGGAGGGGGCTATAGACAGACGTAAAGAAATATTTTGCCTAGAAAGAATTATATGTGATTGTATGTGTGTATATATCAAATATCGGACGATACAAACGGAACAATTTACGATCTTCAACCATCCGTTCCAAGCGTGAAAATCCAAAGATATCACAGATATCAAAGGAAATTCGAGTTTTCAGCATTTTAAGGATGGTAAATGCGCGCTCATAGTACACCTCAGCCACTGGGAAAATTATCATAGCGGCTTTTCAGAATGGGAGTGGAAAAAGGGTGGGTAACGACTCAAAGTAGATCAGTCACAGCCCAGGGACGATAATAAGACAAAATGTAACCGTTATATTACATGAGACAGGAAAAAGACAAGGAAATAAAAAGAAGTGGAAACAAGACAAGACATGATATATATATATATTATTCAAAATATTAATAAATGGAGACATTTACATAATCAAAATATATGTTTTATTATATATATTTCGGGGGTACTGTGCTGTTTTTTCAGTACGTCCTCATCAGATAAAATATATATATATAATATATATAATATATATATATAATATATATAATATATATATATATAATATATAATATATATATAATATATATTATATATATAATATATATAATATATATATATAATATATATATAATATATATAATATATATATATATATATAATTTGAAATTTTCAACTACATTTAGTTGCTATCCAGATTTTGAGTTTATGATCTCTGGATCTGTAAAATTTAATTGCATGAACTCTACTTTTCTTAATACTGATGGAGAGATCATCTTTATCTGCTTCACTCTCTACTTCTAGTAGATCTTATACATGATATACCGACAATAAAACAGACAATTATTGAATCTGTCTTGTTATTGTGTGAAACATGGAAACTCACAGAGAGGCTGGAAAACCAGCTGGATAGAATGTACAAACACATTAAGGATAGAAAGAGCCACACGACCAATACAAAACTTTATGGTAGTCTACCATACATGAAAAAGATTGCACTGGAATAAAGAATACTGCTATTATATATATATATATATATATATGTGGTTGACGGCAGAGAGAAAATTGTACTCAATACCGAAGTAGAGTTTTAATATTAATTTTATTAAGGCTAAATAGTGAGTCTTGTTACTCTGGAGTTTCACCTGTTTATCACAGTCTCTGATGACTGATAAACAAGCGAAACTCCAATGTATCAATACTCACTATTTAGCCTTAATAATAATGATAATAATATATATATATATATATATATATATATATATATATATAAAACTGTACATATGGTGCTAGTGCCAAATCTTAATGTCCGCTTTGATATATATTATATACTATACCTATGCGTCTATATATATGTATGTGTACTACATACATAGACGATAGAGTTTTGGGAAAGTATAAAGAAAAATGTTATAAAATAAAAAGTAAATGATTTTTTTTATAGATGAAAAACGGAAGAGAATCATTACTTACGTATTTACTGCTTTAGATGACTAAAACCTAAACATTTTCGGGTTTTTTCATATTTTTTATGAGAAATCTGCAAAATATTTAATATTAATATTCATCACAAAATAATAAGAATTGCTTGCAGGCATACGACAGGAAAAAATATATATGACAGTAAAAGGTTATCGTCTGATAAAGCCTTGGTCTGAAATATTTCCAGGAAAAACTCTCTTTATCAACTTACTCAGTCCCTCCAGCTAAAATATTAACTGAAAAACAAACACTAAATAAAATCAATGATTCTTAACTTGGGGAATATAGCCCGTTTTTTAGGGGATTTTATTTTATTTTATTTTTACAATTTCTTCAAACTTCTATCTAGACAGTTTGACAGCGTAAAAATATATATAAAACGAAAAGAACATTGAAAATATTATTTGTATATTTGTTAAACCACATTGATTGATTGATTTGGAGTTCTTTTATTTGTCCAATTATTTATTTTTAAGTTTTTAATGAGGGTTCCGATGTTTTTGTTGTTTTTTTGCGGGGGGGGGGGGGTAAATTTTACTGTTTTATTTCTGTTTTCCTTGTAATCTGGATGAGAAAATAAATCGGGTCTAGTCTTCTAAAATCATTTATTTTGTTTTTTTACATCAACTATCGTTTATGATTACCAATAATAATAACAATGACTGATAAAATGGTACTGAAGAACTGCAAAAAAAAGCTCACCCATCTGTCCTTTGCACGAATTGACTACAAGAAGGATGAAAGTTGACTTCGTCGGAATTCGGATGCAGAAGGCTGGAATAAATACTGCGAAGCATTCTATCCGCCGTTCTAACGACTCTGTCAATTTGCCATATTGTATAGAAGACTAATTGCATATACCATTATGTATGTGTATATATATATATATTTTGTGGAAAGTGATAGAAGGCTAAACAATGCAAAATGGACGATAATATGCCGGTAACGAAAAATTCAGTTACCTGGTAATCTTCGTTTGCTTTTACATATATAAACTAATTCCTTGTACAATAAATTGTTTACAATTCTACTACAATTGGAATTCTGAAAATCCGACAACTCCTAAAATCTGACATTCCAATAATATTTCTAATAATCCATTTTTGACGCCATCAAACAAAATGGCCACGTTTTCTGGTGCGAAAATTAGTGTATCTAATCACCAACCAAATTACTTTTTAAACAAATAGCAAACTGAGTCACTTTTTTCTATAAAACAGAAAGAACCTTCGAACTCTAGTTGAATGCGAGATGCACCTTCCATCTCAATTTTACTTCAAAAGAACTGAAAACCGGTAAAATAAATATTCTTAAAAAACTCCAGTTACATTTTCAATCTGTTTCTATTATATTTTTACACATGAGGGACATTTAAAAAACGTTGCTTTCTTATATATATATATATATATATAAACGTGTATAATAAAGCCAAAACAATGCAGGTATGGACATAGAATAAAGAATGCAAATGCAAAAGATATTGTTGACAATTAGTCTTTTACCTTAGATTTATTTAAATGTCCTAAATTTTCGAGATAATATCTCCTCTTCAGAGGGAAGTAAAGTTGTCAAACCAGTGTTCTAAAAACATGTATGAACATGTATGAACACTGGTTTGACAACTTTACTTCCCCCTGAAGAAGAGATATTATCTCGAAAATTTAGGACATTTAAATAAATCTAAGGTAAAAGACTAATTGTCAACAATATCTTTTGCATTTGCATTCTTTATTCTATGTCCATACCTGCATTGTTTTGGCTTTAGTATACATATACAAACGTTTATACCTCATTACACAATGCTTCAAGTGAACTATAACCTCCTCCATATATATATATATATATGTATATATATATATGTGTGTGTATGTATATATATATATATGTATATATATATATGTATATATATATATGTTTATATATATATGTATATATGTATATATATATATATATATACGTTTATATATATATGTATATATGTATATATATATATATATGTATATATATATGTATATATATATATATATATATATATGTATATATATATATATATGTGTATATATATATGTATATATATATATATATATGTGTGTATATATATATATATGTGTGTATATATATATGTATATATATATATCGTTTCTGAATTTGTTTAGCAAGATTCTTTATCTGAAATCGTGTGCTGAAACCGATATTGTTATACTTTGGGAGGGTCATGTTGCCAATAAGAAACACACGCACCAGTTGCTTTCACTT
>OZ024751.1:34210677-34213177 GCA_964016885.1 Eledone cirrhosa
CCAATAATTATATATAAAGTACAAAAAACACATATAGAAAACAGTAATTGTGGTCAAAGATCGATAACCTTAATAAAGGAAAAAATTAAGTGTCTTCACAGACTGTGAGACAGACTGAAGTTGAATTATTAAGAACGACCGTTAAAATGGCGTCTTGCTGATAATACACTTAGATATGATAGATCTACATGTTTGTGAGTGTGTGTCTTTGGGTGTTATGTGTGTGTTTCGTTGGGGTGAAATATGCCCACATTATACATATATGTATACATGTAAATATATATATTTTTATATATTAAATTTGACTTCATACCCAAACAAAAACACATAATATATGTTACATGCGTTTTATTTGTTATGTGTGTGTGTATGTATGTTGTGTGTGTATGTTAACATGACTTCTACATGACTAGAACTGTTTCGTTCCTGAAGAATTTACTTATATCGAAATTATGCATGCTGCTCCTCCAAACTACCTTATATAAGTATGTTTTTGGTACCGATCCTCCTTAATGATATTTATTTATATATATATATATGCATGTTTGTTAGTGTCCGCGCACCCGTATGTCGCAAACGATTTACTGATAACTCGTTGTATCGAACAAATATACATTGAGAATTTATTCGGTGCAAGTTACTTGCGATCCTTTACACTTTCGTAGCTAGCCGGAGATCGATAAAGGAATGGTACCAGACGTATTGGTGTGATCGATAAGATCGTCGTGGTCGCCCAAAAGACTGAAATCAGTAAAAACAATCTTATCGCCAATGGCGTTGCAGAAACAGTATATTGCCGGATTAAATGACTGGCAAGTATAAAGTTACCTCCCCCTTATCTTTTTGGGTTTAGTTCCCAGCAGGTTTGACGTTTGACATCATCTTCCATTTGCTCTGTATCTAGGAAATAAATTGCATATAAACCTTTCCTTTGCAAAGATCTTTTCTTTGGACATTTTCCAAACATCGAAGTCGATATTTCCTTTCTATTTTTCACTCGCTTTAAATCCTCTCTCTCTCTCTCTCTCTCTCTTCTCATCTCTCTCTCTCTCTCATCTCTACTCATCTCTCTCATCTTCTCATTCTCATCTCTCTCTCTCTCTCTTTATATATATATATATAAATGTGTACAATGTGCGTGTGTATACACCACTATTTTCAATATATGCACACTAGTATATCACCAACAATTTCATTTCACCATAATATATATATATAGAATTATATATATATATATCACAAAGATAGAGAGAGGACTTCCAACACAAACGTTTACAAAGTCTTCCAGAATTAGTTCTTCTCGTTCATTTGGGAGCGTTTGTTTGTATTGAATTCTAAATGTATTTGTGTCAGTGTATGTATATATGTGTGTGTGTCTATGTGTATGTATATATATATATGTGTGTCTGTCTATGTGTGTATATATATATATGTGTGTGTGTGTGTGTGAGTGTAGCTGCACATACGTTACCTTATGTATGTATATATGTTAATGTGTGTCTATCTTCTCGGCCCCTGTCTGTGTTTGTTAGTTTGTACATCCGTGCATATAGATAGGTGTGTACATACGTATATGTATGTGTGTGAATATTGCTTCTAAGTGTCTTTCTGTGTATGTGTATGTGTCTGCATATATATATATATATATATATATATATATATATATATATATATATATGTGTGTGTGTGTGTGTGTGTGTGTTGATGTCTGTGTGTGAATGTAAGTGCATATATATGTGTTTAGGTCAGACTGTATGACTGTGTGTGTGTGCTTGTTTACACCTGTATCTATGTATGTATATGTGATATATCTGTGAAATAGTATGTGTGTAATTGTTACCATTAAAATCAAAGCCACAAGGCTAACCGTAAAACCTCCAGTCGTCCATTATGAAACGACTGCTTTAGTGAAACCATTTCCTGTTGATATATAATAACTCTTCTCACTTCCGGATTATTGCGGCAATCAGGCCGCCACACACCAACAGACGACCAAAGGGAAGATCATGTGCTCTGCTTTGTTTTCAATTTTATTTTATTCATTCATAAAGCATCAGCCATCACGTTTATCTAGGTTTACGATCATCTTTTTCACTTGTGTTTGTCTACGACATTGTATTTCCTGGATGTAACACAAACAACCACACATACGCACACTCTCACATACACTCACTCTCACATACACACACTCACATACACACATTCTCTCACATACACATACACGCACTCACATACACATACTCACATCCACACACACAGACACCCAAACAAACCTAAACAGCCACACACAACCAAACTCACGCACACATTTAAATACACACATACCTACACACAAGCACAAACCAAGCACACACCGTACAAATGGGTTCGCATTCGGAGAGCAGACACTCAAACTAACCCAAGTGTGATACTGGAAACCACTGGTAGCAAGTAAACTGTATTGAAGTTGGATTGGCAGTATCGGTAGAGGGTCGGACGCCAGGCTTTGCAGCAAAATGTT
>OZ024751.1:34218177-34223177 GCA_964016885.1 Eledone cirrhosa
GGTGTGAACCAGATGGTTGATGAATAGAATAGCATATCCGCGAAATGAATGTGCAAGTGACTGAGTACTCTACTGACATGTTTACCTAATTTTCAAAATTATTCTGCGTGACATGATCTGTGAGAAGGGTGTGGCCCTTTGCATTAGAAATACATTATACCCAAACAGACTTTCTAAGAGTTTCTTTTTAACCAGTTCCATGCACATGGCTTGGTTTGATCCGAGGTTATGGCAAACGAAACTTGTCCAAGCTGGCCACACATTCAGAACGAAAAGAGAAACATATGATTGTGAAATGAACTTGTAAACCATTCGGTCATGTTGTGATATTTAAGAGGCATAGTAAATATTTGCACATATTTTCAAGCATTCTACATATGGAGATAGATCTGCTATGCATTCGGAAGGAGAAGAATTCGTTCAGCCTTTTATAAATATATATAATGAAATGTCAAAAGGTTGGAGCCTAGACTGAGAAGTAAATAAATGTAACATTTGAGTTGGTAACGTTTGTAACGTTCTTATTGATTAATATAGCGTTTGAAAATACTCTTTTACGAACAGCATAATACATAATTATTTTACTAATGTGTCTAGATGTACCACCCAATACACACCCACAAACACACGTACGGGGGCGCTTATTATATCTTCCTCCCTTTCTCTCATCTTTCTTTCATGACCATGTACACACACATACACACACTTATATATGTGTGTGTATATACGAAAGCATGTACACATAAACAACTGTATTTTTTATATTTTTAATGAATGTATATATGCATGAGTATATATAATATATATATATATATATTTACATACATAAATACATATATAGAGATATACATACAGAAACATACATAGTCTGGTCTTATTGTACAAATATACAATTATACATACGCACACATACACATACATATACAAACGTAAACATTAATGACAATACTTCCTTCATATACATACACACACACATGCATATATATATATATATATATATATATATATATATATACACGCATGTGAGAGAGAGTGAGAAAGAGAAGAACTGAACATAAGTTGGCAATAGCTTTTCAGATTTCCGAGTTCCTTCACTCCTCTCTTCAATACAATAAACATATCATTCAATGCCGAAGGGAAGTAAGTTTGAACAATCAAATTTTAAAATATAAATTACATTATTGCCACAAACACAAAATCTGCTTTTGCACTAAAACCTTCTCTTTTTCCCCCCACCTCTCTATTTCTATCTAAATGTATGTATATACGGATATATAGTTCTCTCTCTCTCTCGCTCTCTCTCTCTCTCTCCCCTCTCTCTCTCCCTCTCTCTGTATATATATATATATTATGCTGTAACAATAATTGAAATAGTTACTTTATTCAAAGTTTGAATGTCAGAATTGTTATTACATTTTTCAAGAAATCCATTGAAAGGAGTGAAATAAGTGAGTTGAGAATCGCGCAGAACATTTAAAGCATTTAAAACTTGCTTCCATCTTTTGTTGATGTCAGTATTTTTAGTAATGCATTCTACGTTTGGTAATACTTCTTGTTTGGATATTGGCCACATTACATTCCTTCTCTCTCTTTATAAAATATATTTATATATATATATATAGAGAGAGAGATGTTTATATATGGATGTGTGTGTATATACATATATATATATATGTGTGTGTGTGTTATACACTCTAAATGTATTATTAAGTTGTCTGTACTTTTAATTTCAAACGTGCTTCTTTTTGTTGTTTATCCTCGTACTCATTTATGTTGTTTATTTACATATGTTATTGATTTATATTTCGTTTGTTATTATTCTATTTGAATTCTTCATTTCTACACAATTTGGTACCGTGTAACCTTTCACTGGTGCCATTTTCTTCTTTAGAAACCTTTCCAATTAAATAACAAGCAAATATTTTGCTTCGGGTAGAAAACAGCACTTTCAGAGATTTCAGGTGAAAGAATCTCAATATTCCCTTAAAGACTCATAGTAAATGTGTTGAATATAATGGATGAAAACTGGATTGAATCAGAAATATATTGGTTCGATCTTCACTCTCTACAGTTGATATCTATTTTAACCCTCACAGATGATAAATATATTGTTTTGACACTGTGAAATAGCTTGTGTTTACAAAGGTGGAGTTAAAGTGTTGTGTAAATATATTCTTTTACTGGTTCCAGTATGGTGGTGGATTGCTAGAATCGTTAGAGCGTCGAACACATTCTTATGTTTCCAGCTTTTTACGTTATGAGTTCATATTCCGCCGAGGTTGACTCTGCTTATCTCCCTTCCGAGATCGATAAATTAGTCAAATGTTATGATCGATGTAATCAACTTTCCTCTTCCACGAAATTGCTGCCTTTTGCCAATATTAGAAATAATTATTTTACTGGCTTCAGGTCATACTGGAGTGGCATTTTAAATAGATTTAGTCGATCATATCGACCCCACAATATATTTTAATTCTCTATTTGTCATATTGCTGTCTTTAAATTGTGTTAATTACAAATAACTAAAACACGTTTACGTTATAAAAAGGACAAAAATGAAAGATTAAAATAAAAAAGAAAGTAAGGAAATGGTAACAGATAAACTCTACCATTCTAAGATGGACAGCATAGCTCAACTGAGTCACTAAAGCAGAGCCACGGTGTACAACCAGATATAATACACTCTTCCAGTGTTGAATTAAAGTAAAACTTTTCAACGACAATAATAATTAACCTTTGAACCACCTTGTAAATATGTCAAAAATACCTTCCACAGTTTTGAACACCCAGCCGCCAAACAGCTAGGTGTCAATTAGTTTATTTATGTGGTTATATTCGAAACAAAATTGCCGAAGGTTTTAAATATTTATTTGCCATTAATGCATAAATATATTATTTTGCATTTACGATCGAAATATTTCAGAAATCTTAAATTTTGGAAATGTCTTCTGTCATCTTTATATGGAGAGAAAAAAAAATGTAATATATTTCTAAATAATCGCAAATATACTATTACGAACATAATGAAATATCTACTCAATTGGACGATTTTTTTTAGGCTTTCTTGATACTTCTTGGACAATTTAATAATTGCAAGCTGTCATTCTTTAAAATACGGGGAAGAAGGGAAAAATTGTATGAGCAATGTAAGTGGATGTAATATAAATAAAACTTGATATTTTTTGTTCGTTTGGTAACGAGGGAACGAAGAGCGAGAGAGAAAGGATGAATTATCGAGAGAAAGATAGATTTAGGTGAGAAAAGTGAGTGAACGAAACGGGGAAAAAGAGTGGTGGTGAGAGGAGTAGGCGGGGGGAGAATATCTCTATAATAGGCAATGAACACATTTGAAGAAAAACCTAAGCGCCATATTTATCTTCCGGTGCTACGAGAACAAAATCCAGTATGGTCTCCATTAAAAACACAATACACCCCCACATATACATATATATATATACATACATACATACATATATACATATATACATACACACACACACACACACATATATATATATATATATATATATATATATATATATATATATATATATATATATATATATATATATATATATATAGATAGATAGATACATATATATATATATATATATATATATATATATATATATATATATAGATAGATAGATACATATATATATATATATATATATGTATATATATATATATAGATAGATACATATATATATATATATATATATATATATAGATATATATAGACACATATATATATGTATATATATATAGATATACATATATATATATATATATATATATATATATATATATATATATATATATATATATATATATATATATATATATATATATATATATATATATATATATATATATATATATATATAGTGAGAGAAGGAGAATAAAAAGATAATTATTTCAATAAAATGTCTTATAAATAATATAACATTACGAAAACAATTACTCACAAAAGACTGGATTGACAAATTGAAATGTGAAAAAGAAAATGTAAGATTATCGAAAGTTGAAATTCCTGGTTAATTTCCGAAACCTGGAACGTCATAAGAATATCAAACTTATTTTATAGTGTTTTCAAGGCTATTGCTGTCTTAACCAGGACAATTATTGTGTTAGAGAAAGTTATTGCTTCACGTATTTAGGGGTTTCTGACAGATCCTAGAGGATAAGTACTGGAAACTCAATTTTGCAGAAGCATAGTTGAAAAACACGCCGTTAAAATTTTATATTGGTTTTCAAATTTGAGCACAAGGCCAGCAAATTTGGGACGAAGGGCACAGTACTTTGTTTATCGACCCCAGAAAGATTACAAAGTTGATCCAGGTGGGATTTGAATTGAGTATTTAAACATCCAGGGCAAATAACTCAATGGTATTTTATCCGACTGTCTAACATTTCTGCCAATCTAATAACCCCAGTTGGACATATATTAAATCGCACACTGAACAGCTGGGGTTTGATGGATGTAAATAGATTGTAAAAGAGGTATTCAGCTCTAAATGTAGTTACAATAAGAACTGAAATTCGGGGGAAGCAGTTCATTTGTTTTCATTCTACGGAAAAATTAGTAAATAAGACATCTGATTACTATATTATGGTGTAATGACTTCTCAGATATCTTCATTCATAGAAGAATTCTAGAAGACAAGGTGGACTAAATTATGTGGATTAAATGTTAGTGGGCTACAGAAGGTGAGGATGAATATATATATATATGTCTTGAACATTTTCCTATTACCCACTCTACTACTCTAAGTATTGAGTACTCCTCTGGTGAGTTATGGTTCACCTCGTTCCTTACCACACTTCCTTCGTTACATATATATATATATATATATATATATATATATATATATATATATATATATATATATATATATATATATATATATGATACATTTGGGGAAATTAAGAAATAAGACAACGGAGGAAAACAAGCCAGAACGAAAAAGGAAGTACTTTAAAAAAAGATATTTTTTTTT
>OZ024751.1:34225677-34228177 GCA_964016885.1 Eledone cirrhosa
TGGTTACTGGAGATGGTACTAGTCTACTATAGCAGAATATGAGATAATGCTGTCTCACATTGAAATGCTTTATTCCATGTCGAAAGTTACATGGAGTCACGTATATCATAAAAACCTCGAGCCAATCATCAGTGGAACACATTTGCATTCGATATCCCCGAAAAACATTGTATATATGTGTGTGTGTGTGTGTGTGTGTGTGTGAGAGAGAGAGAGGGAGAGAGATTGGGTGTAGTGGGTGTTTGTGTATTTTAGTAATCTTCAAAATATTGTTCGGTCCTCACAAATGCTATAGATCTATACACATATATATATGTGTGTGTGTGGAAAGATATATATAGATATATAGAGAGATAGAGAGATAGATAGACATACACGCGACATACACACACACATATATATATATATACATACTTAATATATGTGTGTGCATACATACACACCCACCCACACATGTTTGTCTGCGCGTGTGTGCGGATATATATACATACATATATATATTTATATGTATTATATAGATAGATAGATATACATACATACATAGATATACAAACATATATATATATAGATATATAGACATATATAAACATAGATATATATATTTATATATATATATATAGATACATAGATATACAAACATATATATAGATATATAGATATATATAGATAGATATATATAGATAGATAGATAGATAGATATACATACATACATATACATAGATATACAAACATATATATAGACATATATATACATAGATATATAAGGATATCTGACTTAATTAAAGCCGTAATGGACATTAAAAATGGAAAATGGAAGTGGAATTATCTGTGGAATTGTGTAAGTGACGTGTGGAGTATTTGATTAATTCAATGTTTCTCTGATATATATTTAATTATATTTACATAATATCAGGAAAATATCAATCGGATATTTATGTAAATAGACACATCTTGTTGTTGTTGATATAATAGCAAATTTTCATTATATTCATTTTTCTTTCTCTTCCTCTCTCTCTCTATCTGTATATATATAGTGTGTCTGTGTTTATATATGTTTATGTATGTATATGTATCTATATTTATGTATGTATATATATGTATATATGTATGTATATATATGTATATATATGTATATATATATACATGTATATATATGTACATATGTGTGTATATGCGATGTGTCAATTTGTGTATGTTTATACCTATGTGTCTAGGTGTAAATGTTTTTTGTGAGAAATAGCCTTATAGTTTGTGGTAGTTATGTGTACGTGTGAAGATAGGCATGTTTCCATGTATCCTTGTATTCTATGTATTCAAATATGTATATACTTGAAAGATATATTCTGTTTGTATGTTTAGATATATATACGCATATGTATTTGTGGTGGCTCTTGAGCGTTGCTGTACAACCTGTCAGAGTTAACCCACCTTTGGCTTTTGTGTGTGCATTACTCTGGAAGAAGAAAACCTGTGATGTAAAACCTCTGATTCGATGGCAGCCAATGATGTTGACCTTTTCTCCGATGTGGATAACAGTCACTGTTATTTTCAGAGAGTGGTTTTGGTTCTGCACAAAAAAAACTCCAGAGCTGACTGCTGGACAGACCATCGTTTCTTTCGCACTACACAATTCGTAAGTCATTATACACAACTCGTTACACGGACTGAGTGCTCTAAGGTCTTGCATTCTTTACAGCAAGTTTTTACTACACTAAACATTATATATATATATATATATATATATATGTATATGTGTGTGTTTCGTTCCTCGATATATATATAATTACTAACTAACTACGTATTTTTTTCTTTAATTCGTTTTCTACACACATACACAGTCGTTCAAAAAGTGCACGTAAACACACACACTTGCACACCCACACACACACACCCATTCACACATACACCCATACTACCACCTTCCCCAACCCGTTCCTGTCCTCGACCAATTCTTTCTAGTTTTCTCCCAATTGCTATTATAACACCTATAACCGATCGATATTGATACCCACTGATCAATAGTAACGTTTCATCACCATCTATGGACAACACACATCACGACAACAACAACAACAGCAAGAACAAATATATAACGGCAACATCAACAACAGCAACAATTACATCAATAACACCATCAGCAATAACAAGGCCATTAACTCACACAACAACAATATCAAAAACGGCAACAACAACACCAACAACAACATACAATAAGAAATATCAGCAAACGTTACAGCACCATGACCACCAATAACAACAACCATAACACCACCAATAACAACAACCATAACACCCCCAATAACAACCATAACACCACCAATAACAACAACCATAACACCACCAATAACAACCATAACACCAACAATAACAACTACAACAACAACGGTAACAACTTTTTAAGTATCATGACCACCACCACCACCCACAGGGACACCATGAACTCCAACTCTAATAATTACCACCAATACCACCACCACTACTCCTAATACTATCACCACCA
>OZ024751.1:34240677-34243177 GCA_964016885.1 Eledone cirrhosa
TGTAGTAGTGTGGAGTGTGGTGTAGTGGTGTGGAGTGTGGTGTAGTGGTGTGGAGTGTGATGGAGTGGTGTGTAGTAGTGTGGAGTGCGGTGGAGTGGTGTGTAGTAGTGGTGGAGTGTAATGTAGCGGTGTTTATATATATCTATCACTCTCTCTCCTACTTGTTTCTATCCCCATCTCTCTCTCCACCTCCCACCATCACTCTCTCCAACTTCCACCACCACTCGATCCACCTGCCACCACCACTCTCTCCATCTTCTACCACCACTCTCTCCATCTCTTTCCACCTCTCTCCACCTCCCACCACCACTCTCTCCATGTCCCACCACCACTCTCTCCACCTCCCACCACCACTATCTACCTCCCACCACCACCACTCTCTCCCTCCTTCTCTGAACGTCTCTACAGAAATCCCAATCCTGTCAATAAACAATCATCTCACGTAATTCTCCAACAATTGTTGATTGGTTTACCTTTACATGATTTATTGTAGTAGAAGGGGGAGGATGAGAGGTATATTGATACAGTAGCGAGGGGGAGTGGGGAGGAGAGAGGGGCAGATAGTGAGGATAAGAGAGGGAGTGAGGAGGAGAGAGGGTGATGGAATGAGGATGAGATATATATTGATATAGTAGAGGGGGAGTGAGATGGACTATAGAAAGGTAGAGAGAGAGAAACACAGCTAATACAGATACCATTATTATTATTAGTCTCTTCGGACGTTTTTTTGCTCGCTTCCGGTATCTTAGATGCACGCTGGGATTATGTGGGGCTAGTAGACAGGGCAGGAGCGTGTAAAAAGCCTCAACAACCTGCTCAGACGTTTTGAACTGTCTGACAATATAGACTGGATTATCCGAATGTGCCAATGTGGACATGGGCAAACCACATCGGGTCATCCAGATCGTATTTAGATAGGGTATTCTGTAGGGAAACAGATAAGGCTATTGTAGGTTGACCACAATTTAAAGTAGTCGACTACACGGACCACAAGTTTGTGATTTGTGAAGTTGACTTAGATAGACTCCATAGGCAAGGGCCTGGTTACTGGAAGCTGAACGCGTCGTTCCCAGCGCGCAAAGCTTACAGAGACTGGATTAGCGAATTAGTTAAGCGTGCGTTGATGGGTGCGATCGTCAACAACAGGTGGTGGTTTACCTTGAAAAGGGCTATTAGAGTAGAATCGATAATGTTTAGCAAAGGAGTAGTGATAGAGGAAAATAGAGTAGAGGGAGAGTTAGTTAGAAAGCTAGAAGAGGCGTTTAGGACAGGCATCGCAACCGACGTGCTTGCGGCCAGATTGGCACTCGAGCAATTCTTCAACGCAAAGCATGAAGGCTGCGTTGTCAGAGCTAGAGCGCGTGGTCTAAGATACGAGGGGGCGAAAGCCGTTCAATGGACCCGGGTGGTGGAGGCGCGACGTGGAAACAAGTCCACAATTCGGTCTTTGCCTGATCAAAACGGGTGCATGTTGCTCGAACACGAGCAGATGTGTGCGTCTTTTCAACACCATTTTGCTCAATTGTTCGGGAGCGGCGGCGGGCCGGATCGGAGTATGGACTTCGGTGCAACCTCCATCTCATGCGATACATCATAGAGAGGGTGGTTAAGGAACCTGGCACGGGTGGGGCCCTGATCAACTTGGATCAATCAAAAGCATTTGATATGGTCGACCATTGGTACCTGACTGCGGTCCTCGAGGCGACCGGCTTCGGGCCGTTTTTAGGGGCTGAATTGCTGCGATGCACAACATCTGCTCGATTGTAAGAGTGAATAGTCACCTGTCGCAGCCGTTCAGAATCATGCGCTCGGTCCGCCAGGGTTGCCCCCTCTTGTACGTACTGGCTCTCGAGCCGTTACTGCACAAATTGGAGACGATGATGTGGGGTCCCACGCGAACTGGGATTTTGGAGATCCGTGTCACCTTACGCCGACGATGTCACAGTGGTGGTGTCGAGCACCAAACACGTCCAGCTGCTCGGCACCGCTCTCAAGGAATACGAAGTGGTGACAGGAGCAATTTTTTTTGTTGTTGTTTTCTATCCCGATTTCTACCTTGTTATAACCTGTTTACACGACCAAAACCCACTTTGTATCGTCCTGTTCTGTTCTGTGCCGTCTGTAATGTTTTTCTTCATGTTAGCCCTTGTGGCCAATGAAGAAACCAGTACCAGTAATGCACTGGGTAATTGCTGGCCTTGTGCCTAACGTAGAAACAATTATTATTATTATTACGCCATGCTTTGACGTATAGAGTTACGGCCCTTGCCATTCTAAGTTCAAATCCCGCCGAGGTTAACTTTGCCTTTCATCCTTACGGGGTCGATAAAATATAGTACCAGTAATGCACTGGGTAATTGCTGGCCTTGTGCCAAAGTAGAAACAATTATTATTATTATTATTATCATCATCAATAGTAGTTGTAGTATAGGTAGATAGAGTAATACCACTCATTACAATATGTCGAATCATCAGCGACCCACAGCAGACAGACGAAGAG
>OZ024751.1:34253177-34255677 GCA_964016885.1 Eledone cirrhosa
ACTCAGGAATTATAAAGCTGGAAACCAATATCGCAACACAGTTATTTCGTTGGTCGCTCTACCAATTCTTTTAATCCACAACATTAATGAATATTATGCTAATGTAATGCTAACAATAGTAACAAGTATCAGTATCACTATGGTGACAATGACAAGTAATTTCAGGCGATAATAAGCAATGTAATAGAAAAAGGCAAAGATCAGTAGAATTATTAAATCGTCCATTGGGGATTAAATCAGAGTTGAAATATTCTGTAAACACTCACACATTGGAAAATAATTGAGAATAAACATTTATATTGACGCTATTACTGCAGTTTTGATACGCTCTGTTTGGTGTGGTGTGGTGTGGTGTAGTGTGGTGTAGTGTGGTGTGGTGTGGTGTAGTGTGGTGTGGTGTGGTGTGGTGTAGTGTGGTGTGGTGTGGTGTTGTGTAGTGTGGTGTGGTGTTGTGTGGTGTGGTGTGGTGCAGTGTGGTGTAGTGTGGTGTGGTGTGGTGTGGTGTGGTGTGGTGTAGTGTGGTGTGGTGTGGTGTAGTGTGGTGTGGTGTGGTGTTGTGTGGTGTGGTGTAGTGTGATGTGGTGTTGTGTGGTGTGGTGCAGTGTGGTGTTGTGTTGTGTTGTGTGGTGTGGTGTGGTGTGGTGTGGTGTAGTGTGGTGTGGTGTGGTGTGGTGTAGTGTGGTTTGGTGTAGTCTGGTGTGGTGTGGTGTGGTGTGGTGTAGTCTGGTGTGGTGTGGTGTAGTGTAGTGTGGTGTGGTGTAGTCTGGTGTGGTGTGGTGTAGTATGGTATGTTGTGGTGTGATTGTATGTACATGTGTGGTTGTCTTTGTGTCAGAGTATGTATCATTGTGTATGCGTATGTTCGTATATATTACATATACGCACATATCAAAATATATGTGTGTATGTGTATATATATATATATATATATATATATATATATATATATATATATATATATATATATATATATATATATATATATGTATATATATATATATATATATATATATATTCAGAGAGAGAAAGAAAGATATTATATATTGGTGTTGATGGAGATCATGTTGATGAACGTGTCCACATATCGCAAAATATATTAGTACCAGCAATTGCAGATAACAGTGAAGCATGTGATGGACTTGCTTACCATCCAGAAGAGTGAAAGAGACCAGGGTATGTTATAGCTTGAAGAGACTCTGGTCTGGGGAGAGGCTTCAAGTTTATAAACATATTAACATAGGTTCCTCTGTACAGATCATAACCACCGATCAGGGATAATGTGATAGGCAGATAAACAGGGGGAAAATAGCTATTTACTAGAGAGAATATATGTCTGATATAAACATATATACAATATATGTATATATTTGTATTGAAATATTGGTATATATATATATATATATATATATATATATATATATATATATATATATATATATATATAAACACACACACACACACACACGAGTAAATATATGCGTTTACGTAAGCGATTCTTTATGTCTACGTATGTAAATGTGTATACGTGTGTGTGAGAGAGAGAGTGTGTGTATGTATCTTTCTGTGTATTCCTATCTCTATATGTTCCCGTATTTATGTGAGTGTAATGGCTATTCTAAATTATATTAACCGCCATAAATAACGAACACCCCAAAATAAACTGACAATCGTAATCCGAGAATTTACGCTTTAGGAAGCAAAGGAATTCTATTTTTAAGGGCAATATCCGCTACGGTTGAAATGTCGAATCTACTAGCAATAAGACAGGCTGTAAAAGCCTGGAATCTGTCCAATAATATGGCAAATAAATACCGGATTTATATAATGTGGTCTGTAGCAAACTTATTTTCGACATGAAAGTTCACAACCTTTTCGACAAGACATTTGACGAGGAGTTTAACAAAATTAGTTATTTTAATAGGACCACAGTCAATTTCAACGCTGAATTTACCAGCAATATAAGTGACTGAGAATTCGATAGACACGTCTGCCGCAAACTGGATTCCAGAGTCTGGCCTTGACATATTCTTGCAGGTGGAACTGGGTGAGAGGGAAACTGTGGGATGTGCTACACCTGTAGTACACCTGTTCTATATATGTAATTAAAGAAGAGTCCATCGTTTCACATACTGCTTCATATAAAATCTCCTCAAGAAATGGGTGGACCTTAATTTCACGTGAGGAAGTTGTATTTATCGCACAGCTATAACACTCCTCGACTAAACCGACAGAAGTCTATTCCATACTTTTAACTTAATTCTTAGGGAGATTCAGCGCGAAAGACTATGAATTACAGTTCTTAGATACAGTCCATATTGTATAATAGTGAAAGAGGCTAAACATGGCATCCGCACGTGCACTCTAATCAGAATTGTCAAGGAGATTCAACATGATACGTTCTATGTGATAAAGTGGCCTCAAGTATAGTAATGTATGTTGTATAATAGTGAGGGTGCCTGAGTATTCCAGAGACACATGTAGCCTACATTAAAGTCTTATT
>OZ024751.1:34270677-34290677 GCA_964016885.1 Eledone cirrhosa
TCAGGTGGTTAATGTCTTCTTAACCATCGTCTCAGTTTTGTATGACCTTTTTAACTTATGTTTGTAGCTCTGGTATCTTCATATCCATGGAGCGCTTGTCAACACAATTCGGAAGTTGCGTTTCGCTAATTTCTACCCGCCGAAATGCGATTCTCGCTAAATTTATATTTATATATATATATATATATATATATATATATATATATATATATGTAGATAAATCTACCAAAAGTTTACGGTGAGTGTCCAATCCGTATGAAGAACTCAATGTAATCCGGATATCATGAAAAGAGAAGATGCATTCAAAAACTACTTTCGGTGAAAAATAAACGGAAAACAGAGTCAAGATAAATTAATAAAATAATGAATAAACAAAGAAACAGTTCCTTATATTAAAAAAAATTCATCATTTTACGATCGTTTCTAGGATATATATGTGTTAGAGTTGGTATGCATATTCTATAGATCTATGTACAATATTTATACAAACTATCAGAGGGAATATACATACCTACACATATATATGCTGTCTTCAGAAATAATGATATTTGTTTATTGAAAAAAACAAAGATTCAATACAATAGGTCTGTTTGGGAACAGGTTTTGAATTGACCAATAGAGAGATAGTGAGGGTCAGGATAGTAATATAGTAGTAGAAGAACCTTAAATTATGGGTAGAGGAAGGTAGATTTCAGTTTTGGATGGAAAAGAATATTATGAATGAAGGATTATTTTAGGGAAGAAATAGGTCTTATGTTGACCTCAGAAATAATTTTATTTGTTCATTGAATAAAACCAACAAAGATCTAATATATTCTGTCTGTTTGGTAAGAGGTTTAGAATTAACCAATATAAAGTTAATAATTGGCCAAATGGTAAAATAGTAGTAATTGAAGCTTATTTTAGGGGTGACAATAGGTCAGGTGGTCAGTAAAAGGTATACAAGCAGTTGCTGTTATAAAATAGTAATGCCAATACAAATATCTAAGGTGACTAAAGTTTTAAGATAAGAATGTTAGTGAAAAAAATACATCTATGAAAAGAATATAAATTAATTTAATTGATGGGTATATTTATATTGATAAAATTATACTAATACATATAGATATGATAAATAAGAGTTAGATGCAGTTGAAAAGTGGTGTTAAAGATGAGGGGAAATTAAAATAATATAAAAATAATATATATATATATATATACTTATATATCCTAGAAACGATCGTAAAATGATGAATTTTTTTAATATAAGGAACTGTTTCTTTGTTTATTCATTATTTTATTAATTTATATATATATATATATATATATATATATATATATATATATATATATATATATATATATATATATATATATATATATATATATATATATATATACATATATATAATGTACGTGTGTTTATGTAAATATCAATATTATTATTATTATTAC
This sequence comes from Eledone cirrhosa, assembly GCA_964016885.1. Taxonomy (NCBI): domain Eukaryota; kingdom Metazoa; phylum Mollusca; class Cephalopoda; order Octopoda; family Eledonidae; genus Eledone; species Eledone cirrhosa. Next base: position 34,272,112 of record OZ024751.1, read on the forward strand.
TATTATCAGTTTAGTGAACAATTAAAATTCCAAACCGTTGATGACAAGCTGGCTTGGTTAAATATGTTTATGTTTTCCCTTTCACTAAATCTCGTCTATGGCTTCGACATGAGCAGATTTCTATTGACGCTGGAATATCTAGTTTACATTGTATCTGAAGGATAGAATATTGGGTGTAAATCGCAAGACTTATTAAAATACGTTTGTATATACAATACTCCATACAATCAAATGCATACATACATGCTATACATATATAGATATACACACACAGATATATATATATATATATATATATATATATATATATATATATATATATATATATATATATATATATAGTGGAAAATGGAGTGTACATTTGAAAACAGAGAAGAATGACTTCACTAGTGGTTGGCGTTCTTTAATAATTCAATGACAATCGCCGTCGAGTGCAAGAAGGAAGTTCTCCAGAAAGTTCGAATAACGACTTATTGTAAAGATTTGAATTATTAAAGAACACCAACTATCAGTGAAGTAATTCTTCACTTTCTTGAAACACACACTCACTCACATGTGTATATATATATATATACACAGGTTCATGTTTGTACTTTCGTTGTTGTAGTGGCGGTTGGGGCATTCTTTTACCTAGCCCCAGTTTTCAATTTGTCATACTTTTAACGTATGTTTATTACTCTAAGATTTAATTTATTGATTTATCGATATCATCTTATCGAGTGCTTGTTACAGCTCTGGGGATTGTTCTTTCGAGAAATGCTGCATTAGCCCCAAATTCGATTTTACTCACTATCATATATATAATGGAAGTCATCACTTCACACACACACACACACACACACACACACACACACACACACACACACACACACACACACACACACACACACACACACACACACACACACACACACACACACACACACACACACACACACATATATGTATATATATATATAATGGATGTTATCGTTTCACATTTTATGTACATACATAACAAATTCTACGATTCCATAACGGAATAACGGAATAATTTCCTATTTCTTTATGAAGCTGTCGGAATGTCCTGTATGCATGTGAGAGAGTACACACATGCCTGTAGATTAAAGATCGCTACAATGATTGTTACAATCAATGTGCTACTATTTTAACTGTTGCTGGTGATAGTTTCTGCCGATCTTAATCCTCCCAAATCATGTCAAGACGCCATCTTAGTATCGAAGTTTCTCCTAGAAATATTGACAGCGTTACTAACGACAGGAACAAAAACTAATTTATAAAAAGAACACATAGAATATATAAATCAAACATTTGAAATGATTTCATATATATATATATATATATATATATATAAATGTGTGTGTGTGTGGGTGTATATATATATAATAATATATACACACACACATGTCTATGTATGTATGTATGTGTGTGTGTGTGTGTGTGTGTGTGTATAAGCATATGAAACAATTTTTGACGATATGTTTTCAGTGATTTTTTTTTCATTATTATTATTATATTTTTAGGAATATTTTTTCATAAATATTTTTGTTTTTACTCCAAGATTTATTGCAATATTAAGCATACTAAAGCGGAGAAAATAAATTGTTAAAAATAAAATTATAAAATATATATAGTGCTAAAAATAAACGTATAGTGTGAGGGTAACAACAATTACAACAGTGACAAAGATAACAATGACAACAGCAACAACAACAACGTTAACTACAAAAAAATAACAGCGATGACTACAAAAACAACAAAAACAACGACTACAACAACATTGATGACTGCAAATATAAAAATAAAGATTAAAACAACAACGGTGACTGCAAGACAATAATAATGACTACATACAAAAACAAGAGCAGCAACAATGATGACAACAACAGAAACAACAATAACAGTAACAGCAACAACAGTAACAGCTACAACAGTAACAACAGTGACTACAACAACAGTAACAACAACAGTAACAATAACAACAACAGCAGCAACAATGACTACAACAGTAACAATGACTACAACAGTAACAACAACAACAACAACAGTAACAACAACAACAACGCCATCAACTTCAGAAACAACTTACATTTATGTTTATCTTTTTCAGGAAATCGCATTATTGGTGTATTTAATTCCATTATTTATGTTAGGTATTCACACACACACACACATGCACACACGCATGCACACATCCACACAAACACACACACACAAACACACAAACACACACACACACAAACAAACAATACACACACATGCACACACATATTTATATATGTTTATATACTATATATATACTCACACACAAATATATATATAATTTTATAATTATATTTACATATAAACATATGCATACGTGAATATACTTATATGCATACACACACATACAAATATATATGTATTCATAAACACACACACACATACATACATACATACATACATACATACATACATACATACATACATACATACATACATACATACATACATACATACATACAGACAGACAGACAGACAGACAGACAGACATACATACATACATTGTTGTCTATTTTGTTTTCTGAAACATCCATCTTTGTAGTGAGCTGAGTCTCGACAATAAAACGTTATTACTAAGAAGTCACATCACATCACATCACCACCCCAACAAAGCGATATGTCTCTCGCATCTGGCTAATCTTCACTGCCAAGTGAAGAAATAAATTGCACACGATTACGTAAATGTGAAAAATTTCATCAAGAAAGACTTCAATAAAAAGTTATATTTATATTTTGATCAGTGACAAAATGTGTGAGAATAAATATGAGTAAATATAGCAATGGGTGTGTGGTGAAGAAATGCGATTTACAACCAATGGGCTTCATGTTCAGTTCTATTGCGCGGCTCTTTGAGAAAATATCTTTTAGTAAATGATACAATTAAGGGATGTCCAAGTATTATATATATATATATATATATATGTACAACAATTAATTCATAACATAAATTTAATGAAGAAAAATTGGGTGAACGAGTTAAAATTTGTCTACCATAGTGTTGAAACTGGTAAATCATAATTTAACGTTATATACCAACCAACCAACCAACCAACCTATATATATATATATATATATATATATATATATATATATATATATATATATATATATATATATATACATATATATAAAGAGAAATATACTATTAGATGAAAGTACGAGTAGAAATTACGATTAAGTACGACAATAATTATTGATTTCATTAGCCAGAAATGATCAATAATAGATAGCTGTACGTTAATAGCTATAAAATCATTCCTATTTATTCTAATTAATTCTCTGGAAAATGTTGGCTGTATTTGGATTATGGAAATGAAATCTGCAAATCCTACTTTTGAAGAATATAGTACAGGTATTAATAATAATAAGACAAAGATGTAGTAGGATATCAATATAATAAGAACAATGATTCGCATTATTAACGTTGTTATTGTTGTTGTGGTTATTATCGTTGTTGTTTGGCAGCAGCGGTAGAGCATCGGACACCAAGCTATGTCGAATATAGTTATGTGACTTTAGATTGTGATTTCAAATCCCGCTGATTTCAAATGCCTTACTGGGTAGATAAAATAAAGTACCTGTAATGCACTGGGGGTCCATTCAAGCGACCCCCCCCCCAAAAAAAATTGCTGGGCTCGTGCCTAAAGTAGAAATCATTACTACTACTACTACTACTACTACTACTACTACTACTACTACTACTACTACTACGACAAATACTGCTGCTTCTACTACTACCATTCTAATCAGAAAATGATTATGATTTTCATCATGATAAAAATATAACTATAAACTAAATTAATAGTTTAATTAATATTGATAATGACAGTAATTATTATAATAATACATATAAACATGTGTGTGTATGTGTATACACACACACATGTATGTATAATAGAAATACGCAATAAATCCCATCCCTATACACGAAATAATTATAATATGAAATAATAATAATAGTAGAAGTAATAATAGCAATAATAACAATAACAATAATTAACAATAATTACAATAACAATAATTAACAATAAGACTGTTAATAATTCTCTGGTGCAAGCCCTTTTCTACTAACAGTAATTCTAAATACCATAAATGTTTCCCATAATTCTCCCAATTTAATTACTAATGTTACACTGAAATAAATAATTAGCCGCCATTACAAATAACAGATTAACAAAATATCGCCAAATGTAATATATTATAATTGAGATTAATTTTTATTGTAAACACCCGCATGCACACACGTGACAATCAAGCGTGTGCATATAAACAACCCCCCGGAAACCTACACATACGTAAATATATATATATATATATATATATATACATATTTGCATATACATTTATATATATATATATATATATATATACATGTGTGTGTGAAATGTAAGCAGAAATAACAAAGCAAACGACACAGTACATAGAAAAATATATTAGTTTAACGCTTAAAATATTAGGAAGAGAGTCTTAACGTTTCGTATACTAGTCTTTCTTCAAAATATTTATCTGGAATGAATTTGCTGTCGAAACAGCAAGAGCTCAGCCGCCAGGCCCCAACTCTTATATATATATATATATATATATATATATATATATATATATATATATATATATATATATATATATATAACTTGTGAGGTGTGTTAGACACATGCACCAGTTTAGTTTCTTATCAACTTTATTAAGTATTAGGTAACTAATCCATTCTTCAGTTACATTAGTAACCAGTTGGTTGTTTCTCATATTTCGTTTTCAAAGTTCTTTTGTCACACCTTCTGTGACTTCCTCAGTCACTATTCTTGCCCCTCAGTTTTTTCTTCGTTGTTCTGATTTTATTCTATTTAATCCATCTTGTCTTTTGTCATCTGTATGTGTGTGTTTGTGTGTGTGTGTGTTTGTGGACTGTTACTTCCATAATCTCATGTGTTTGTCATATGTGTGTCTCTGCCTATATATATTAGGATATCTTGTTTCTCATACAATGATAGAATACTAATTACCCAGTGACGGGGAGGAAACACGTAACAAACATGCGCAGAAAAACTTGGAGAAGAACCAACATATAAAGTCAGAAATATGACAACTAAACAACCACCATTTTGCTAAGCTTTATTAATATATATATATATATATACATATATGTCTATGTGTATATATACTATATATATATATATATATATATATATATATATATATATATATATATATATATATATATATATATATATATGTACATATATATATATGTGTATATATATGTGTATGTGTATATATACTGTATATATATATATCGGTATTGTATGTTCTTAGATATCTATGATGTCTTGACATAACCCTCATGTCCAAAATAACTGATTTAAACAAATAACAAACGTGACTACTGAATTGTTACTAATACGCCATTACATGCTCAAATTCCTTCACGTTAGCTTTAACAAAGACGTCACTGACATACGGGTTATAGTGATGAATGGGGCATGTGACCGGCCTGGAATTGTTACCACGTGGTCTTCACAGTTCCCAACCTCATCCCATGTTTCTTTATACTAGCTTATTAAATACGGGTTTCTTGCAAGATTAATGTATACATACATGCTCACACACACACACATCCGCACACATATATATAATGCATGTATTTAAGCATGTATATATGTGTGTGTATGTATATGTATGTATGTATATGTTTGTGTAAATATGATATATACTGTCTCTGCTGTTACGCAGTAGAAAAATTACTCATAGCATTTTCTCAATATAATATTGATATAAAACACCATTATGTATATATATATATATATATATATATATATATATATAAATAATAATATAATGTGTGTTTGTTTATAAAATACTTCTTGGAAAGCCGCCACAATGCCGGTGAACAATAAATAATAGTGAAATATGTTAGATAAGGAGGAGTTGGAAGAAATTGGACAGATCCAGCTGCTGGAATTGAAGCAGGAAATGTTAAATAGATGCCAGGGTCGGTTCCTGCAGGCGGTTATCTTCACTTTTATTGCCACTCCTGGTCTACTTTACTCGACTCATACCACACTACACTATACCACACTATACTATACCATACTACACTATACCACACTGCACTATACCACACTACACTACACCAAACCACACTACACTACACTACACCACACTACACTACACTGTACTGCACTACACTACACGTCACTACACCACACTACACCACACTACACCATACTGTACTACACTACACTATACTACACTACACTATACTACACCACACTACACTACACAACACTACCGTACACTATCCTACACTACACCAGACTATACTACACAACACTACCCTACCCTACACTTCCCTGTACTACACCACACTACACTACACAACAATACCGTACACTATACTACACTACACCACACTACACTACATAACACAACATCACACTACGCTACACTATACAAGAAGAAAACAGAGAATATTACGTGGCAGTTAGTTAAAATAGACTTTTGCCTGTTAACGCCCATTTTGTTTTATTCCATAGTGAGTTATATTAATGTCGCCAGAGTCGGTTCTGAGAGACTTTTAGAAGAGACAATAAATGAGAGAACTATCGCTTCATGAAAATTGCTCAAATCTACAATTGAGCACGTACATTGATCTATGTGTTGGTTTCTTTAGTTTTTTTGCTGTTTACTGCCGTTATATTGATTTCGTATTTCGATCTTTCGGTTCCGTTCTTTCAGTATTTATTTCTAACCTTCATTTATTTTAGTCTTAAATGAATATTTGTGGTCTTCCTTTCTGCTGAAAATTGTCGATGGTTGCAGTATAATGTGCCAAACAGATACATACACATACAACTACATAGACACATACGCCTACATACACACATACGCCTACATACACACATACGCCTACATACACACACACATACGTCTACATACACATACACACACACATACATATAAACACACATGCATGCATGTGTGTATCTGTCAGACTCACAGATATACTTGTATATACCTATAAATATCTGTGTGTGTTTATATTGTTATGTGTGTATGGTATATGTGTATGTACACATGTATGTGTGTGTGTATGTACACATGTATGTATGTGTAAATATCTACGTAAACGTATGCATGATGTAAATATGCATACATGTATGTATATGCTTAAAAATATGCATATATACACATATATATTTAGCTATTTGGTATAATCGAGACTGGTATATGCAGCTGTTTTTTACTTATTGTTTTATCGACGATGAAAGGAAGGTAATCGACATCGGTGTGATTTCTACTCAGTATATTGATCAACGAAACTAAATACTTTCTCACTCCCTGACAACCTTACATCGTTTTCCTTTCATCTATAAATTACTATAATTATTATAGGTAGGCAGCACTGTGTCATTCAGGTGTAAGCTTGCTTCAATGCCTCAAATATCTCAACTGAAAATATTTTCTACAGTTAGTATTTTATATGGCGGTACATTGGCACAGTTAGAACGTTAGATAGAATGTTTTATATGGCGGTACATTGGCAGAGTTAGAACGTTAGATAGAATGTTTTTATGGAATTTGTTTTGACTCTCTGCGCTCTCTCAGTTCAAATCACTCCGAAGTCATCTTTGCTTTTGATCCTTCGAGGTCACTAAATAAGTACCATTCTAGTACTGTGACCCCCCCTCTCCCTCTCTTTAAGAAATGGGCTGTATATGGACCCTAAGATGAGTCCCTTCTGCCATGTTTAACTTCCCATCGACCCCATAAGGCGTTAAGGGTCTAAACATAAAACTTATACTGCACTGCTAGTATCTGCTGGCATCTCCTGGTATTCACCAGTATCCGCTGCTGTCTGCTGGAATCTCCTGGTATCTGCTGGCATCTCCTGGTATCCGCTGGTATCTCCTGGTATTCACCGATATCCGCTGCTATCTGCTGGTGTCTTCTCGTATCTGCTAGTATTTACTGGCATCTTTTGTTAGCTGCTGGTATGTTTCACTGAATATTATTTTATGCTCTATTCAGGCCTCATCTCTGTTACAAGTTGCTTTGTTCTCCCTTCTGCTAACCCCATACAACTATAGCTGCCATATGTTGGGTATATACAATACTGTTCACATTTCAATTGATATTTTATTTTCCTTCTGTTGAGCTCTATTAAAAGACATACCAGTCATGTATTAAGGAATATACAATTTAGTACTATACATCTTGCACTGTTGGAACTCGTCTTGTTCCTCTAATTTCTAAATTCAAATCTATAAAAATTTGCATTGGTTATATCTACTTATTTATGTACATATTTTATTTATTTAGGAGTCATTAAAATATAAACAACACAGTGGAAAAACCTCAGAAAGACATTACTGCTGAGTTCCATTAAAGACGTATTTCTCATTTATTGGAGAAATACAACGTTTGCAGTCAAACTCGTATTCCTCTCATTTATAAATTCATATCTGTCAACAACTTCATTTCTATTTTTTATTTACCTGTCGTAAAAATATGCTTAGAAATACGATGGGAGAGATTCAAGGAAAACATTACTATAACAAAGACTTTTAAAATGAGTCAATTATAGTGACTCTAAAATACCCGACGTAGTTGGATTAATAACTTGCGGGTTGAGATATGTAGTTAGTTCAACCTAAAGAGATAGCAGTGTTGTTAGTTGATGCTTACTATCTCATTTCCCGTACCCTCAGAGGGAAGTTCCACTATTATTGTCTTTATTTGAACCAAATAACTTGCTCTTATTCCTCCTAAACCCCAGAGGGGTGCTCAACTATTATCGTTTTCATTTGAACCAAGCCACTTGCTCCAAGTTAAAATAAAATAGCCATTTATTTCTCTGGAAATTTGAATCTATTTCAGGTTTAATCTATTTAAATGAATCGAATTGATTCCATTGAATAATAGAATCATCAATTATTTTGAAAATGGATAAATTCAGATCTATTTGTGGAATTGATTAAGTTACAAGACTGGACAATAAACAGAGTTTGTCGCGTTTAATTTGTAAGAATGTGTTACGTTCAGAAATGTAATGTGAATGTATCCACCAAGAAATGTGTATAAGTGTGACTGACCAACGAGAAATATGTATATGTCACTGACCACTGAGAAATATATATGTGTGCTTGACCACTAAGGAAATTTTGATGAAATATAAAATGGAATTGATTTGGCTTTTATGTTAGATTAAATTTATGTCTTTTATTTCTTCGATCAACCTTAGGCATCTGATAGCTGTCAGCTTGGATACTCATTGCAGTGTTTCTGTAGATATAACTGAATGAAAGAGAGAGGTTTTCTTGAGATATTGTCACTGGTTTGTGGTAAATTAACAGTTTTAACTTCAATCTGGTGACATTATACACAAAGTTTGCAAACTTAGCTTTATTAAAACTATATTTTGTTGCCAATCATTCTTCCTTTATTTCTACTCCCACCTCATATATTACAACCCGGTTTCTAATCTTACTGCCGCTGTTGTGTTTAGATCTTGTCACACCAGGTGTCGTTACTGGTCTGTGTTTTATATGAGCAGGCTGGTGGTCTTACACGTAATCTTCCTTTTACACTCAACTCTACCAGCTAAATACACAGTCTACTAACACAGTTAAATAAGACCGCAGTATTGTACATGCGTAGAATGAGGGGACTTTAACTCGGGAGAGGTTAGTGTTTCGGGTCGCTGATACAGAGCAGCGCCAGTGAAAATATACCATATTATACCCCCCCTCTCTCTCTCTCTCTCTCTCTCTCTCTCTCTCTCTCTCTCTCTCTCTCTCTCTCTCTCCCTCTCTCTCTCTCTCTCTCTCTCTCTCTGTCTCCCTCTCTACTTCGCCCTCGACCCTTTCCCTCACACGTGTACGGTTTTCCCATATATAAAGTGTCGCTTCTTGCTATCTCTTACACACTTACTATATAAAACTATTTTATATAAAATTACTGCTCCCAAACTGTTCCTACGTTGATTTATATACATACTGACAGCAGTGTCTAATGTAATAGAGAGTGTATAAGTTATCGTAAAACAACCTCACTTTCAGGAAAAGGCATAAATCTGTGTTAAAAAAAACTTCACAACTACGAGATATTAAATTTACATTGGATTGCGAAATATCTTCCGTGTTTTCTATCATAATATTAAGTCTAGCAAAGTTTTGTGCGTGAAATGTAGTAGACAATACTAGTTGAACTCCCCTCTGGGTGTACGGGAAATGTAGTAGACAATACTAGTTGAACTCCTGGGGGTACGGGAAATGAGATGGTAAGCATCAAGTAATGACACTGCTATCTCTTTAGGTTGAAACAATAGCCAGCTGTGGTTAGGTCAAGACTGTAACCAGTGACCAACAGCTAGCCATTGTTAGGTCATACACACCCAACCCCAGCAGACCCAGCCACCTATACACCAAGCCTCTCCCACACCCCACCCCACCTGTCCCACCCACCTATACACCAAACCCCTCCCACACCCCACACCAGCAAGCCCCGCGCTTTTGAACTGAAGTCAATATCTCAGAATATATTCCAAATCCATCTTCACCATTCTTCCTCCCTAATGTATCACTTCTCTTCTTCAAACCTTCCCTCTCTTAAATAAGAATTAATAACATTAATCTTTTAATCTTTTCCTCAATAGATGTCACTGGTGCTGTCTAAGTGTTAATCTTGACACCTTATATTATTATTATATAGTTATTAAGTGTTATATGATCAGCCCTAACATTTTTTTCTCGAGAACGAAGACACTGATTTTTATTATGATTATTATCACCGCCATCTTGTCTCTCTCTTTCATGCTAGAATCGCTAATGAGTTAATGTGTTAATGAGTTATTCTGCTTAACTATGTAACGTAAAATAAAGTAAAACAAATATATAACAGAACAAAACTATAATCAAAATTTCAACAAGACATAATAGAACATAATAAAATCTGTAAACATTTGTATTAGAATATTATGTCAACAATGATAAACCAAAGATAAACTGACTGTGAAAACATGGAAAACATTAGAAAAAATACACATATACAAAACCCACTAAAAACATACTAAATATACTAAAATATGCTAAAATAGAACACAAACGATAAAAACAGTCATGAAAACACACAAAATGCTGAAAAAAAAAGTAAAAAATAGCTAAAAAAATCAAAATCTTAATAGCAATAACTATAAAATAATGAAAACAAAATGGTGGACATGTGAGAGTGTGTGTGTTTGTGAGACTATATGTATGCATGGGTGTGTGTATATATGATTTAGATTGTATGTGTCTTAGTGTGTGTGTGTGTAAGTCTTAGTGTGTGTGTAGATATGTGTGTGTTTAAGTAAACTAAAAAATAATGAAACGACAACAGCAACAACAAGACAGCAACAATAACAGCAATGTAAATAATCACATGTCGGGTATCAGCAAAACATTTATATATTATCACTTTAACAATGAATATGAAAATAATAATATTAATAATGGTTTCTTTATTAATAATTATAATGTTATTATTATCGTTGTTATTACCAATACCACTACTACTACTACTACTACTACTACTACTACTACTACTACTACTACTACTACTACTACTACTACTACTACTGAAACATATCAATGGTAATATTATGTTATCAGTGATGTAATCAATGACGCCGTGATTGTCTTCGATAGTCATCATCGTCAGCTCATGATAGTCATTATCATCATCATCATAAACATCCTTTACATCGTCGTCATAGACATCATCTACATCAACAACATCGTCATTGTCATCGCAATCACCCTCATCATGATAGTCATCATCATCATCATCTTTATCACCACCACCATCATCATAGACATCATCAACAACATTGTCGTCATCGCCACCTTCTTAATTGTAATGGCCGCCATAACAAGTTGGCATGATTCTCATTTAGTCATTTATGTCGGATAATAACTACATTGCCTAATGAGAAATACATGTGCCATGTTAGCATGTATGTGTGTGTGTGTGTGTGTGTGTGTGTGTGTGTGTGTGTGTGTGTGTGTGTGTGTGTGTGTGTGTGTGTGTGTGTGTGTGTGTGACAAACCACAACAGAAACACAAAACCTCCATCTCAATTCTACTTTTGAAAAGCATAGAAACTGTGAAACCGGTAAATAAATAAATGTGTATGTCATCCCTATATATACATATTTTTCTTCGGTTGAAACGTACGTAAAAATATTACATTGGTATTAATTCTCACTAAACGCTTTCTTGAATTGTCACTCATGATATATATATATATATGTATATATAATATGTGTGTGTGTGTGTGTGTGTGTGTGTGTGTGTGTGTATCTGTGTGTTAGTTTGTGCTTAACATGTGTAATGACGTTTATAAATATGTAATCAAGCATGTATGTATGTGTAGTAATGTTGTTCTAATGTTATTTCTCAGATTTCCCACAGATAGAGAATCTGGCGACCGATCTCCTGTCCCCAGAAACATGTCGCCTTCACTGGAATTTAGGCAACACTAACTAAATAGCCATTGTCTATATAGTTGTGTGTGTGTGTGTGTATATATATATATATATATATATATATATATATATATATATATATATATATATATATATATATATATATATATATAGTTATGTATGTATGTACGTATTTCTGTATGTAAAGTGGCGAATTGAACGTTTAAAACGACGAATAATATTTTGCGGTATTCGTCCCGGCTCTCTTCTATCTGAGTTCAAATCCTGCCGAGGTCAACTTTACTTTTCATCCTTTCGAGGTTGATAAAAAAAAGTACCAGTCATGTCTTCTGATCGATTCTTCCTCTATATCTCTTTCTTACTTCCTCTCTGTCACTTTCTATCGTTCTCTGGAAGAAATCTGCTGTACTCAGGCCTAGAGGGATATGGGCTCCACCGGGTCTAAAAATACTGAAGAAACTCCGTATGTCAATACGGCGCCCCTACGACTCTGTCAGGAGTTATGGGTCCTTATCATCTATGTATGTATCTATGTTTGTACGTATGTATATATGTATGTATATATTGATGTATGTATATATAAATATATGTATGTTTGTACGTATGTATATATGTATGTACGTATGTAAATACATAACTATAAAAGTATGTAAGTGTGTGTGTATGTTTTCTTGTATGTATGAATCTATTTAGGCATGTTTCTATGTGAATGTATATATGTATGTTTGTAGACTTGTATTCATTTTTATATACGTATTAGTATTTATGTATGTATATATTTATGTGTGTTTCTATGGATGTATGTATATGTATGTATATTTGTATGTTCATATAATGTACAAGTATTTCTATATTTTGTACCGACACAAGCTATTAGTTTGCTTAACATTACATATATGCCGTTATTAATCTGTCGTTCAACAGGCAGCTCTATGAGAGAAGACCGGCGCCAAGTCTTGGTGGCATATTGTTGTTTTTTAACTAAAGTCATTATCTGGCTACTTAGTAAATATTGTACAACTCAACTGCCAAGGTGACTGTGGAAAGAAATAGAACTAATATATATATATATATATATATATATATATATATATATATATATACACATATATATGTTACTTATACAGACACACACACACACACATATATATATATGTGTGTGTGTGTCTGTATAAGTAACATATATATGTGTATATATATATATATATATATATATATATATATATATATATATATATATATATATATATATATATATATATATATATATATATATACATACACATATATATGTTACTTATACAGACACACACACACACACATATATATATATATATATATGTGTGTGTGTGTTCGTGTGTGTACACGATTTAATGTTGTAACATTTCTAATATGTCATTCAGAGACTTGTTCTTGTTTGTGTAATATGTTGGATCGGGTTTTAATCAACTACCTATGTACTATTTGTCATTTACCACTTGATACCGCCATCTTATTTCTACCATCACTGACGTCACATCACCTCCAAATCATACAGTCACACCGCTACCCAACCACACCGCCCCCTAACTACATCGCTACCCAACCACACCAATACCCCCCAACCTAACTACACCGCTACCCTGCCCCCTAACTATACCGCTACCCAACCACACCGCCCCCTAACTATACCGCTACGCAACCACACCGCCCCCTAACTACACCGCTACCCCCCACCCTAACTATACCGCTACCCAACCACACCGCCCCCTAACTATACCGTTATCCAATCACACCGCCCCCTAACTACACCCCTACCCCCACCCTAACCACACCGCTACCCCCCACCCTAACTAAACCGCTACCCAACCACATCACCATAACTTTTATTTCCCCATCGTTGTCGCAATTCTCCACTTTTGACAGGTGAACAAGTTCGAACAGATGTATAAATGAATATAAATACATGTATGTTTACACATACACATACACACATCTAGGTGGATTTTGTCCGACTTTCTAAGCCGTCTTCGTAGCTATATCCTGCGTTCAATATTTGATATTTTTTACATTTTCTAATATCATATATATATATATATATATATATATATATATATATATATATATATATATATATATATATATATATATATATATATATATATATATATATATATATATATATATATATATATATTCGCAATTATGCCATGAGGTTTCTGGTTCCAGTCAGTACCGCCATTATCAATGTGTATGTTTTATTCCTTTTACTCTCTTTAGGCCTTCTCAATGAAATTCTCTAGACAGAAAGTTTTCAGATGAACCTGCTGGTCTTGTACCATTCTTTCTGTTTGTTCTATGACATATTGGCAGAATCGGTAGAGCGTCAGACACCATGCTTTGCAGCATTGTTACGTCTCTTTATATTCTGAGTTCAAATCTCGCCGAGGTTAGTTTTGCCTTTCATCCTTACGGGGTCGATGAAATAAAGTACCAGTAATGTACTGGGTTCGATTTAATCAACGATCCCCTCTCACCAAATTGCTGACTTTGTGCCTAAAGTAGAAATTCCAATTATTGTTATAGATTTATAAGCTAAAATATTTAAATACACATTATAATTATAAAACATTTATAACTATGCTTCATTTATTGAATAATAAAGTAAAGTACTTTTTTAATTTCCTGTAGTTTAAATTATATTTATATTTTTAGACTAAAGTATGTACATGCACATTCTAAATATAAAGTGTCCAAAACTATTCTACGTTTATTAAATATAGATGTCAATACTTAATATTCTGTATTTATAATCATTGATATTTATATTCTAGAATATTTAAATACAAATTCTAAATATATATTATTGATAATTATATTTCATTTATTAAATAAGTACTTAATAATATTCTATAGTTTAAGATATATATATTTATAGACTACCATATATATATATATATATATATATATATATATTATTTTATTTGTTTTAAAGTGAACTGCATGGAATGTAATGGATGGGTCTCCGTCTGTTTCGATGCAAAGTGTTCCAGTTGTTCGATCAACAGATCATCCGACTCGTGAAATTAATGTACAAGTGACTCAGCGTTTTACAGACACGTGTACTTAATTCTTAGGGAGTTTCAGCGAGACACTCTGTGTCTAAATACAGGGCCAATGGAAAGCAGGTCATCAAAACACCTTCCATTTCAACAATTTCTGGCACAAGGTTTGGGGCAATCTCAAGCTGTGCTGGATAATACCTTCCCAATATTCCAAAGAACGAGATTGAACACAAGACTTTAGGATTTTGTTGCGACTTTCTTAAAGATTTATCCGATCTGCGTGCATGGTGCCACAAGCAAAGAACTTTTGAGAAACACTGCTCAAAGTAGTAATTTTATTTGCTAAAAATATTCCAACTGGTTGAATCTCTCTGGATCCATACGATGCCTTCTTAAATAAAATAAGGATTATAGTCAGGTACATGGACATGCTTGACGGCTTGACGGCTTGACATCACGACGAAAATATTTGATTTTCCTTCAAGATTTCGGGCTTCAGTTTTTTAGTTACACATAGATGGCAACAACTAGCCTTTACTTTTGCGACATTCTTCTATTTTAACGCGGAATTTTTCTCTTTTCTATCATTCAAAAGCCAAATGTATTTCGCAAGTGTTGTCACGTTGCCATTATTTCTGGATTTCAAATGACTTTTATACAAACGTTGTCGATCCAGTTACACAGCAATGCTTTCTATTTGTTATCATTGTTAACACAACTGTTGTACCTAAGTTCTATCAGTATTCGATTTCTAGTTTGTGTATTTATCAATTTTCTTGTCCTTCTCTTTGAATAATTCCCTCTTTTTTATTTAGAGTTTATCATGCTGGCAGATGACATTGATATATGTATATCTACATATATACATATGCATATATGTATATATATATATATGAGATATATATATATATGTGTATGTGTGAATGAGATAGAGAACATTTTTTAATCTGAATTTTTCATTATCTCTTAGTTATAACCGACATTCTTGATATACAGTATGAAAACAATGTCACATTGTTTGAGCCTTTTTTTATATTAATTATTTATTATTTATTTCTTGTTTGTGATTTGTTTTCTTTTTCTTTTTATCTTCGGCTGTCATGAATATGCAATACTGATAATGTGTTCTATTGTATGAAATACACAACTCATGTCACCCTGGTACATACAATGTATTTCAGAGAAGATTCAGCTGTCAAAATATAATGGGATTCGCTCTGTCTTCCATTTTAACTTATTCTCTAGTTAGCGTCTATATTCTCTGTCATTATATTCTTTTGGAAATTTCTAGAATGAATAGTGTGGCGTCGTCCAAAGAAATCCATATCCAAAACTATTTGCTTTTACTGTGTAATCTATGGACTTTTTAGGCCTTTTTTTTTTTTTGTAGTTTTCATTTAATTTTATTTTATTGTATTATATTCTCTACTGGTTTCAGTCATTACACTACGGTTATACCGCGGCTCCACATTGAGGGTGTAGTTGATGTTATCGATCTGCAGTAATTATTTTTTTTAAAGCTTCTACATATTTCTTCAATCCATGTTCCTCTGACTGTTAAGTTACACGACATCAACAAAATATGTACACGCAGCGGACGTAAACACACACACACACACACACACACACACACACACACACACACACACACACACACACACACATATATATATATGAAGAGAATCAGGACCCCGACGGCTGAGCTCCGGCCGTTTCGACATGTGTGTATATATATATATATATATATATATAAACGAGTGGTGTATACGCAGTTTCCGTTTACCAAAAGCATTGTTAACCCCACAGCCTTAATCGCACCTACATTGTCATGTTGATATATCTTTCATTTAGATATAATCATCAAATGTGTTGACCTATCTAACCTCAGGACTTTCATAGTCTAACCCTATGACCAGTGTCATTCTTACCGCCACTATTTTATTCAGAATATATAAAGTACACCATCCTTTCTTGATCGTTGTCGGGGTCGTTATCCTTATTTTTGTCGTTCTCGTTGTTGTTGTTGTTGTTGTTGTATCTTAATTCAACGTATTTATCCAAATTAATGACATTTGCTCTTTTCAGTTATTTCCCTTAGCTTGTTATATTTTTAATTAAGAAATTTATGAGAACGTCTCACCAGTGACACGTTCTCACCAGTGAATTCCCTTAGTTCACAGTATTTACTGCTTTATAATTCTATAATATGTTGCTATTGTTAAGCTGAATAGTAACATTGTTTGTGTTATTATTAATAAACTGTAATACACTCTCCAACGCAATTATGTTTTATCAATGCCATCAGTATTCCTAATTACGTCATTACTAAATTGTAAAACTCATCAATTATAGCCGCGATATTGAACTAAGTCATCTATTTTAACGACATCAACAACAACATCAGCAACAATAACAACAACATCTCAACCATCATCACCACCAACAACAACTACCTCTCCACCATCCTCATCACCACCACCAACAACATCTCCACAATCAACAACAGCAGCAATTCCACCACAACCACCAACTTTAGCATTGGGTATGGTACTTACTACAAGCACACAGGACCAGGACAAAAGGAAAAAACGCAATGACAGACAGTACCGTCAGTTAACTCCTGGAAATCACTACGGATTCGATTCATGAAACTTGAGGTCGGTTGCTTTTGCTGACTGCAGCATCTTTAATTACGATTTGCAACTTTGCCTTCGGCAGTAACTTCCTTACATTCTTTAATTTGCCAACCTTTTGATTTTTCACTACACACACATACACACATATAATGTATAATGTAATATAATATATTATATATATATATATATATATATATATATATATATATATATATATATATATATATATATATATATATATATATATATATATATATATATATATATATATATATGTATATATATATATGTATATATATATATGTATATACATATACATATATATACATACATATATATATATATATATATATATACATATAT
>OZ024751.1:34295677-34305677 GCA_964016885.1 Eledone cirrhosa
CAGTACAGTATGTACTGGTGTCAACTTACAACTAACTGAAGTATCTGTCAGACCTTGGTAATATTGATGTGATTTAACACTACCGAGACAGCGAAGTTTGACCGTTCGATTCTTCAGTTAAGATTCACCATTTACTGTGCAGTCTTTGTGTATCTGTGTGTTGTTTTTTATTATTATTCCCAGAGCACCTATTATTATAGCTATTGTTTATTTTCATCATCCACATTCGGGTTATTTCTATATGTAGATCTTTATATTTGGTTAATTTCTCCATGTCCTTTGTAGATATATTGTCGTTTGTGGGGATACATACATCAATTAGAGATTTCTTTTGTGCTTTGCTTGTCTACGTCTCCTCTATTCAGCTTTTTCAGGTATTGGCCATGTAAGGGTTTTTCTTTATAGTTTAGATTTTAGATTTTTTTCAAAATTTCTGTTTCTTTTTTTTTTTCATTTTTCTCAAAATTATCTGTCAATCCAGCTTCTATTTTCAATTTATTGGCTTCCTTGTGTGTGTGTGTGTGTGTGTGTGTGTGTGTGTGTGTGTGTGTGTGTGTGTGTGTGTGTGTGTGTGTGTGTGTGTGTGTGTGTGTGTGTGTGTGTGTGTGTATGTGTGTGTGTGTGAGTGTGTGTGTGTGCGTGTGTGTAGCAGTGACATATGCAACAGTATTCAAAGTAAGATTCTTTTCTTGTTTACGGGCAACGCAAAGTTTAAGATACAGACACCTTATATAGACGGATGGCCACAGTAGTGTATGGAGGAGCAAAGGGACTCCAAATAAAAAAAGGTGGAGGAGAAGGACTAAAGGTTAAATACTTTCTTGAAAAATAGAAGTTATAGGAATAGAAGAAGGAGAAAAAAAATAAGTAGAAACTTGTGAAGCAGAAGAAAAAGAAAATTGTTGAAGAAGCTTAAGAAGACAAAAAGACGACGAAGAACACAAAATGGCAAGAGCAGGAACAACAACAATAACAGCAACAATGACAACAACAATGACAGCAATAACGTCCAAAAAACAACACAAAGCCGACAAACGGATAAAGGATGAGGAACAAGGAAATATATTCCTATCGTAGTCAAAAGTTATCTTTTAAATGCTTAGAAAATTAGTATTTTTTGACATGTGGAAAAATCAAATCTGATTTCTTAATATAACCTTTGTTGGAAGCTCCGAGTAAGCATAGTTCAAAATGTCAGCTATGTATGAATAAATAGAGTGACTCTAGTTTGACGTACATGTCACTAGAGGTTGGCACAACTACGTATGCTGCGAAGTCCAAAGTGGATGACTGTATGTGGATGTGAGTACTTACGTGTGTGTGTGTGTGTGTGTGTGTGTGTGTGTATCAGTTTATGTGTCTATGCTTGTGGGTATGTGTGTGTGTGTATATATAGATATACAAACATACATACACGCACGAACACATGTTCCAATACACACATACACACATAGAATTTGGGCCTGTCTTCTTTGTTGGAACAACTTTTGTCAAATTCTATAACTGAACTCTCTATATCATTCGCACGGATTCCATGCATCAGGGAGGGAGAAGGAGAGATGAGGTAGTGAGGGTCACATTTTAGATAGAAATAGAGAAAAAGAAGTTATATAATATATATGTGTGTATGAATAATAGAGAGTGTGTATGTGTGGTAGACAGAGTGATAAAAGAATTGGATTGCTGGTTGACTCTAGCGAATAGAAACAACGCAGCCCATTCCTCGATTCAGTTATTCCAATATACGATGTCCTTCAATATCTATTGAGGCAATAGGTAAAATATCTACATTAACTACATTGTTTTTTACAGCGAAACAGATCATTTTTAGTGATTTAAAGTCACAGAAAAACTGTTAACTTTAATATATATTTACCATTTATTTCATGGGCTCAATAATGCAGTGTTTCTGTGTCAATGCAAAGGTCGCAGACACTACCACAAAAGTGATGACCCCAACAAATAAATGATAAATATGAAGTATGTTTTGTGTGTTTTTAATGGCTAAACTGAAGCTTATACGATGTAATTACTTTTGTTTCATCACAGGGTCACAGACAAAGTCACCGTAAAACAAGAGCTACTCAAAATACATTATATTTTCCATAAATTTAGAATAGCTGATAATTTCGGAGTTGTCTCCGTTAAGTAATGTGTTTCTTGTTTTTAAAATTTAAACACTACTAGCGGAAGTATTTTCTCTCATAATTGCAGGAAGGTGTGTGTGTGTGTAACAGACAGAGGGTGTGTGTGTGTAACAGAGAGGGTGTGGATGTGTGTGTTCATTTTTTTAATTTGGTTCTTTAAGCGGTTGAAATAGATTTTTAATGACCGTATACATGTGTGTGTGTCTGTGTTGTAAGATGTGTATGTGTTCGATCAGTATTATCGTGTTCACCCCTTCAGACAACAGAACCACGTCTCAGGAATGTTTGAAAAACCCAGGCTAACTGCTACCATCCTCTGAGGTCAACCCTCATCTCCTATCATTGGGCTATTTCTAGCAAGCCACATGTTGTTCTGTGGTAGATATCGTCTCTTTCATAAACCTCATTAGTGTTGGTTTCCTGCCTGTGTCTCCCTTCTTCCAGAGTATTGGTAACTCCCTTAAACACCTTCTCATGTAAACCTCCCTTGGACAACTGATACAATGTTTCCATGTAGTACACCACCTTACATGATTCATTCTCCCGCATGCCAGAACCACCCCCTTTCAAGTCGGTGGCGTGTCATACATTGGAAGTCCAACCTCCATCGATCTTCATCCTAAGGAGATCCCATTTAATCCAAGTTCCCTAGGATGCTAGCTCCAAACTCTTCGATTTCCGCTCCCTCCTTCTATTGTCACACATCCTCTTGGATTGTGGTTCTCCTCCCTTTCTTAGTTGGAAATGGGAAATTCCAAAACATTTTTTTATGTAACGCACACATACACATACTCCCCATCACATATATATATATATACATATACATATATATATATACTCATACACACACACACACACACACACACACATAAGGTGTTGTTGATACTGATTACAACGATGATGATGATGATGACATTTAGACAATTGTTCCAAGCCTCATCACAGTAGTAACATTATAAAATAGTCAAAACTATTGTAATTCTATCCCCCTCCCCTCTACCGCCAACATCAAAGGATATCTTACTAGACATTATTTCATGTATTATTTAACGAATATAATCCACTTATATAATTCCTTTGACCACTACTATTCCTCTTTCTTTCCTTCTTTCTTTCCGTCATTCTTTTCGTTGTTTTCTTTCATTTTTTAATCTCCCTCTCACATTTTTCTCGCTCTATGTCCCTGTCTATCTTTCACTGTATATATGTGTGTGTATATATATATACACACACATACTCACATACAAATACATCCAAATATACTCACACACACACACACACACACACACACACACACACACACACACACACACACACACACACACACACACACACACACACACATACATACCTTTACTTTTCTTAATCCTCTCGCCTACCGATTTTCTAAATTTTCCAACATATTATTTTTCATTGTGTTATTGCCTCTAGTTTTAAACCTAATAACCTCCGTTGATGAGAGGAAAAAATGTTAGCTTGACATCTGTCTAAAATTGATTCAAAAATACAGGGACGGACACACACACACACACACACACACACACACACACACACACATATATATATATATGCATACATACACCTGTCTCTTTCTCTCTTTCAATACACACACACAGGTATACAGACTCACATATATATATATTCGTGTTGTTGGAGCCATGGAGCGAGTTGGTGTACTAGAGAGAAATTTTAATCCTATATTTGGCAAGTCAAAAAAATAGTCATATTTATTTTTAAGAAGCTAGAGAAATAATTATGGCTACTGTGTTGTTTACTTTACAAATAATCCTAGCTTTGGGATTTCTACTCTTCTGGTGTGAAACTTTGAACTTACAAGGTCTGTAGACAGATCTGGGCTTTGTCTATACCTAGGAGCTGGTGTTGTAGATACAGTTATAGGTATTTTGTGTACTAGCCAAAGTTTATTTGTCCTCTGCCCTACATTACGGTCACTCTCTCTTATATATGTCGTTGATATCTTTCTGCACCCTCCCTAGATTTTGCAGTTTAACTGTGACCTTACTCTACATTTTGTACAATTTCTATTAGTACAGAGGTTTCATTGAGTTTATATATATATATATATATATATATATTATATAATAATAAGAAGAGACCAAAGCCTCTGTTTAACTTATTCGTAATCACACGTAACACGTGTGATGCAAATGACCAGTTCGGCCCTTAACCGGTTGCAATCAGCTTTGATTTTGAAGACGATTGGCTTAACAGATACAATGAAAATCAGAAGAATTGGAGTATGTGTATCACCAACTCTCTCTCCCCCCTCTCTCTCTCTCTCTCGCTCTCTCTCTCTCTATCTCTCTCTCTCTCTCTCTCTCTCTCTCTCTCTCTCTCTCTCTCTCTCTCTCTCTCTACACACACACATATGAATACTACACGTGTTTTTCCTGCTCCTCTTCTCACACTCTTTCAAGTATCCGAAACGTAAAAAGCTCTTTCCAAACTATATCAAGCGTTAAAGTAACATAATTCCGCATTGTACTGCGTTGTTTGCTTTTTTTTTCGTTTACTTTTTGCGCATATATATATATATATATACGTGTATTTATGTATGTGTAAGTGTACGTAAATGAATTAATATATGTATATATACATACTTAAGCGCACATCACTTCGCCACACCGATACGGTAAGGACAAAGACACAAACACATTCACCCATATAAGCAAATACATTTTTTCAAAGTGACAATAAAATATACATATCTTCTTATCTATGAATACAGATAAGAGGATAACCATAAGTTTTATTTTGTAAAGTGTATTAAAAAATTATGTTTACAAACAATATTTATATTCCAATATGTCTGCCTGGAAAATACGTTCACTCCATAACTATGGTGTTCAGGTTTCGATCACAATTTAGACTATCGATATAGATCGAATAATACTTTCTAACTGGCATCTGTACGTGTATATATTTGTAGTGTTTATAGCATCGCTCCAGCATACCATACAGACGTGGTTCGGTTCCTGTGACTTTGTTTATGATTTCCGTCTCCACCTGTTATTTACTTTACTTAATCGATTATTTTATAGTTAATATATGCATTATGACATATTCTCACGATAAAAGCATAGATAAAGTTATATATAGAGAGAGATGTGTGGGGTGTTTATGGAGAGATGTGTGAGTGTGAGTTTATAACAAATCAGCACAAGGTCACAACATATATATATGACATATAACAATAAGGGTCGCCTCTTCAGCCTTCAATTGTAGATTACATAACCTGGTTTCGATGCTAAAGTGGTCCGAGCCTATTTTTACATCAGTAACTCACGAAGCTATAGTTACTAGTAAATAAACAAAACGAGAAACAAATACACACATGCATATATATATATATATATATATATATATATATATATATATATATATATATATATATAAGTGGCAATTTATGTCTCAATTACCATTCTTGAGTAGTGACGCGCGTTTCTCTATTGATCAGCTCAACGTTCGATCTGTATTGATCTGGCCCGACTCTGGAATGAAAAGCTCGTCGGACCTCTGTTATGTCCTTTTGTGACAAATAGGCTGCAGTTCGCACAATGTATACAGGGTGTAGAAACAAAAGCTTTAAAGCTGGTGCTCCAGTATCGCCGCGATCCAATGTCTGAAAACTGTAAATGAACAAAAATATATTCAATATCTTCTAATAAAATAGAGTGTTTACATTTTGTAAAACAAAAAAAGGCTACTTACATATATACACACGTAACTATGTATGTATATATAAGGAAAAAACATTACATATGTCTTTCTAAAGTCTATAAAAATGTCATCTTTCAAGAAATGAAAACTTCGTAAATTTTACAAATTGATCAGACACTAAACCAAACCTATACATCAGATACATCCTGTGCGTATACACCTATACATCATGTACGTATGTTTGACTATATATATATATATATACATAAACACATAAACATTTATATATAGACATATATATATATATATATATATATATATATATATATATAAACACATAAACATTTATATATAGACATATATATATATATATATATATATATATACATATATATATATATATATTATATATATATATATTATATATATATATATATTATATATATATATATTATATATATATATATATTATATATATATATATATATATATATATATATATATATATATATATATATATATATATATATATATATATATATATATATATATATATATATGTGTATATATATATATGACATTCTTTGGCGCAGACAGACACCTATATACACACACGTGTGTGTCTCTTACAGAATCACACAAATAAGCGAAATCGTAAGCTTTTTACAAAATCAAATACAGAAGAAAAGAGATAGCAAATATAAAATTTTATAAAAGACAGAAATAAACTTGAAGTATTATAAAAAAAATATTCTATGAAAGCATGGAGAAATGAAAGTTTTTGATTCTTAATAGATTTAGAGAACTGCGACTATGTCTACAGACTATTGTTTGGCTAGTGTACTATTGAAGTAACATTTAATTGAGAAAAATGGTCGGTTAAACAAATTATATTTTCCAATTTTCTTACAAAATGTAGAAAATGTTTCGCTGGTAAAAAAACATATTCGTAATGAATATCTTAATAATGTAAAGTTGATGGGTTTTGCTGTGTGGTTAAATGAAATATTTGAAAAGTTGTTTATGTAAATTTTAAGTAGTGTTTATAGACAGATGTGGGATATATATAAATATAGATGAGATAGATTGTGGTAAAAACCAACTAGACAATACCCACCAGAGTACTCGATACTTGGGCAGTAGAGTGGGTAATATAAAAACTAAGTTAGTTCGGTTCTAGCTGTCGAAAGAGCCGGGGCTCAGCCGACGGGGTCGTGAATCTGTTCATATATATATATATATATACTCACTTTATCTACATATATATACTCTCCCTCTCCTTATATATACTTACCCTATCTATATAGATATATACAAAAAAGAAAGCTGGAAATGTTTTCTCTCTTCCTCAGTTCCAACCATACCGTATGTGAAATGCTAGGGGATGGGTAAGCTAGCCGAGATTTGACGATTATCCTCCCATGTTAAAAGTAAATACCAAACCTACAACCACACAATGCCGTGGTTCAACAACAAAAGATTTACGAGAATATCACCCGACTAATCACACATAATTACATTTGTATGTTTTTCAAAGCCTCGCCCTTTGCCTTTCGTGGTATTTTGTCTTAGCGACATTACCAATATAATTAGTCAGTTAACTCTTTTGATACCCGACCTCTTGAAACAATGGCCTCCTCATAACAATACTAAGCTGGTTAATCAAAATGTTTAATCTTCATCTAAAAAGAAAAACCATCCGCCATAACTTTATGTAAGAACCTTACTTATTTACTAAATCCTAGATTAACTAAAAGTTAGTGTTTACATTCATCTAAAATTTCCCATCATAATTTTCTGTAAGGACATAGTTCTCATAAATATATATATATATATATATATATATATATATATATATATATATATATATATATATATACATTGTAGTTGTATTATGCAACTCTCCAGTGTCAAAAGAAGGAACACCTTTAAGTGCTGCACGACCTAAGAATAGGAATCCCATCCAAACATACAACTCTTTATTTCCAGGAACTGGTTAAAAAGGAGAATAGATGCTTGTAGTCTGTCAGTTACTAATACACACGTACACACTATATTATGCTATGTCTGTTATATTTTATATATATATATATATGGCAAACATAAGTGTAGTTTCCGTCTTGCAATTTTCACTCATGTACATTAGTGAAGCCGAGACTATATTAGTAAATTAAATGTTCAAAATATCATGTAATGGGACTGAACCTGAAGCCACGAGTTTGGGAACTATTTAACGCCACTACCATGTGTGCGTGCGTATTTAACTTTCTGGTATTAATCATAGTGAATTATGCTGTTGGTTTTAACCACAATACTAAGAGATGTTATCAATCATACATTAACGTAGATAAATTGTTTTGTTTTAAAATTTAACATTAATAATTTCCTGTTAATCTTAATTAAGAAACAAAGTTAGGTGAAGGTTAGAAAGGTCTTTGGACAATTTTGTGGTTCCAATACAGATTTTGATGTGCGACACCAGGAAATGATAGAATAATAGAAATTATCTAAAGCTATGTAGGATAATGTAGTCACGATAAAGAACGTCTGACGAACAGACAGGATGGTGAGAGCGGGGACAGATGGTTGATCTGATCAAGCAAGTTTAATCTATTGCTACAACAATATTAACAACGTCATTTAGACTTATTGTAGTATTGAGGGTTTGGGATTTAAAATCTAACAAGAAGCATATTGACCAATCATGGTCAATTAATATGAACCATTTAAGACATCTATGTGGTAGTTGGAACTGCTAGAATTAGTAACCAAATCACCAACAAATGATAAATCTCTTTCGATCATGTTATTCCGAGATAGGTTAGAATGGTCTTTAATGGATCGATTTCCATTATATGTCTGCACAAACAGGTGTGATTGACAAAAACAAAAAGATCATAATTTATTTACTCTTGCAGAATTCAATATGGCTGATTCTCGGTTTAAAATGCTAAATAATAAATTCGAAATTAGGAACTCTGACGTGTGTATACAGTAATACTAATGGTGCGTTTGTCGTAATGTATGTAGTGTATTTACTGCATACCTACAACCTGTCGTCTATAATTAGATAAATAGAGGGAATGTTGATGATTATATGGTACTCTTTACTCATTTACGTCTGAAAATAACTAAAATATACGGCTTCTCACGTGCTGAAATCTGGTTAACTCTATCAAAGAATGTGCTAATGTGTTGAAGGGAACAGTTTAGTGAAATAATTTTAAAAGAACAGCGCTGTTTTACAATCTACGTTGATAGTTACTTAGCAAATCAAATACCATTACTGGCATTCCTCTACAACAGACACAGTCAATTGGCATATGGGTATATATACATATATACATATATATATATATATATATATATATATATATATATATGAGAGAGAGAGAGAGAGAGAGAGAAAGTCAGGCCGTGTTAAACAATGAAAACAAATGAAAACAATCGTTCCAGAGGGTTGATTGATCACGATAAATCGATATAGTGACTAATCGATTATGTAATCTCATATTATTAGTCTTGACACAACAATGTTTCTGACGAAGACGATGAAATGGATCTATAGTACTGAAACTAAAAATATGAAGTTACATAACAACAATCAGTCGTTATATCGATTTATCATGATCAATCGACCCTCTGAAACGATCGTAAAACAATGGACTGATTAGGCTTTTATTATTTTTTTTCATTGTTCAACATACACACACATTATATATATATATATATATATATATAGTGTGTGTGTGTACGTGTGTGTATGTATGCATGTGTTTGTTCAGAAATAAATGCAAGTTATTAAACATTAAATTTTAAATGACACATTTGAGTTCAGAACAAATGTTATTGATCGAAATGAAAACCATTATAATCTTCATTTGTGGCCAACAATATATAAATATATTTACTCTTTTATTGTTGGTTGTTAAAATGTTTGTAAACCTGGTAGTTGTTAAAACATCCGCTAGGTTTGCTGGATGTGGCAGAGTTTCAAAGTTAAACTCGTTCGACTTGTTGGTTGTGTGATGTGTGGTCGATTCTTGTCGACCGATACTGCAACACAAACACACACACATACATACATACACACACACACATACATACACACATACACATGCACATATATCCACGACGAAGCGACACCCAGCAAGTGACCCGGATGTATATAG
>OZ024751.1:34310677-34320677 GCA_964016885.1 Eledone cirrhosa
TTCTTCTTCTTCGTTGTCGTTGTCTTTTTCTTAGTGTTGTCTGTAGTTGTGGTCATGGTAGTTCTGGTAAAACTAGTGCTTGTTGTTAGGGTGGAGCAGAATTGTTAGTGATGGTGTTGGTGTACTTAGTAATGACGTGGGAGGTGGTGGAGTTGCTGTTATGATGGGAGTGGTGGTACTCCCTGTAGCTTTTGTTTAGTAGAAGGAGGATCATCTAAACCAGTGCTACTTAAAGTGGTGGTCCGCAGACCGATGCCGGTACGCGAGCCATCAGCTACCGGTACGCGGCCAGTGTCCAGGCCATGCTAAGGAATCATTTGAGGAATTTTTTTATTACTTTTTTATATGTTTTGATATTGTATTATTTGTTTACAAAATAAATAGAAGATAAAAAAATGGTCAACTATTATTATATTCAATATATCGTTTCCGGTATAAATTAATATTACTACTAAATATTAGCGGTACGTGGCACATTGAAAAAAAAAATGCCGGTCCGCCACATCAGCTAGTTTGAGAAGCACTGATCTAAACAGTTGACCACTAATGCCGTATATATATATATATATATATATATATATATATATATATATATATATATATATATATATATATATATATATAACATATATATACACACACACTCTTTAGCCGAACAGTCCGTCGTTGCTTTTTATTCCACTTTAAATAATGTCTCCCCCGTGCTTCATATCCTGTTATATATTCCCTGCAGTCCGTCTCCGTCAATCGACAGTCAGCCCCGAGGTGGTTTCTATGGAAATGTAATCAGTAGAGTTGTATGTTGACGTGGTATCAGTGACTTGTTTGTAATTTAGCGCCACCATTTTCCCGTATTCAAGGAGTGACCCCTGTAGGGACAGCTTTCGGACAGCTTCATAGCGAAAGCAACGCCCCCTGATGACGGCATCGTTGGGCGGAATTATAATGAATACCGTGACGTTGAAGGAATACATGAGACGATTGTTTGGTTTCCTTTTATTGTTTACGGAATTAAGAAACTCAATTTGCCTCCAAAACCTTTTGACTCGGATTTCAAAGATCAAATCCGATTCAGTCTTTTGACGACATATACACAGACATACATATAAACAAATATATTACATACACAAATAAAGATTCAAATATGTAGTGTATATATATATATATATATATATTTATCTCACCTTGTCTCTCTCAGTATATTTATATATATATATATATCTCACCTTGTCTCTCCCTCCCCTCTCTCTCTGTATATATATATATATGTGTGTGTGTGTGTGTGTGTGCCCCCAGCTCAGTATAGAAGAGAGAAGGAAAGAGTGTGACAGTATGAGATATGATACATTATTTAAGTAACGCTGTGTAATGTGTATTGAGCAAACTAACAATTTCAGGAATTCTACAATTCGTGATAATTCACGTGATGGTTGATAATGTTGGTATTTCCATTGCTTTGTCTGCAGGGAATAACCTCTGCTCCAAGCATATACCTCTGTAAACTCCCACAACCGATAACAACCATCAACACCAACACCACCACCATCAACACCAGCACCACCACCAACACCATCACCACTACTACAATCACAATCATAGCAACCATTACCACCGCTGCCGTTACAACAGTCATGACGACGACCAACACTAGCACCACCATCACGACGACGACTAACCCCCCCCCCCACGGCCGCCAACACCACCACCACCAACAACAGCAACACTACCAACAGCTAGAGGGCCTGAGTTTGTGTTTGGTAGAGCAGTCGTAACTAATTTGCACATTTACAATCCTAGCAATATATTGAATGAGTGGGTTTATTATAGCTTGGACATGTTGGGAGGTGGGAGGAGATAAAATTGGTTTAAATGAAAGGATGAGAAGAGACGAGAGGGAGAGGGGGGGAGAGAGAGTGACAGAGATTGATTGATAGAGAACTAGAGATAAATGTGTAGAAAGAGATAGAAAGAAGGTAACTTTTTAAACTATGGTTACTCCGGACACAACCTGGGTGCCTTTATTTCTCTCTCTCTCTCTCTCTCTCTCTCTCTCTCTCTCTCTCTCTCTCTCTCTCTCTCTCTCTAATATTACAGACTGCTAGAAGAACAACGCAAAGATGTAAGCAACAAAAATACAAGTCCAAACATGAAGAAACAAATGTGTAGACACAGTGAGGTTGAGTTGACAAGAGTGGAGCAGAGAGAGAGAGAGAGAGAGAGAGAGAGAGAGAGAGAGAGAAAGAGAGAGAGAGAGAGAGAGAGAGAGAGAGAGAGAGAGAGAGTATATACGCAAGAGAGTTATATAAAAGTATTTTTATATATCAAGTGTATGAAGAATATCTGTTAAGATGGAGAAAACAGATAGTGTGACCTTTATCACACACAACCATACACGCACACACACACACACACACATACACATGTATATATATATATATATATATATATGAGAGAGAGATATAATATATGTAGATATATATTCATATTTACACTCACACACATATACATATATTCATACGTACACATATACATCAACGTATGTGTGTATGTATGTATGTATGTACGGAAGTGCTGCGTTAGTACGTATGTATGTGTGATATGTGTATGCTAGTATTTGTATATAAAACATGATTAGAGTGAAAGCAAACGAAAGAGAATAAAACAATAACCTAGAGAAAAAATATGAAAAAAGTGAAACGACAGTAGATATATCTAAAGACATTGCAAGACACCAGAAGCACCAAGTTATATGAGGTATTGTGAGAAGAAGTAAATATAGTGGCAAGATGGCGACTAGGGACAGAGAAAGAACATGGAGGAAGACTTCTAAGGAATCACACGTCACTAATGAAATTGTAGACGAGTACACAGAGGGGATTTATGTAGAGAGAATTAACTCCTTATCATTGCCAACATATATATAATCTAGATTTACACTACCTATGGAAGATGAGGTGTTTAACCGACTGTCTCTCTGTCCATCTATCTATCTATTAATGTATAAATATATATTATAGATTAATTTATATATATATATATATATATACATATATATACACACACACACACACATACACACTGTAGTACAAAGTTTGTATAAACATACAAAGTTTCAGAGCAGTCTGTCCACAGGATGAGAGAAAATGAAAGAGAGAGAGAGAGAGAGAGAGAGAGAGAGAGAGAGAGAGAGAGAGTGCCTGTGTGTGTGTGAGAGAGAGAGGAAGTCAAATACACTCATAGATGTATAACTTATCCTCAATTGGGATTCGTTGCCGTCGTTATTTATTGTAAATTACATACAGGTGGTCAAAATATTATTCAAGGTGTTTTCTTATAATACCGTAATTGAGTCAACTCTGAACTTATACACATCCAGTTTATTGGGACTACATCACATCATTTTGATTGGTTTTGTCTAAATAAATAAAAACTATATATATATATATATATATATATATATATATATATATATATATATATATATATATATATATATATATACATATATATAGTTTTATATATGACAAAGGTCAACGGAAAACAAGAGAGAAAATGATACAGTACAAGGAAGATATAGATTAGTTTAATGTTTAATATGATAGGAGAATAGTGTTAACGTTTTCTATTCTAGTCCTTCATCAGAGGATAGAATGGGAAAGAAATAGAAAGAAATGTGTTGGTGGGTCGAGGTGTTTTGACAAAATATTCGAGTGATCCGAAAAGATATCGTGTATGTGTGTGTGTGTGTGTGTGTGTGTGTGTGTGTGTGTGTGTGTGTGTGTGTGTATCTATATATATATATATACGCTAACGACAAAAATAATAAGAAAATGAGGATAACAAATCCTCAACAAGCATAAGAAAGCCAAGTACGATAGAAATAGGATGTTTTTTATACACACACATATGTATAGTAGTGTGTGTATGTATACATATATACACATATATTTCTATAAATATGTAACTATCAAACACATATGTGTTAAATTAAGAGCAAGGAAAACAACATATGTCTCATCCCCGACGAAGATTATTTAGAAGATGCAAAGTTATAATTCCGGTTAATAGAAAAAAAAATATATATCACCATCTTGTGATGACATTTTCCGTGTATTTCTTTCCTTCCTTTCTTTCTTTTTTTGTTCTTTACGTTATCTACTTGCTGTTGTTGCTTCTGTTTGTTGTTTTCTCCATCACCGTTCTCTATTCTTCTATAGATTCAGGTTTAGAATAAAATCTGACATTAGAGGAATGAAGGTAATCTTTTTTGCTTTGAAACCGATGGTTTTCTTTCAAGAATGTATTGCGATTTAGACTGTCTACGAGATTCCGATCGAAGCTGTCTTGTCTTTCAAAGAGATGATAGCGATACAGTGCCTCGCTATATCAATTAATATTATTATTAATAAAGTTAGTCAACATCACAATAATAATACCTACTGTGATGTAGATATGTGTGTATATACCTATACATGTATCTACATGCATAGGTACATATGAAGGGATATATGTTGCTCCGTATATGACTTCATCTCTGCTTGTGTTTATGTGTGTGTATATATATACTAGTATACTTTCCAAGCAATGTAAGATAGCCACACTCAAGCGTGTATAATCATATATAAGACAGCTGTCACCCAATTATAAACATATTCCATGTTATAGAGAAGTCAACGACTAATCCAATAAAAGCAACATGAACTAAAACACATGCCTGCAGTACACCAATACTACTACTGAAATTACATTATATTCCCCATAGGCTTCCATACTATATCTCTTTTTACTTTTAGCAAAGGTTTTTGTCATATTTTTACTTTAATTCATCATCACTGTCATCATTATCATCACCATAATCTTCGTCTTCATCATCATCATCATTATTATTACTATTGTTACAATTTTGTGTTTGTTAATGTTGCGGTTGTTGATGTTGCTGTTGTTGGTGGTAACCTTATTGTTTTGTTGTTGTTGTTGTTGCTCCTGTCATTTAGCCCCTTGTCCCTCATGATCCAGAATACATATGACCAAAGGCGGCCCAGTGGTGACATCTCTCTCCTTTCAATTGTCATCTAAAGCTACACTATCTATTATCTCTCTCTTAGCTTGTGTTATGAAAGATATTTGACTACTATTTCTTCGAGGTCAACCTATCGCTTAGAGGCTCCATTGTTGTTGACACATGTGGTAGTAGGCACTTGCTGGTAGATGGTTGGGTTGTCATGGTTATTGTTGTCACTGTTGATTGTTGTTATGTCACTGTTGGTTGTTGTTATGTCACTGTGGGTTGTGTTATGTCACTGTTGGGTGTTGTTATGTCACCGTTGGCTGTTGTTATGTCACTGTTGGGTGTTGTATTGTCACGGTTGCTTGTTATGTCACTGTTGGTTGTTGTTATGTCTCTGTTGGTTGTCATGGTTGTTATGTCAGTGTTGGTTGTCATGGTTGTTGTTATGTCAGTGTTGGTATAGTGTCGCATATTGTGGAGTTGGTGTTTGTTGTGGTATTAGTATAATAATGGTAGAAGTGACAATAGAAATATTTCAGAGTTTAGAAATAAAAATGGAGAAACAAAACCTGACTTCGTAACAAATGGTAACAGAGTAAAAGACACCCACTGCCTAGAGTATGTTTTGTAATAACTTGCTTGTGATATATATGGCACTACATATATATATATATTACAATAATGAAATCAAGTAAACCTTAATCCAAGGCTGTTCCGTTTATTGAATATTTCGATCATTCTTCATCAAAAACCGACAGTAATCCATTTATGTTTTACTGCTGCTTATTTCATCATTCAATCAGCCTCCTTCGATATGGAAATTAATAAGAATTTCAAGAAAGCAGATTTGTTATACAAATTGACACTTTCCTCCAAGGATTCACATATGTATTCCAAGCACGTTATACTGCCAGTATTCAAAGGGTTAAAGCGATTGGAATGCAGGCATTCGTATAAATGTAACTTCTTGTTTGTAGCAGCTTCGATGATTAGTGTGCCAAACAGAATCAATGCTGCCGGGTTAATTCTAAGAAAGAATATTTTATTATTGTTCATGTTGTTGTCGTCGTTGTTCTTGTTGTAGTAGGTGGTGTTGATCATGTTTCTTCGCTGTTCTAACTTGTTGTTGCTGTTGTTTTGGTTGATGCTCTTGTTGTTGTGTTTAATAATTGCTCGTTGTTTCGGTCAGTTTAATTAAAATCTTTAGCGTGTCTTGGATAATGGAGTTTCTAGAGATAATGAAGGTTGTAGTTCCGTGTAAGATGTAGTGCTGTGTGTGTGTGTTTCTACTTACTTATAACAGTCTGTGTACTTCATATATTTGTTTGACTGTATGTGTGTGTGTATGTGTATATATACATATGTATATATACATTATATATATATATACACACACGCTTTCATTACTTGTAAGCCCAGGATTACATATGGTACATAATATCTCCAATCAGTACTGAATTGAATAATGACACACAAGCTCACATCCCTATATTAAATACACATATATCTTCACACACACACACACACACACTCACACACACAGAGTCACGTGTCTTCCTATAGTCACTGTTGCTATAGCTCAGATTAATTTTTAATTATTTATGGTGAATTATCTGTGGAAAATACCTTGTCTCTAGATGAGTGAATATATATAATGTGAATAACATGCATATGTTATATATATATATACACTGGTTTCTGTCATTACACTCGATTGCAGGTATGCTCAGGCACCAACTTAAAATGTAAAGATACTGCTCTTAAATAAATTCAAATGTGTATAAAATGTGTTAGATGAGGTTCTAATATAGTTATCAGTTGTTTTAGTAGTAGTAGTAGTAGTAGTAGTATCGCGTTAGTGGGTTGGACGCCATGCTTTGCAGCATGGAGTTACGAGCCTTTACGATCTGAGTTCAAATCCCGCCGAGGTTAGCTTTGCCTTTCATCCTTGCGAGGTCGATAGAATAAAGTACCAGTAATACACTGGGATAATTGCTGGCCTTGTACCAAAAGTAGAAACAATTATTTCTGATACAATATCCATTATGTGAGCATTGGTGTGGATCATTATAGTTAGAGTTAAGATTAATAATAGTTGTTTCTACTATAGTTAGAGTTAAGATTAATAATAGTTGTTTCTACTATAGTTAGAGTTAAGATTAATAATAGTTGTTTCTACTATAGTTAGAGTTAAGATTAATAATAGTGTTGTTAGATATGTTATATTATCTGGCTTAGACATAGTTATTCCGATTAATAATCAATTTATTATTGATTATTACACATTAACGATAAACGTGTCGATGTGTTTATTAATTTTTCTTTTATTACTATTAAAGGATAAGCAGACACTAGATTGGCCGGATCGATAGAGCGTCGAACAACAAGCTTTGTGGCATGTAGTTTCGCTGAGATTTACTTTACCTTTCTATGAGGTCGATAAAATATAGAGCCAGTAATGCACTGGGGTCGAATCAACTTTAACCTTTCTCTTCAATTTACAGGCCTTGTGCCAAAAGTAGAAACAATTATAATTATAGGTTGTTTAATAATTGTATTATCGGTGTAATGGAGGGTGAGAGGTGTTATGTATAGGTTTGTATATTTATTAAAGACTTTACTCTTTAAAATATGGGATTCAGAGATAGTTGCAATACATTTGGAAATATGAAGATTATCAGAGCTTTTAGGTTAAGGCTTATATCTCTGAAGAGATTTACTCTACGAAAATGGATCTGATTATCATATCAAAGTAATTATATTGATAAATATTATAGCAACGAGAGATAATTGTTATTTTATTAATGTGAAATTACATATTATTACTATAATTTCCATTTAACTTCTTGTTATTGCTGTTACCAATATCATTATTAATAAAATTAGTAGCAAATTTAGATTTATCTATACTTTTGGAGGTAACGATATTCTTAAAGCCATAACATATATTATTACATTTTGTAAGATTAAATTGAATATTTTCTCTATAACCGAATCTAACCAGTGCTTCACTGAGAATTTTAGTCAAAACTGTTCTCATTTGTAGATAATTTAAGCTTCAGGACATATTACCAACAATTGATGTTACTATAGATGTAAAGTTGTTAGAAAGTTTCTGTAGATAACAAACTGTTTCAACTTGTTTATGGTAAGCTCTAAAAAGACCAGTACCTGATTGAAGGGTGACATCTAGGACATTAGTGTTTATATCAAGAATATAGTTAAGTTTCAGTTTCTAAAGAATTGGTGCCCATGTTATTTTTAGTATTCTATTAGTGAAATGAAGTGTAAATAGAGCCTCATTTATATGTAAGCCCCTTTGTAAAAGGTGACATCAAAGGAAGGAACTAACTAAAGCCTATTATACAATTAATCAAAATTAATTAGTTAAAACAATCACCGTCACGCTTCATATGTTTTATTTTTATGTGACATTTGACACAATATAAATCTCTTGAAACATTTTATAGTTCTAATATAGATTTTAAAACATTTCAATGCGTATTTCTGTGTTTGGGCATATAATTATATACAGGTGTCTATATCTACATATGCATCTCTCTCTCTCTCTCTCTCTCTCTCTCTCTCTATATATATATATATATATATATATATATATATATATATATATATATATATATGCGTGTGAATCTATATTTAGGAGTGTGTATATATCGTACACATGAAATTGTGTGTATATATATATATATATATATACATACACATAGATACTCCTTCCGACATTTGAAAAGAAAGGGTACAACATGCCTCTCCAGCCATGTTTGAGGTCTACAAGTAAAAAGGGACACCCATCTAACTGCGTTGGACCCTCATCACCAACGCACTACCATACACATTGTAACTTGTGCTAGGTTGAAGGACCCACTGATTAACAGAAATCACCTCAAATTAACACATCACCTACCGCCGGAGCTTCGAACTGCCCGACACTTCAAGTGGTGTCTCGTACCTGGTCTAAGCCTAACTCTACACCCCCTATCCCAGCACTCTCTTACTACCACCAGTAATCCCCACCCCCTCTTATGTCCATCAACACTTCACCAATTTACAATCTATCACTTATTATCAACCACCTCGTAGATTTCTTTATTTTCTCATTTCTAAATGTGTCTGTGTGGAGACGAACTTACCACTTTCCACCTTTTTACTATATGTATGCGTGTAGTACGTATGTATATAATCGTATAAATATCTATCTCTCTCTCTCTCTATATATATATATATATGGATGTGTATACACATTTTGTATATATAGGTATCTGATATGAATGTGTATAGTTTACGTGATATTGTGTGTAACATGTATGTATACACACATACGTACAATCACACACACACATGTATAATATGTACGTATTGAAAAGTATATATATATATAATCTCATACACACACACATACAAATATATATATAAATATCTTTATAGATATATACGTACACACACAGACACACCACATCTAACAACGCTAATAATATTAACACCAACAACATCCCCAACAAAAACACCATTAACACCAGCATTACCACCATCACCCACAACAATACCAACACCACTTTCCCTTACTACAACACCACTAAGAATAACATTAGCTTGTACAAATTTATGTGAATAGAATTAAAATGAAGATTTGTGTCTGTGTTTGAGGAATCGTTGGAGTGAATTTAATTTCTTCAGACAATTCCTTTTCTCTGATTGTTCCTAACACACAACTAATTAAACAACCAAAACACATTCGTTTAACAATGTTACAAGTACAGAGAAGTGTCTTGGTCGTCTATAAGACAGAAACATATCTGACTAGTTTCTATAATTCTAAACAGTTCTTCTACAACATCCGTTGTACATCCATTTCGTGATTCTACCATCATCACTATTACAAGTATAGTTTTGGCTAATGAAATCATAGGGCCGAAACATGACTGGAACTGTCGTCTATGATTCTAAATAATTATCTCTGTTGGCACCAACCAA
>OZ024751.1:34325677-34328177 GCA_964016885.1 Eledone cirrhosa
AAGAAGAAGAAGAAGAAGAAGAAGAAGAAGAAGAAGAAGAAGAAGAAGAAGAAGAAGAAGAAGAAGAAGAAGAAGAAGAAGAAGATAAGGTGGTCTGGTCTATGAATTCGGTAAACGCAAGTTTTGTGAAGTCACAGACGAAAATATATATATATATATATATATATATATATACGGCTTCAGAAGGGAGGGTATATATTAGGAGAGAATAGCATATTTATTTAAAATGGAAATGAGTTCTACAGGAATAGAACCGCTTTATTTGTGTGGTTGTATGTGTGTGTGTCTGTACACATCATACTTACATAGATGTGTGTCGAACACATACATACATAGAAACCTGTATATTTACATACATTAACACGAATATAAAATATAACTAGCGAGATATCGTTTCAGAGCACAGATTAAAACGATTCTCTATTGTAGAAGTCAAGCGCCGACTGAATGTTAATTTAATGAGAAAATTCCTCTAAAAGAAGGATACCTACAGACCATTCCTGAGGTATTTGTTGATCCACAAAACCCCAAATGTCCAGACCTTAACGTTTTTAAGTCGTAAGCTGTGAATGGCCACAATATCTGGGACATTTAAACCATTCTTACGATTCAAAAGACGAATAATTTAATTGCTTCACAACTTCGCCACCGAAAAGGTGACCGGTTAAAAACCAACTATATTAAGTCAAAACATATGTATATATACATACATACTCACACACACACACACACACACACACACACACACACACACACACACATATATATATATATATATATATATATATATATATATATATATATATATATATATATATGTGTGTGTGTTGTGTGTGGTTTTGTAAATTACCATAGATGTTATTCTTTATCTCCCGGTGGAAATACAGAATAAGATGTAAACTATATGTAAACCCAAGAATAAATCCTCCATACATTAACACACAAAACAAACCTGTGAAGGTTTTGTAAATATTAGTTGGCGACCAAGGAATAGTTTGTCAGTGAAATCCTATCATAGTGTTTATATTGTTGTTATAGCTAGCATTGTGTTCAGTTGACTTTCTCAAACTTGCTGATATTTTAATATTTTACTCTTTCGACACCTAAACAAGTATAAAAAAGAATGAATAGATATATGGGAATACACTGGGGAAAATATAATGTAGGAGAAATAATACACACACATACAAATATATACATATATAAATGTATACATATACGTATATATATGTACATATAAATAAGTGTATATAAGTATATATATATATATATATATATATATACACACACACATAGAAATATATAAAATCCCGACGGCGGTGCCAACTCTCTGTCTCTCTATGTGTGTATATATATATATATATATATATATATATATATATATATATATATATATATATATATATATATATATATATATATATATATATATATATATATATTAATATGCACGTGTGTGTGTGTGTGTATTCCTCTCCGGTAAATAGTTGATTTAATCTGGGAAAAATCTATTTATCCCAGATTGCTGGGTGTGTTGTATAGTTTGTTATATTTATTATATAGAGTTTTTGTATGCATTTCATAACATCACTGTGAATTAAATTATACATATATAATGTATGCATGTGCATGTTCAATCATATATATATATATACACATGTGTATATATAAATATATATACACACACACACATATATATATATATATATATATATATATATATATATATATATATATATATATATATATATATATATACATATATATACATACACGCACACACACACATACACACATATATATATATATATACGTATATATGTACACATATATATACACATATATCTATATGCGTATACACACACACACACATACACACACATAGATACACACACATATATATATATTTAGTAAATGGTGGCATTCTGTACAGCATTGTGCGTCCAGAATACTATATATTTTTTTCCTTAGAAGTCTGTTACGTGTACAGAAGATTTAATAAGATCTAAAAAATAATATAAATAATATAAATATGGAAACAATTGTACAAGTTTTCCCGCCTTTCATTTATCAGTTTTTATTTTATATTTACAGTCTGTTGTGTCAAAAGAAATTATTGCCTATGTAGATTTCTGCATCTGCAAAAGTTACAATAACAATAGAACTCTTTATAAATTGTGTATATAACACATTTAAGGATTATATATATAAATATATATATATATATATATATTTGCTTTTATATATACATATACAGACACATATATATATGTGTGTGTGTGTGAGTATACAAATATATATATATTTATATATATATATATGTATGTGTGTGTGGGTGCATATATATGCACACTTATATATTAGTGTTTATATATATATATACGTATGTATATATATATATATATATATATATATATATATATATATATATTATTTCTCTATTTGTATCTGTGCAAGCACAATGGTTATATGCTTGACCGTGAGTGTGTGTATGGGTGTG
>OZ024751.1:34338177-34343177 GCA_964016885.1 Eledone cirrhosa
TATATATATATATATATATATATATATATATATATATATATATATATATATATAGAGAGAGAGAGAGAGAGAGAGAGAGAGAGAGAGAGATTGTGATCGGATCATTTTAATTATCACTCCATCGACTAAAGATGGCAATTAACAACAACAATAATTGCTCTCGTCCTCTGTGAAGTTAGACCAATGAAATAATATCTGGAGAAACAACATTCACATTTCCATGATGTTTCACATTTGTATGATGTTTCACATTTCTATTTTCTGGCATATTTGAGTAAATGATTTCACAAAACCTCAATATATTCCTGTTATCAGCTTTAATTAATTAATTAGTTTCTGTTTTTGTAATATATAATCAATATTCAGGCTTTTAATTTATTATATGCTTTTAAACAACCAAGCTGGCAATGATGTGCCTTCGATGTTTGTGATATTTATCAATCCCAAATGGTTCCCCTCAGACTATAGACATTCTTAGTGCTGTTCGTTTCTCATAAACATGATCACACAAAGAAAGACGGTAGGGCCTTGTCAGAGGTCCAATGATGATAGCACCCAGCTAATTTCGGGAAGGTAGGGAGTTCGAGTCTTGGCATTTTCCCACTTCTTAACCCAATTGCTGTATATTTTATATCAACTGACTGTAATTGCAGTTATTTTCAGCCTCTGCGCATCGTATATATATATATATATATATATATATATATATACATGAGGATCTGATCAGTGGTAAATACTGTATTGAAGGTCGGATGACGCAACTTGGAGTGAT
Source organism: Eledone cirrhosa (assembly GCA_964016885.1). Lineage (NCBI taxonomy): Eukaryota > Metazoa > Mollusca > Cephalopoda > Octopoda > Eledonidae > Eledone > Eledone cirrhosa. Next base: position 34,338,950 of record OZ024751.1, read on the forward strand.
TAGCGGCCTTTAGATTTACCTGATCAATGAAACAATTGTTAATACTTGTAATAAAGCCCCTTGTTGTATAACCGACCATGTTATTCTTCAATCTTTCACTATATATATATATATATATATATATATATACACGCAGTCTATTTTGTCACTCTAGCTTCATATTTATATAAAGTGCATGTGCTTCGGAAATATGTACTGGCGTTCGTATTTGATATTCAATGTCTATGTAGGATGATGAAGCTGCACCAACTATAAAACAAATTATAATCATACAACGACTACAACTGATATTGAAAATGTTTGAGATATTCTTCACTGATTTATTTTGGTCTAGATAGATACGGGAGAATATTTACTCCACGAAGCGGATATTCATACTTCGATATCAAACTTATAGAATCTAAATAGTACAAATATATCCACTCATGCACACACATACACTCTCATATACACACATATACACACACACGCTCAGGCCTGTGCAGTTATTGCACAGAAATATTGGTTTCTCGCATGTACATGCCTCCGGTAGTTCAATATGTGTCCATCTGTCTACGTCTGTCTCTCACTACACACACCCACACCACACACCCCACACACACATATATATATGTATATATAACTACCTACGTGTCTCTGTCGGACTCAATCTATCTATTCATCTATATATCTATCTTTCTATATCGTTATCTACAAATACATTAAGAAGCTCTATAGCTTGAAATCCATTTCTAATGTATACACACACACACACACACACACACACACACACACACACACACTCATATTCTATATAGGCGTATGTATCATTATTTGTGTGTGTGTATGTGTATCAGACGTGTCTGTGAGTGTCTGTTATTTGTGTGTTTGTAGAAATCTAATATTACATCGGAATAAAGATAAATGTTTTAGTGGTGAAATATTCGACATTAGGAACCGATTTTCTATATCATGCCACAACTTTAGATCTTTCCACTGATAAATGGTCAGTATTTGGTGCTGTCATCATTTCCTTCCAAATTATCTTCTTTGTCTCGAAGAGTTTTACATAACTCAATACTGTGAATAATTTATTTCGTATGTGACACCCTGTTTGCTAAGCTATTAAGATACACCTCACATAAAGATATTTTTTTGTAAATATGAGCCAGCATTAGGTATAACTGCTGAGACACTGTCTGCTATAAATAGTAACCACTTTTTCCTAGAATCAATATTTACGGTCTTTTAGCAAGTACAAAATATTGAAATTCGTAGTCATATAAGATTGGCTTGCTGTATCTGGGATGCCGTTGTTCATATACTTTCTTATTCAATGTTCCTTTGGATAAAACCACACTACCATCAACACCCCACTACTATCAACACCCCACTACTATCACCACCACAATGCTATATTTGAACAACAAATACTTTACAATACAGCAAACAATTCCACGCTCGTTGTAATGCCCGTAACTTCATAAAACATGTTTTCCCTTGGATATAACAGAAGGTATTTTCGCTACTATCATTCATGAAATATATTTCAATATCTGAGGCCGTCAGCAATATTATTTATTATGACATAAATCTGTCATTTGTTCGTATTTCGAAGAACATCGGACAGAATGTTATGTGGTTTACATTCTACTTCTCTGCTCTTCAGTTATCCACAAGTGTAAAAGCTGGGAGATGCATTGTCGAGGCTGAATTTAAAAAAATCTGCTTTTATACATTGGGAATAAGACAACGAATTCCTGTAGCAATATTTGTTATAACTTCAAACATGAATACACATACACAGCCACCTATATTAATTGTCTCACATCCCTATAGAAAACTAAGTATAAAAAAATACATGAAACTTTGAAGAGTAAATACTAACAGGGTCATAGAAGTCTCACATGTTTTCCTATCATATTCATGAATATTCTCTATATAACTGGCATCGCTACAAAACTAATCACATAACAATAAACTACCAAATAATCTCATAAATGGAATGGAAAAATGGTAAATCTAGGAGATCAGTGAACGTCTCACTGGGCTGAATTCAATAGAGTTAAAAGAAGGCAAGAAATTGCTTATTATAATATATCTAATATATCTTTCAGAACAGGAATTATCTAACATGAAGACAAAGAATGCACGATTCGCTTGGATCAAAACTGGAAAGTTTAAATTTTTCATTCCTTAAAGGAATGTTAATAAAACTCCAAAGACACAAACACATTGTGTTTCTAATTCCTAGTTATATGCAGAAATCTAACGTAAAGTCGTAAAGTCCAAACTTTAATACATATATTTATTCCATGAAAGGTTATAATAAGAACTATGGAAGCAGTCGTCAAACGGCGAAGAATCAAAGAGAATCTATTCTTTGAAGATTCTTTGATTATCAAAGCTGCAATTCATATTAGTTTTACGTGTTGCGGCAGTAAAAAGGTTAAGAAACTGCTCATTTCTGTTTTCCTGATTCACACGCCAGGCTGCTGTTGTGTGTATGATATACATTGTTATACATGTATGTACATTGTTATACATGTATATATATTGTTATACATGTATGTACATTGTCCTACATGTATGTACATTGTCATACATGTATATATATTGTCATACATGTATGTACACTGTCATACATGTATGTACATTGTCATACATGAAACAGTACTAATATCTGTATACATAATGCGGATGAATGCGTGATGTTGTTGTTGTTGTTGTTCGTCCATTCTAATCTCTGGCGACTACCACATTTACGTTATCTTGAGGATCTTGAGCTGTTCCTCCTCTAAATCTATTACCCACATCTGTGGCCTATGTGGTCAAGTAATTTAGTGGAAAATGGTGTGATTCGCTCCCAGTTTGTGGAAAATTTCCCCTGAACATCTGTGATTAGTCTGGTTTTTCCTGCGCACACACCCACAAAAAGTATGCTTGGTCGATGTAGGGCAAGTGATTCCCTAAGAGGGGTTGTGTGATGTTGATGCGTCTTTGAGAGGTATTTCATTTATCTTTTCTCTTTGATAATTATTCACTTTTATTAGTTAACGGTTGTTTAATTAACGAACAACTCAGCGTCTGTGAAAACCTTAGAAAGTATTCCTAAATATATAGATAACATTGAAACATCTAATATATATGTATATATATATGTGTGTGAGTATGTATGTATGTATATATATATATGTGTGTGTGTGTGTCTGTGTGTACGTGTGCTAGTGTATATCACATTCTATAACATAGGTGTTTATATATTGAGCGTAGTTCTATATGTTCTTTTATTATTTTACCGTTTTCCATCATCAGAGTGCGGCCATGCTGGGACACGGCCTTGATTTATTCAATCACATCCACATGACTATTTAATTTTCAATTTGCTATTGAACCTATCGATCTTCTTTCCTCCTAACCGTGATAGGATAAAGAAAGTAACACGCACGCACACACATACACACACACACACACACACATACACACACACACACACACACACACACACACACACACACACACACACACACACACACACACACACACACACACACACACACACACACAAAGTCTGTGTAAACACAACTTCTATAAGATGTTCCTATACTAAAGGCCAACTCTGTATCCAAAGGGGTAAGATGTTTCTACTCCACCTTAACCTGTAAATAGGTCTTTGTTTCGGGCGAGAAGTTAATTACAGAATGTAACCATAACCAATTACTTTTGTTATCATACACATTTCTTGATTTCTTAATGCTGAATCTCATGACTTTTCAGCAATCACAGTCTCTGTCTTTTCTGGATCTTCATACTTCTCAAATATGTCTTCTCTGACAACTTTCTTTCTTATTTTTTATGTAGAAGCCCATACCACTTTCTTCTATTTTGACACCATCCCGTAGGTACGGTCAACATTCCCCTACATCACTACTTACTTGTTTAAATAGAAGCTGTTTGCACCACCTTGTGGGTGCATACGTCGGTAGAGATTGAGCCACCAAGAACCACATCATAGAGTTTAAACAGGAACACAGATGATATATATCAACCACAAACCGTTGAGGGCTGCTACATATCTTATGTTTGCTTAATTCCTCTTACAAGACTTAAGTTCATCGAAGCTGTTGTATAATAGACATGAAGGTTTTGAACAGTGGAGTCGAATCTGGACTATATGATCACGAAATGAACTTCTTAAACTCCATGCACAGTTAGTATACAATACTTATATCTGATATTGTGCTATCAT
>OZ024751.1:34350677-34383177 GCA_964016885.1 Eledone cirrhosa
GTCCACTTGGTTCCTTACCACATTTCCTTCGTTATATATATATATATATATATATATATATATATATATATATATATATATATATATATATATATATATATATATAAGATTGATGTTTGGCTAGTGATATATTTTCACCTGTTTGAATATACATACACAGAAAGTTATAAACACATACTTACAAATATATATATATATGTATATACAATATATTAATAAATGGAAACTATATTTATAAAACCATATTTATTTCAGGGCAACCAAGGCAAATTATGGTGCGCTTTCGTCAGATAAAATACAGATTTGTTATATAAAAAAATATTGACATACCCGGAAAAAAAGACAACCTTAACGGTTGGAGCTTCCTGGATAGCTGTATATCAGTTATAAAAATGTTTAAGCTTGTTGAATCCCAACAAATTAAATATAACCTCTGCATATATATATATATATATATATATATATATATATATATATATATATATATATATATATATATATATATATATATATATATATATATATATATATATATATATATATAGAGAGAGAGAGAGAGAGAGAGAGAGAGAGATAGGGAGAGAGAGAGAGAGAAATATATAAAAGGACACAAACAGACACTTACAAATATATACAAAAGCACATACAAACAGGAAAGAATATAAACACACACTTATACTGACAAAACTATATAAACACACACAGACACACGAATACACACACGAATATACACACGAATTCACACACAAGTACAAACATATGGAGAGTCACAAACACATATAGGCTAACACGTACACACCAATACATTGACACATCCCACACGTATATAGACTTAAACACAGCAACAACATTTTAGCTACAACGCCTCTCTTAAAGCTATTATGCTCTATTTGTCTATGAAAACACGAAGAAACGTACCAAATTGCCATAAAAGTATATTGTGCGGTAGAACGACCTCCTATAGACAGACACAAACATATCAATATGGCGGTTATTAGGTAAAGATTCATGGCTACCATTTTGTATCATCAACTAACAATACTCTTTCAAACGAATCATATATTTCATGTTGCTCAACATTTATTCAAATTCACATGACAAAAATATACAAAGTTAAGAAGCTGAGTCTGATAAAGCAGAGAGAGAAGAGGAGAGAGAGAGAGTGGAGGAGCGAGAGAGGAAGAGTGAGGGAGAGTGTGAGAGTGAGTGAGAGAAAGGGAGTGTGAGAGAGGGAGTGAGTTATTTTGGTGACATTTTCTTTATCATACTTTATTTCAACAAACCACACTTTATATGTGTATATGTATGTTACTCTCTCTCTCTCTCTCTTTCTCTCTCTCTCTCTCTCTCTATATATATATATATATATATATATATATATATATATATATATAAATGTGAGTATATATATATATATATATAATGTGTGTGAGTATATATATATGTTATGTTTTTCTTAATTCAGTCTTTTCGGTTTTCTTCTTTATCTCCAGTCACGTGATTCCTCAACTTACGTCCTTATCGATAACTTCTCCTTGTTTTTCATTGTTTTCCCGCTGTGTTATCGTTGTCGTCGCCGTCGTCTTGTTCATTACCATCATCATTATCATTATTTTAGGCATCTCCATCATAATCCTTATCGTTGTCATCAACTTCACAACCATGATGATGATTGTCATCGTTATTGTCTTCATTTTCTTCTTCTTTCTCAGCACCTTCATCAATTTCAACATCATCATCGTCACCATCATCTTTATCGTCAGTAACTTCACAAACACCGCCGCCACCCTCCCCACTACCACCCACCACCCACCACAACCACCATCACCATCATCGTCTATATCATCATTGTATCATCATTTTTGTACGTAGAAGGCCAATTCTTGTTATCGTTATCATGTTGGCAACTTGTAGAAAAACTACCAATTCTCATTACTTCTGTAACTAATATCTTTATATTCTAAATTGACTGATAAAGAAATTCCACAGGAATTCACCGAAAACCAACTTTGAAATTTGAAATTTATTTTTTCTTGGACATGTTTTTACTGCCTTTGGTTGCAAGGCATTGCTATTTTTTAGTGAAATACAGATAGTGTGTCTTTGTGTTTATGTAAAGTCTATATGTGGGTGCATGTGTTCATATAAGTTCTATATGTGGGTATGTGTTTGCATGTAAGGTCTAAGTGTATATGTAAGATCTATGTGTGTGTATGTGTGTGTAAGTGCATATTAGTGTTTGTGCATGTATGTGTGCTGTGGAAATGATAAAAATAACCAGAAAACAAAAGCGTAGTTCAAATTTTGAACCAGTTCTCAGACTTTTTTCTAGATAAGCCAGGCCTCAGTTTGGTGTTTCTGATTGGTGAAGGTCTCTTCTGCATCATATATTATTGTTGGTCGACCAGGGGCATGCCTCTGGCTTTCTGAATTAGCATCCGGAATGTGGAAGGTTTCCGTGTTTGTCAGTGATGTGGGATTTCATGCTCTTGGTACAAGAGTATCTTACCTTGATTAAGTACCTGGATATGTCACTGTAGTAACTTATTATATATATACATAAACCACAAACATACACACGTATATATGTATGTGTGTGTGTGTGTGTATACGTATAAGATAAATTAGGATCGTCTATTATATATATATTTTTTTAATTTTCCTGCTCTACGCCGAATTCCTAACATATAGTTCCTTTGTTGATAACAATATGTATCAATTTATACATCTCTGACTGCATATGACTCTCTCTCTCTCTCTCTCTCTCTCTCTCTCTCTCTCTCTCTCTCTCTCTGCGTATGAATATATGTATACTTTTGTGTATGTGTGTGTATCTGTTAAATACACAGACACATTATCTTATATTTATTGTAAAAGCTTAATTTCCCCAGTAATTAATTACATTCATAAAGATTCTACCACATTATCTCGCTGTAAAGACTGCGACAACAATACCACCACCACCAATGACATCACCACCAACAACAACATCAATAGTACCACCACCACCACCAACGACAACAACACCAACAACACAAAGAACCACAGGTTTAGTTACACGAGCAACAAAAACAACATCAACAGCGACCAAATCTAGAGTGTCAACAACTGTAACAATAACAACTAATATTGTGTCGGCAACAACAGTAACATGCTTAACAATATCGATATTAACAAGATCGTATTAAAGCTAATAGAACTTTTCTGATATGACATATAACAATAGATATTGCATCAATTATCTACATTCCAGTATATTCTGTCCCCGAGAAAATATTTGTCAGAGTTATATGCTACCGGAAGTAGTCATAGTGCTGCCATCTTTGAAACATGAGATGAATTATAAAAGTGTTGTTGAATGGTATATTAACAGATAGCTAGATAGATGCTGTACCTAGACACACACATATATATATATATATATATACACACACACATATATATATGTGTGTGTCTGTGTGTGCATATATGCTTATATATATATACACACATTTATAATATATTATTTTCTTTATTTTGTGTTATAAAACCATAATAGCGTTCATTACCACTTGATGTTCCGTGTAAAAGGTTATATATGCTAAGCCATATCACTGCAAGGAAAAACAATTAGTTACCACCACATCACGTGTAATGTTTGATAAGATACTCTTTTAACGACCTCAGTCTTGCAGAGAAATCCACATCATTCACACCCGAAACACATTTCGTTATGATTTTTTTACATACTATTTAAGAATAATTTCTACTTAACAGAAGTTCTATTTCTTCTTGGGGAACCACGAGCACCATGAACCTAGTATTAAAACAGGGTGTATCGTTAAACAAAAGACACCCAACTGTAGCAAAGATACGCCTAAAACAGCACCAAATGGTACCCAATCAGACACTAAGGTATTCAAATCCGCAGAAATGCCCTCAAAATTATCTAAAACACTTGAAGTCACCCACGAAGAAATTTCCCCCAAGTCCCTCAAAGATGCTTAAAAGCACCGAAAAGAAATGTTCTCTGCGTTAAATAAGAGGATAACCATTCGACGTCCTCTGTAAATCTAATACATTATGGAGTGACATATCATTTGAATGACACTCCAAATCTGGCCCTAATTCCTTACACAGATCATCATCATTATCTTTAGTACTCTTCTCAGCGTTTAACATTGATCTGAAGACTTATAGTACGTAGTCCTGTGAAGTTCATGTCTTCCTTTAGAAGAAGGTTCCCATCTATTTTACATTTACACACCTCATAAGTTTTCTTTTGGGTGTCTTTTCATTGTTTACCTCAGACTACAATATTTAATGTGATCTTTTTTTTTAAATTGACAAATTTAGAGGGATCCGAGTAATATTTCTAAGATTGAGGGAGATTTGACTGTCATTTTTAGGTTGGAGAGGACATCTAGTTGCTAGTGATAGGCATGAGGGAGATTGGTCTGCTATGTTAGTCTACTTTGATGTGGAGTATGTATAATCAATTTAATCGATGTCAATACATGATCAATATAGATCGTTTGCTCTGTGTGTTTGTATGATATTTATCGAAGCCAGGGAGAAACTTGAACTCAGAGATCATTAGAAATATAAAACTAGTTGTAAGACTATGTAATATTTTAGTACAGTTCTTCAGTTTCAACGATTTCACTTCAGTTTATCTTTCATAACAGCAATAACTTTGTCAGGGGGGAAATCGAATAAACAATAATAATAATAAATAAATATATAAAGGAACAAATAAAAATGAAAATAACATAAAATTAAATACTAAAAAAAACATATACTACTAATATAGTGAAAAGAAAAACGACAAATCTACAATACTTTACCAAAGGGATTAGCGATCCTGCATTAGACGCTTAACAATTAATCCCTAACATAATCCACTTACATCCTTTATCGAATTTTTACCTAGACAATATCAATGTAATCTCGTTGGGAATCATCTTGAATATCTCTACCTCTCTTCCACTTTCTATCTCCCACTACCTCTCTCCCACTTTTTCTCCCCCTTTCTATGTCTATCTCCCTTTCTTTATCTATGTCTGCTATAAGACATTAACTTTAGCACCAGACAAATCTCTGCCAATCATGTGAAACTTTGAACAGAAAATTGTTGATCGGAGTGGAAAGCATTCTTTGTTGAGATAGAAACTGAGCAATTTATGGTTGTCTTTGGAATTATTGCAAACATTTAACCATCCTCTGTTTTTACTCAGACGCGATTTAGGATCTAGAAAGTTCTAAACCGCAGACAGGAGATAGGGGATAGGGATTATTAGATTTCGGTGGATTAGTATTGCAATTTAGTTCATATCTTGCCTGTCTGTATGGTTTGATGTTTGTGTGTGTGCTTGTATATATGTGCCTGTATACCTGTCAATATCTTTGTCAGTATGAGTGTAAGTGTATATACTCATATACAAATATATATATATGTTAGACATGGCCTGGGCCAACATTGGACGAAACCTATCAAAGTTATCAAAGCCATATATATATATATATATTGTGTGTGTGTGTGAGTATGTGTATATACTTAATAAGTCTTACTTTCAGTAATCTTTTACAATTCGCAGACAGGAATATTTATTTCTTCTCAGTTATATATTATTTATAAGTCATCAATGAGGAACTTTATAGAGACTCAGTCAAAATATTATAGGGATGGCTTTGGGGCACTATACAAACACATATACACACACATATGTATATATATATATATATATATAATACGTAGTGCGTTGTTGATAGCACGTCTCTCCAAATATTCAAGAAGACAGATACTTGGAAACATCGGTGATTGTGGTTCGTTTCCCACCACCTACAATTGTGCTGTTTCCAATTTGACAACACTCTAGACTGTAAGATTTCAACTCTGTTAGGTTAGGGGTTGTTTTGTGAACAATGATGTTGGTTGGTTTTAGTTTAACTTAGTTTTTTTTTCTTTTGTCCAATCTCAGTCGATTCCGACAACGACCTCGACTATCTGTTTAAACGGTATCTATAATTACATTATCTAATTAGTACATTATTAATTTAGTATATGGTGGGATTTGAGTGAAATTTGCCTGCTGATTCGTGGGGTTGTAGAGAACACGTTGAGGTTACGTTATCATGTGGCGGTTCTAGAGAAGATCTAGAGGCTAGGCTATTAAATCCATCATATAGCGAGAGTAGATCTAGAGGTTAGGGTAACAGATCTATCATATAATGGTTCTAGAGGAGATCTAGAACCTACGGTATCAGACATACACTGTGGTTTTCAACCTTAATTGTGTATTAGTTTGGGTTGAAAACAAATATTTGCCAATGTTCTTGGTGTAATATGAGGCAGAATTGACTTCTATTTCTAGTAGATCAAGTAGAGATGTAGGAGCTGATCGTTGACCCATGCCTGTTGCAATGTAACCTTTGTTATTGCTATCGTTGTTGTTGTTGATAATGTTAATTAATTTATATATAGTGTTTTACACTTATGTATTTAGTGTTGGAAACAAATGTTTTGTCAGTTTTCTGCTTGTCTTTTAGATTTGTTATTGTTTAGTCTCTGGACACACAGAAGCTGGAGGCAAACTTCTATTTCTATTGGATGTCTTCACCATCTTATTCTATTGTCAATGAAATTCTCCCTCGTTTTTATTAGCTTGGCTATTTCAGTTGCGTAATTAATGTTGTTTCACCTTTTGTTTTTGGTTTCATTGTCACGGGATATTCTTCTTCTTCTTCGCCTTCAACTTCTTCTTCTACTACTTCATCATCATCATCACAAGTTGTTATAGATATGTCTAAAAATAAACTGCGGGATGCATCTACGGCCTCATCTATCCACCCATTTCCTCTCCCGCGCTCTCTCCTCCAGCGTCTCTCTCTCTCGCTCTCTCTCTCTCTCTCTCTCTCTCTCTCTATATATATATATATATATATATATATATATATATATATATATATATATATATATATATATATATCCCAGCAATATTCAAATATTCAAATTGAAGCTGGTACCACGTTCTCTGTGTTATGTTATTCTTCACTATCGTTATGTTAGGAAGATGTATTTCTATTGTTTGACACGTGTTTGTGGTATATAGAAAGTCTCGTAGTAAAACACTGTGGCCTGTTTAACCCCTTCTTTCTAGGTAACCCATCATTTCTAATGAAATGCGATGCCTATAATCTTTGAATCATTTTCAAATTAATCTAGAATACCTAAACTTTCCATTAGAAAGCTTCTGTTTGGAGAATAATTTAAGAATGGTTCCTAATGGAGAGTAAAATCTTGTATTGTCTATTTAGAAAAAATTTAGAACAATCATGTTTGTGTCGTAGAACCAAGACGGTTTTACAGTAGTTTGGTAAGTACTTGCTATATAAGTATAGGTATTTGTAAATACTTATATATATATATATATATATATATATATATATATATATATATATAGATATATATATATAGATATAAATATATATATATATATATATACTATATATATATTTGTGTGTGTGTGTGTTAAGGTGTGAGTGCCAATTTATACATTATTTAGGAAAAAGCAGAATTAAAAAGAGAGGCTATATGTGTATGAATATTTCCGACTAACATCGAGGTGTAAATTCGGGTTCGAATAATGAATATACATGTATTATTTATTTTTATATATTTTTATTTGAAAAGAAATAATCGATTCTTCTACCGCAGACAAATCATTTTCGAACTTATTCAACCGCGTGTTAAAAACTAGAATATGGAAATGAACTGCCAGACGAAAGAGGTTAAATGAATAATTCCTTTCGTGCAGTGAAGTAATTAGACAAATCCCCAAACTATTTATTTGCACAGTGTATGTCGTATGACGAAGCATTATGAATACATTCACACGCATATATATGTATATACTGGATATATAAATATATATATATATATATATGTATATATATATATATGCTTGTGCTAATGTGGGCGTGTATAAATATATATATATATTCATATATATATATATATATATATATATATATATATATATATTGTATGTGTGTGTGTATTTCAATAAACCGTGTTGGTTGATCCAAGCAATTTAACTTCTATGGTGTAATCTATATAAGCACTCCACGTTATCGTTATTATAGATATTACGTATATGGTGTCAGACGCAGTATCAATATTAAGACGAAGATAGACTTCAGTGTTTATTGTCTTATATCACGTTATGTATATTTCAAAGCCATTAATATGTCCTTATGTAATAGTTATTTAATGCGTTGACGTCAGATAGGTGCTGGAAATGTGAACTTGTATTTCTCTTGTTCCATCATTCGGGTTATAACAGGAGTATATATATATATATATATATATATATATATATATATATATATATATATATATATATATATATATATATATAAATCAATATGATACAGTAAAGACCTGTTTAGACCATTAATCACCAGATTACTAGATGCTTGGGGTAGTAGAGTATGGTTATATGAAAGAGTCCCGACAGCTGAGCTCTTGCCGTTTCAACAGCTACTACTTGTGATTAATGCTCTAAACAATTTTGTTACTGCATCCATATGGGTTTTAGTCTTCAAATTTATTATTATTACTATATATATATTCAAATTTATTATTATTACTATATATATATTCAAATTTATTATTATTACTATATATATAAGGGCAATGAATTGGCAGTATCGGTAGAGAGTCGGACGCCATGCTTTATAGCATAGTTACGTCCCTTTACAGACTGAGTTCAAATCCCGCCGAGGTTAACTTTGCCTTTCATCCTTACAGGGTCGATAAAATAAAGTACCAGTAATGTACTGGGTAATTGCTGACCTTGTGTCAAATGTAGAAACAATTACTATATATATATTTATATATATATATTAGGAAAAAGTATGACCCCGACGGCAGAGTACAAGCCGTTTCGACGGCTATTTCTAGAAATAGTACAGAAATAGCCGTCGAAACGGATTGAGCTCTGCCGTCGGGGCCATACTGTTTTCCTAATTCCCACTCTACTACCCCAAGTGCTGAGTACTTTGGTGCGTTATGGTCCATCTGGTTCCTTACCACAATTCCTTGTTATATATATATATATATATATATATATATATATATAATATGTGTGTGTGTGTGCGTTGTCGTCGTCGTCGTCGTAGTAGTAGTAGTAGTAGTAGTAGTAGTAAAATTGGTAGTAGTACAGAGAGGAAACTATAGTTAAAATATAATTCCGAGAGAAAGCTGAAAAGCGACCAGTCGTTGTTTGATGTAATAACTACGGCTTCCGTGTTGAACCAACATCAATAAAAAGTCAGAAGAGATACACAAACAAAGAATTGGTAGAGATTGAATTTCATAGAAAAGCATCGAGTCTTTGAAATGGGAGATAATTTTCAATAATTGAAAAGTAAAGAATTGAAAGATACACTAGCAGCAATAATTACAACAAGAAGAACAACAAGAGTTGTAACTATAAATCTTTATTGGTCACTAGAGTCAGAAAACGAGGGAAAATACAATTGGTCAACAGCGTGGAGGGTTTACATATAATTATTCGTTTAAACAAAGTAACAAAAGAATTCCTCAATAGGGGGCAGGATCATCCAGTTGTTGATTAGGAACCCCACAGATTCTCACTCTAAACACACAGATAAATAACTAACACACATTCCGTACACATACATCCACACATACATTATATGATCACTGATAAACACACATATGCGCACATATAAACACACAATTAAAACACAAACACGTACACCTTATATATATATACATCCATTGGTACATAAATATGACACACACATACAAACACACTTCATGCAAACAAATAAAATATACACAACTTATATATATATAAATATATATATATATATATATATATATATATATATATATATATATATATATATATATATATATATATATATACACACACATCCACAAGCATATAAACAAAGACGAGACACACCCATACACACTTAAAATACATTGAAATGCACCAAATCTACATAAATGCCGACCTGCAGCCATTTGTAAACCTGTAGTTTTGACAGTAAAAAATAAGAGACAAGGTCAAACGTCAAAGAAGCATTAACCCCTTCCAGACATCTTGTTTCCCTCCTTAAACTCAATCTGCTAAAGGAAGTTGTTAGAAAAGAAATTGCAGTATTAGTTTATCGAATTTTATAAACAATGTAAATGTAATATGCCGTTTCAGCAAGTTTTAACGATCTACCATTACAGTTCTCTTGAATTTCCGTTTGTGCCCCCCCCCCTCTCTCTCTCTGTATCTATCTTCATCGACAGTCTAGGGATTTCCTCCATCCAGCTTCCCCTTAGAATATCACCATCACCAACATCATCATAAATCTCTTTATGATTATTAGGGTTATAATATTCATCATCATCATCATCCCTATCATAAGAAACTAAAATATACAGGATTACTATATTCAGCCCCATCACTATTATCATCATCATCAACACCTCTCTGTCACATGATTGAGGTCAGATTCATATTGGAAGACAATCGTTAACTGCAGGGGCAACATTAGGGATTATGACACTGTTAACTGATGTTAAGTAGATTCTGACACCTTAATTGAGCTGATCTATACTAAGAGGCAATCCAACCAGGACCATCTCGTTTCATCTGAAATGGTGTATTGCTGAGCTTTCACGATGAGCTTTCACGAGTGTCACTAAACTTTGGTACAACCAGTAACTGCTGTACTACTCTGTGTATAGTGTCTTTAATAACACACACACACACACACACACACACACACACACACACACACACACACACACACACACACACACACACACACACACACACACACACACACAATAAAGAACACAGTTCTACGAGGAAGAGTTAAACGGTGAATATTTGTCCTTTTTCGAGCGAAATATTATTTTTGATTAGCCTGAGGTCAAATACAGAAGACCTGATCTATACAAAAGCAATTGAGGTTTTACCAACACTTTTCTTTAGATATAAAACATATCCCTAACTACATTATATGATATATGGGTGCCATATTTTTAAGACGGCAGAGCGAGAGGTTAGAGAGTACTATTATATTTAGTAAAAACAAAACAATGTTGAGAGTGAGGCGCGGTAAGTTGAATCCATCAATCTTTACATGTAAATTAATGTATTTTCCATACTTTTTCGTCTTTCAATCGTTTCTTCTTTCACTTAGGAGATCACATGCGGATATGATGGTTTATTTGTGTGTGTTTGTGTACGTGCGTTTATGTATGTGTATATGTGTTCGTGTTTGTATTCATGTGTCTACGCCCATGTAGTGTAGGAATTAATAGTTCACCAAAAACAGATCGATAAAATCAGGACCAGATTTGAAAAAATAAATAAGTACTGGCGTAGATATAATCGACTGAATCTCTCAATGATGGTGTCACAAAATAGATGCAGTCTGAAGAATGGAAGCAGTTAAATAGTAAAAGAACTGAATGTGGTTGTTGTTTAGCACCAGGTCAAACTTAAAAGGGTTGATGTATCATAAAATGCAATTTAGCTCTAGCTATACCTTTGAAAATAAATCCCGTAATACTTTATATCATATGGTGTTTCCCTTTGTTAAAATGTCAGGGGAGGAGTTTCAGGAATATATTTCTATTATTTTTAACAACGTTGAGAGGCAAGTTTGGTAGGTTCTGGTGACGGGGAGAATATGACTCCATCAATAGCGGAAGATATATATATATATGTGTGTGTGTGTGTGTGTGTAAATGTTTATCTATATGTGTATATATATATAAAACATCAGTGGAAGAAATACATTAGTATATGTGAACGGATGTATTTTGTGTACGTCTTCGTCTTCCCGCCTATATCGAATTTCAATTGTTTCGTCTGTCACTTAAGAGAGGAAATGAAAACAGTGAAAATATAGAGAGCAAAGATAATAGCAATGGAGAAGCCATTGAATGTGCTGACCATTTTTAAATAGCTGACAAATACACACATATACACAGACATATATATGTGTATATATATATATATATAGATATATATATCTGGACTATATATATATATATATAGTCCAGAATTAGCCGTCGAAACGGCTTGAGCTCAGCTGTCGGGGTCTTACTGGTTCCTATATATATATATAAATATACGATATTCAACACATATCCATATATATAATCATAATGATACACACATAAAAGTGTATATATATATATATAAAAACATGAGAAGAAAGAAGAATACGGCGTGGTTGCACATGGGTTACATATGATAAAAATAGTCCTTCGTCAGTGATTTTCCAACCATCATTGGTATTACATCGCATTAAAAATCATATACCTCAGGTTGGTGCGAGCAATAACTAAAAAAAGTTATTGGGACCAGTAAATCGCGTAAAGCGAGGGGGACAAGTGAACAACATAGAAGGATAAAAGCAAGCCAAAGAAAGGAAAAAAAAAAGCAACATGGTTGTCCTGGTCAGCATAAGCTGGATGGATTTCATGAGCGAAAGGTACAGACGTCCGACGTGAGTGAGATGTAAACAAGAAGAGACCCACTGTAAGCCAAACGGGAGGAAGTGAGAAGGGGAGAAACAGAGAGTGAGTGAGTGGAAGTGCGAGGAAGCGGTCAGTCAAGAGAAAGTGTAACTGACAGAGGGGGCGAAAGAAGGTGAGAGAAACAGAGAGAACGGGGAAGCAGTAAGAGAGAAATATATATATATGGGGACATACAAACACACATGTACTGAAATGAACACACATATACACGTATATATGCGTATATGCATCAACATATGCGCATATAAAGACACGCTCACGATCTTACAAACGCACACACTCACAACACACACACACACACATAAAATGGTCGCCGGCTCCCATCCATATTGGTATTAATCAAACATGCAGCGACATCTAGAATGAATGACGTCATCAGCTTTTCATTCTACTGATACAGAAATAGCTTGGATATCAAGAAATACAACGACAATAGTAATATTGATGGTGGTGGTGGTTATGGTGTTGATAGTAGTGCTGATAATGGTATTGGCGGGATGGTGGTGTGTTGGTGTTGGCGATTGTGTTAGAGGTTATGATAATGGTGATGGTAGGTGAGATGGTGGTTGGTGATATGGTGAGATGGTGGTTCTTGTTGGTGATGGTGTTGGTGTTAGAAGTTATGATAGTGGTGATGGTGTTGATAATGTTGTTGTTGTCGTTGCTGAGGCTGTTGATGTTTCTAATGAATGTTGACATAACGTCAAAAGTTAGCAATGGTGACTGGACAAGTACATGCAGTACGGTTTCTTCCCTCTGCGAACACTTCGGAGTGTCCCACCTGACGACACTTCTATATCAACTGGCAAACCTCCCCGTTACCTCGGTCAAGTCAAGGTTTTCTTGTCGTGATCCATGGGCTCTGGGCTGAAACTCTTCCGGGAAAGAATGGCAAGTTGGTTTTCGTCGACGCTCTGATTCTCCCAAAGAACTTCATGTCATTTACCCTTTATAGAACTCGAAAGTAGAGTGTCCACTAATCGTATTAACAAAGACACATACACATACTCGCACATATAATTTCATGAGCAGACAGATCCAATATTCTTACAGAGAGAACACCGGTGGTTGTATACGGAAGAGATCTAACAAAACTGCACAGTTTCAACACAACAGTTATATCAGACAATACAATGTACGTGTACATTTCCGTTTCCTTCTACATCGTTTATCATTTGTAAAGATACGTTATCATGTAATACCTAACTAAGTAGGACCTATAGTATATACTAATGTCTTAATGACACTTTCTCGGTTGTTAAAGACGAAGAAACGATTACGCAAGATCTGATTGTATGATTAACAAGAAGCAAAATTGAGTAGTTACGTTAACGCCAGATATAAGTTAGTTTATTATTATTCCCAACATTAAAATCTTGTTCTCTAGTGAGAGAGAGAGAGAAGTAAGATGAAGAGGAAGGTAAGATGAAGGAGAAAAGAAGGAGGAGGGTGGTGATAAATGAGTAAATAATGTTTGAGAACACAGCGAGAAGTATTCTATAACTCCATTTATATGAAGCGTAAACGCATTATGTATATATTATATATATGTATATATATATTATATATATATATATATATATATATATATATAATTATGTGTGTGTACGCCTATATTATACATGTATGTACATATTTATATATTTATGTATGATTACCAAATGTTATCTGTGTCGATGCTAAAATTCCGGTAATATAAAATTGCTTTCCCGTTCTCCAATTCACGTAAATTATATAAATTCCATCTAATGTTTACAATTGTGCTCTCAGACATATCTTACTTTTTACAGTTCAAATTCAGGAAAGGCTTGGACCAATACTTTAGTTATCTATTGTAAAAGAAATGAAGAGCGTACATGACCAAGGTGGTATAGGATCTCAGAGCACAGGGAGCCGGAACAAATATCGAGGCATTTAATCCGGCAATATAATGACTGTGCCAATTCATATATTAACGGGAAACCAGAATATATTATGATTTTCATGGAACCAATTTATTGGACGGAGACTTGTACATCCTAAAGAGACAATAATAATGTTTGCCATAAAAGTGATTCTAATTTCGGTTAATGTACAATTCCTCGTGACTGTGGTTGACATTATGATGTAAGTTCATGTAGTTTACATTTAGGAATGGGTTTTTAGTACTGAGTACACGAAATTTCAGTTGCGAAGCTAAGTACTGAATTTTTGTTTAATGACACCATGAGGTCGCCTTAATTGCTTTTATATTTAACAACCAGTTATATGTCTTTAAAATATTACAACTAACTTTTTATATCTTTCCAGATGCACACAGAGGAATGTAATCTTCATTTATTTGTATTCCATCTGGTGCGATATAGTAGTACTGGTATTTCTGACTGAAGTAAATTCTTCTCAACGAAAAGTGGACTTTTTATTACGTACAATAAATAAGGTAAGAAGTTGTAGTAATATATAATAATTTGTGTATATAGAGACATATCTGGTCATTGTGAGTTTAAGTTCAACAGAGAATCGCTTCTGTATTGCGTCCCTTTGGCCATGTGTTATGAAGTAAATATACATATTGTTTATTGTATATTCTTATAAAGAAACTGCGTAATAGGACGGATACAGTTTGAAACCAGCCCTTATACCTTATACAGGTATTTAGAGTTGGGTTTACGGAGGTTGAGTCAGGAAATATGGATGATGTTTGAAGTAGGAATTATAGATGATGTCTTTGATCTAGTAGAGATATTTATTTGTCATTAGTTTTGTTTTAATGACAGTGTTAGTTACAAGTTTGTCATTCAATGGACTTATCCATTGGCTGTTTTGTATATTGTTGGCTTTGCTTTCAGAATGTATTATTTGCCGAGGTTGACTTTGCCTTTCATCCTTACGGCGTTGATAAAATAAAGTACCAGTAAGGCACTGGGTAATTGCTGGCCTTGTGCCTAAAGTAGAAACAATTATTTAGGGACATTTAGTGATTACTTTGCATTTTGTTCCAGGTGTATCTACGTTGAGATTTATGTATTTGGCCGTCCTATTTGCTTATTTACTGATAAAGTCATGAATGCCACGACATCACGTTTTACTACAATTTCCAATCTATACAGATGTATCAAGTAGATATAACGAAGTAGAATTTTATTCACTAATATATTTTATTTATTTATACACACACGTACACAATATACACACACGTACAAACAATGATAATTGCATATATATATGTTGATAGACACATACAGACGAACATACATATATATATATATATATATACACGTACACAAAAAGTTATAAAAATTATATGTACTTTTTGTGTGGGTAGGTGTGTGTATGTGTGTAGATACATGGATTTCTCGGCAAGGGGCCAATGTTGCCGAAATAATTCAAAATGTTTAATAAGCTTAACACAACAAAAAGACCCGCGTATATATATATATATATATATATATATATATATACACACATACACGCACGCACATGTTTATCGATATCTGAATATCAGGTGATAAATGGTGTATGTATATATATATATATATATATATATATATATATATATATATATACACACACATACAGAGAGAGAGAGAGCGAAATTGAGAGATACATACCTAGATCTATACATGTACAGGTCTATATGAACATGTATGTTAATGTTCGATCTCAAGTGGTTCCAATATTGAATTTAGTAAGCAATTTAATATGTAAATATACACATATTGATTTTCTGAAATAAGTTTGTTACAGAATTGCATGTATGACATGTGAGATTGTAGTGGTAGTTGTAGTGGTAGTGGTGTGAGGTAGCTGGAGAAACTAGCGTGTATGTATGTTTATATATATATATATATATATGTGTGTGTGTGTGTGTGTGCGTATGTTATATATATATATGTATATATATGTGCGTGGGTTATATATATATGTGTGTGTATGTGCGTGTTATATATATATACATATATATATGTGCGTGTTATATGTATATATATATATATATGTGCGTGTGTTATATATATATGCGTGTTATATATACATATATATATATATATATGTGTGTGCGTGTTATATATATGTATATATATATATGTGCGTGTTATATATATATATATATAACACGCACACACACATATATATACATATATGTATATATAACACGCACACACACAAATATATATATATATATATATATATGCGTGTGTTATATATATGTGCATGTTATATATATATATATGTGTGTGTGCGTGTTATATATATATATATATATATATGTGTGTGTGTGTGTGTGTAATATATACATATATGAGTATGTGTTGTATATATATATATACATATATCCGTACTTATATATATATGTGTGTGTGTTATATATACATATATGTTTATGTGTTGTATATCTACATATGTCTGTACTTATATATATATATATATATATATATATATATATATATATATATATATATATATATATATATAATATATGTATAAACAGAGAGATATGTTCATATATATATAGAGAGTAGAGATATAGTGTATATATATACATGAATCAAAACATATAGAGAAACCTAGCAACGTAGATATTTAGTCTGTTCCTTATCACAGCTGGTTACCAAAATATCACTAACATCACACAATAAATATGTTTACACACATTGACACTATAATTAATGTTTAATTAAATTTGCTCGTCAATTTACCAGATTTTAATTGCAACGTTCCATCAAACCAAATTGCTGGGGTAGATCTTTGGAGTATCGATAAGCAGTCTGGCCCATTACTTTTGATCCACTGTATTGTGTGTGTGTGTACCTACATATATATGTATGTGTGTATATATACCTACATATATATGTATGTGTGTATATATATATATATATATGTGTGTGTCTGTACCTACATATATATGTATGTGTGTATATATACATGTATGTGTGTATATATACCTACATATATATATGTATGTGTGTAAATATATATATATATATGTGTGTCTGTACTTACATATATATGTATGTGTGTAAATATACATATATTTGTGTATGTGTGTTTTATATACCTACATATATATGTATGTGTGTATATATATATGTGTGTGTGTGAGTCTGTACCTACATATATATGTATGTGTGTATATATATATATGTGTGTGTGTCTGTACCTATATATATATGTATGTGTGTATATATATATATATATGTGTGTGTGTGTGTCTGTACCTACATATATATGTATGTGTGTGTGTGTGACTGTGTGTGTATCAATATGTTACACTATAAACGTCTGATGTTATGGCAGTCCTCACATAATGTGTTCTCAAATACTGCATAAGTACACATACACACTCTCACACACACACACAGGCCACCCTAACAGAGAGGCAGCATGTAACCTGGAGCATGAACTGTGTCCTTCTATTTCCTCTGATCCCGAACCTCGAAGGTGGTCACACCATTCAGTAGTCTGTTGAAGTGCTGATGTTGAAGACTTCACAGGTCACACAGACACATGCTACACCAACCTCGTGCTAACAGCTTCTCAGTTCGGGTCACTCTCTATAATGTTGGTCTCTCTTAATTGGCTGTCAAAATCGATGCCTACTATTACACACTTTCTAGTTCGATCTCTGCTTTGATGAAAACAATCTTCTTTCTCTCTCTCCCTGAGCCTATGACCCTCGGTAAAGAATCAGTCCTGGGTACTGCACTAACTCTAAAGTTAATTATTAACTTTCCAATTGTTAGTATTTTGTGTTAACTTCTCTGACAACATAATTAGAAGAATCACAGAATAACATTGAAGAACCAATAAACTAAACATATTACATACTGACACACATACATACATACATACACATAGACACACACACATATACACAGACATATACATGTAGATACACAGACACACATACACACGTATACACAAATACAGCTCCACACAGAAATACACTCCTTCACCACGCAGAAACACACAGACACACATATACATACAGTGACACATGCATACACGCATAAACACAGATACACACATTAAAGAAATATGTGGGAAGATATGTTACTTAAAGTTGTTACTTTTAAACTGAAAACGGAGTTAAATAGAACAGATAAGGTATTAGTAATGTTGAAAATTTGATCAGCTCGGTTATTGAGTTAAAAAATAATAAGATTCTCTGAATACTAAGGTAAGAAGAAAGCTAGG
The DNA here is from genome assembly GCA_964016885.1 of Eledone cirrhosa. Lineage (NCBI taxonomy): Eukaryota > Metazoa > Mollusca > Cephalopoda > Octopoda > Eledonidae > Eledone > Eledone cirrhosa. Next base: position 34,369,417 of record OZ024751.1, read on the forward strand.
AAAACAAGGACAATGTTAAACGTATTTCAAACAGCCTAGATAAAAAGGATTAGACAAATGTAGAATACAGAACAGAGAGTGACTGTATTTAGGATATTATTAAGGACAAACTACTGCACGACTAGAAAAGAATAGTGGGGAATATATACACATTGCTATAAAACATACAGACATTGCTGTGTTTTATCATCAAGGAAGGCAAAGGCTAAAACCGTAGATACAGTAACAGAGAATACAAGAACTAAAATTACAGAAACTTGTTGAGAAACTAATATGAATATAAAATAACATAACTATATTTGATTATAGTATTTTCTGATTGAGGCACAAGGCCAACGATTTGAGGGGACGGGGAAGTGTGTGACTGGTACTTTATTTTATCAACCCCCTAACGATGAAAAACAGAACTAACCCCGGCGGGATTTTAACAAAGAACGTAAAGGGCCATAAACTCTAAGCTGCAAAGCATGTTGTCCGATGCTCTACCGATTCTACTACTCCACCGCCCTAATAATAATAATAATAATAATAATAATGATAATAATAATAATAAGAGTATTGACAGGACTCTTATGCTTTGATCAATGCTAATAGTTAGAAGTGAAAATGATTTCTTCCTCTTTGTCATCCGGGTTCTCTATGACCCAGTCTTTATCTTCTCAAATCACTCTCTTTCAGTCTCTTCCACATCTCTCTCTCTCTCTCTCCCTCTCATGTCTCTCTCATGTCTCTCTCATTCTCTTGATCAGTCTTTTATTTACTTGATAAATTCTTTGATACGAGATCAATAGACAATTAAAAAATGAACAGAAGTAGACACAAATTGTTCTCCCCCCCCCCATCTCTTTACACACACACACACACATATATATATATATATGTATGTGTGTATGTGTGGGTATCTATATATATATATATATATATGTCTGTGTGTATGTGTGGGTATCTATATATATATATATGTGTAAGTACAATAAAATGAACAGGAAGAACAGAAGATATAACAGGTGTACGATAATACGCCCTAAGACAAGTATGTATATATATGAACATGTATATGTATATAACTATGTATACATATGTATGTATGTGTATCCACACATACACATCTTTACCATATGACGATGTTTAAATGAAGAGACAAAACACCTGTCTTTTTTACAACTAATTAAAATAATCAAAGAAATTTCTCGATGCTCTTCAACAACAACAACAGCAATATGAAGTTTGAAGACTCACCTGCTCTATCGCAGCCATTCTCTCTCTCTCTTTCTCTCACTCTCTCTCTCTCTCTCTCTCTCTCTCTCTCTCTCTCTCTCTCTCTCTCTCTCTCTCTAACTCTCTCTCTGTCTCTCTCACATTTAATCACATATATTTACGAGTCATAGACACACTCATCTAAAAGTGTAGATACACATACGAACGAATTCTGTGCTCATACACACACACACACACACACACACATATGTATGTATATATATATACATATATATATATATATATATATATATATATATATATATATATATATATATATATATATATATATATATATATATATATATATATATATATATATATATATATATATATATATATATATATATATATATATATATATATATAAGTATCCATGTCTATATACGTATATATATATATATATATATAAAGTATTTATGTCTATAACATACATTCAAGTGATGCAATATCTCTTTTAATATAAAATGAATCATCAGAGATAAATTCTAGAACAGTTTTAGTTTAGTTCTGAATAAATCATAATATACTAATGACTTTTTAAGATAAATAGACATATATACAGATACAGAAATACACTGACACACCGACACAGAGACACTCATACACAAGTGCAGACATAGACACATACTTACACACAGTCACACATTCACAAACACATACATGCAGACACCCGCACATACAGACCCACACAGACGACGCAGGCATACACATACAGATACGCAAGCACACACACATAGCTACACACACAGAGAACCATTCACTTACAGTCACAAAGACACAGACACATACGCATAGATACACACAGAGTGAACCATACAGACATAGTCACAGAGGCAGACACACACAGAGTAGAGATTTGTCTAATTTATTGACGGTTATATCTTATTGTGTTGTTTCTTGAATGAAATATGAAGGTTGAGAGAAATTGTGTAGTTTAAGTTGTGGAGATATGGTGCGAGACCAACCAATTCCGTGGAACATAGGCCGTTTAATAAATTCTAGAAAATGTAGAGAGACGAGAGCACATGTTATGGGACAGGAGGCTGTAATTTCCCGGTTAGTGACTTCATTCAATTAGTGTTTCTATGGATGCAGTTGGCAAACTACAAGACAGAAATTGAAAAGGGAATCATAAGATGTTTTCATAAAAAAGCCATATTAAGTCACTTAAACACCAAAAACAATTCTGTTACTAGGTTTGACTACATTGCCACCTGGTGAGCAATTTTATATACAGAACACTGATGCAATGCGACTGCAATAAACATCCTTGCCAGGGTCGAAACCGCACAGTCTGGGTGGTTGAGATGTAAGTTGTGTGTTGAAGGTGTTGAATTTATTTTTTGCTCTTACATGTTATATTTAGATATGGTCGCTTCACGACCGTATCCTAATCACAACGCTCTCATTTCTGTCTTTACACTTGATATTATTGAGTATGTTTTGTGAGCCACAAGATCGATGACTCTATGTATCGACCTGTAAATTATATATATATATGTATATATATATATATATATATATATATATATATATATAACCTGCAGTACAAATTACAATGACACTCAAATTAACTATCATCTATATGTGTATGTTCGTAGGTGTGAGTGTGTATGTATTAATGTATGTATGTGTATGTACGTAGGGGTGTGTGTGTGTATGTATTAATGTATGTGTGTGTATGTCGTTAATGAGAGTGGTTTGAACGTATGTAGACGTATACTTATTTAATTCCAAATATCGCTAACGCAATAATGAATACACACACACACACAGATATAGAAACTCACATACAAATATCAACACACATTTATATACGTACACATACGCATGAATATATTTATTTATCTATGTATCTATCTATATATGAATATATATATATAAATATATATATACACACACATTTTCATGAATACATCCACTTAGAGGCCAATAGACAGTCAGACATCCATCCTGACTAGAAGTACAAAGTGGGTTGACACTTTATTCCGCCTGCTGGAATTTGCAGAGAAATGAGAATAAGACAATGTGATTGGGGTCATATTATGTATCGATCAGAGTCATTGATACACCATTGATTGCATCTAATCAATTACTTACTATAAATGAAGAAGTATATAACACTTTAATTAAAAATATTTCCTCTCCCGCCTCTTTATACACACGCAAACACACCCGCCTTCGCCATATATATATGTGTGTATACATATATATATATGTGTGTGTGTGTGTGCATACATACATATATATATATATATATATATATATATATATATATATATAAAGGCCTAATATTTCAGTTATTTTATTCTCATATTCTTTTGTTGGATCTCGCCAGTGGATTGTAGTTATACTGATTCATACACAGTTATTATTTCAAAGCTCATGTCTTCCCCCCCCCCCCTCCCTCTCTCTCACATACACACACTCACACTATTCCTCACCATCTACTTTGCTATTCTTTATATTCTCTAAGACGTATAAAGAGAACCAAATGTTTAACATTTCAAATGAGAGACAAATAGAAATAACTGACGTTATGTTATGCACCCAAAATCAACTTAATATTGAAGCTATTCGTTATATCAATTAGAAAGATTCTTCAAAATTCTTCATGATTTTTAATAAAAGGTAATGCCATCCATTAGGTGTATCGTAACGAAAATGGTAAAGTATATATATATATATACTTTTAAATGTCCTGCATAATATTATATAGTAACCTGTGTTTCGTTATGTCCCAAACACCAGTTTAATGATGGCAATGATAAAATTATTTATATTATCAAATCACTCAAAATACTTGATTATTTTCACAATGATTTGCAAATAATTGGCAAAAGATTTCCTTGGAAATATTGTAAGATAACTGTTTTTAAGTTTCATTTCTTAAGTATGTTTCTCAACTATATCCGATTCTATTGAGTGGTACAAGAACTGCAAAAACCTATGGTTTATGGTAATTTGAAATTGAAAGTTATAAGTAAACAACAAAAGAAATCGTTTGTGATTATATTTTGCACTAAAAACTTATAAAAGATTTATAACTGCGAAATCTCTGTCTATTCAGCATTGTTGCGTGATCCGAACTCTACAATTGGCTAAACTTCCAGTTTATAATCGATACAAGCAAATATTATATAGATTTATTTTTTAGCTAGAGATTATTCAGTGCAAAGAAAATTATAAAATGTAAATATCTGTATTTAAAAATAAATGTAGTTTTCTATATTTAAACTATATTTATTTATCATTTCCAATATGGCCAAGTAAGATAAACATATTTGTTATCGTTTATTGATGACACGGGTACAATAGTAATATTTATAATTTATAACTTCGGCAAACGGCCATGAAATTGCGTGTTGATTTAATTGATGTGCAGTACTTTGATATTAAATTCATCGATTTCTGGGGAAGGAGGAGATACGAAGTAGATAAGAGCAGGGACTGAACTCAGACCACCACCTAGTCTTACTAAATACCACAAACCATATTGTAGAACGTTTTATCGATTCTACCATCCACCCCACCAACATTCAAAGTGTTATGTAAATAATGGTAATAGTTCTTGGCTCAGGACCGGCAACTTAAGGGACAGGGAAAAGTCAATTACTTTGATCCTTCTACTTGATTTATACTTTGTGTTATCTACCCTGGAAGGATAAAAAGCAAACCTGACCTCGGTGGGATTTGAAATCAGAAGTTAAAGAGCCGAAATGAATACAGCAGTTATTATTTACACCATCCTAGTGGCTCTTGAAATTCGGTAAAAAAAAGGAAAATATACACCTAGAGGCATTTAACCCCAAAGTTTAATTGGTATTTATTTTATGCTAAGAGGAAAAACAAAATAGACTCCCACGTATATTGAACTGAAGACACTTGGCCACCATTTTCTGACCGAAGCGTATTTTACCCGATTTTCTAAAACGATTAAAATTTACAGAGATTTCGACGTTTGGATTCCAAGTGTTTTTCCTGTTTATTCTTGAACTACACACAACACACGCACACACACACAACACAGCATATGCACACACACTCATATATATATATATATATATATATATATATATATATATATATATATACTTATATGTGGTGCCTGTTTATAATCGTTTATTTTTTCAATAGTTTACTCAAAGATACACAAAATTTTCTCTAAATACATTTTAAGCTGACATAGAATTCTGAAGAAGCGACACACTAATTTATAGTAAAAATAAATAAATAGTTAGATAACAAATGAAACGTGTGTGTGTTTGTGTGTGTATGTGTGTGTGTGTGTGTGTGTGTGTAAGGTATATATTCCATTGAAATGAGGGAAATCTTACATATTGATTATTTTTAATCAAAAAGAGAAAAAAATGTATTATTCTATAAAGGAAATATTGATTTCGAGGATAGAATGGAATGGTATGACATGGTGAGGTAATGTGAGGTGTGGTGTGGTGTGGTATGGTGTGGTGTGGTGTGGTGTGGTGTGTTATGGTATGGTATGGTGTGGTGTCGTATGGTGTGGTGTGAGATTGTACGTATGGTATAGTGTGATATTGCATAGTATGGTATAGTGTGGTATTATATAGTATTCGGAGGGATAAGATTTTGGGGGGAGGTAGTGATAAATATATTTTGAAGATATATACTTACGACTGTATACCAAATCTATTTGTCAATCGATATCAATATTTATACAAGGATGTATGATGATTATGTATATATATATATATCGATAGATATTTTTTTCATAAGCATATGTGTTATGTATACATTACAAATATATATATATATATGTATATATACATTTGTGTGTATATACATATACATACATATGTATATATATATATATATGTATGTGTGTTTATATATATATATGGGTGAGTATGTGTGTACACGTAATTGATTGTGTCTGAGAGTGTTTATACGTAAACGCCAATCGATTTGCATGACATTTTATAATTAACTCCATAAGAGTATCGAACGAAAACATTCGATTATTACTGCGACGTTCTTTCTCGGTGTATGTATATATATATATATATATATATATATATATATATATATATATATATATATATATAGAGAGAGAGAGAGAGAGAGAGAGAGAGAGAGATATATATATATATATATATATATATAGATAGATAGATATATACATATATAGATATAGATATATCATTGCTACACACACCTGCGCACATTTATCTGTATATATGAATACATATATATATATATGTGTGTGTCTGTGTGTATGTATGATCTATATATGTATGTATATATATACACACACAGACACACACACGTATATATATATATAAATATATACATATATGAAATATATAAACAGACTCTTTAAAGATAAAGATGGCGTAGAAAATACAATGCAACGGGAGGAAACAATAGCACCACTGACGATGTTGCAGATGTGCAACGAAAGAACTTTGATAAACTATATATATGTGTTTGTGTCTATATTGTATCTGTATTATTTTTGACCGTTGGTCAGTCAATGGCAACATTGAGGACCGAATAAATTAGATTACCGATATAAAAGACACAGAAGCGAAAAGCGAAAACCAACCAAACAGTGAGTGTGTTCTGTTATTAATTCTGGCAATATTACACACATATGACCCTCCCCAAGTATAACAATATATATATATTTATATATGTATACATATATATATTTATGCATATATATATATATATATTTATACACATATATATATATATATATATATATATATATATATATATATATATTTATAATAATACACACGCACACACATATATATATATATATATATATATATATATATATATATATATATATATATATATATATATATATATATATATATTAGAAAGTGGGGTTTTTTTTACAAAATGAAAAATAACCGAGGTGTCCTACACGAGTTAAAGTATAAAGAAAAAAAGATGAAATCGAAAATGCAACTGGAGTCTTATTTTTTTTAAAATATATATATTTATTTGGTTCCTTTACCGGTTTCGCAGTTCCTCTGCTTTTCAAAAGTAGAGTTGAGATGGAGGGTCTGTGGTTTTTCTCACATATATATATATATATATATATTTATACATAGGATAAAAGTATGACCCCGACGGCAGAGCTCAAGCCGTTTCGACGGCTATTTCTGGACTGAAATAGCCGTCCAGAAATAGCCGTCGAAACGTCTTGAGCTCTGCCGTCGGGGTCAAACTCTTTCCTATTTCCCACTCTACTACCCTAAGTATTGAGTACTTTGGTGCGTTATGGTCCATTTGGTTCCTTGCCACAATTCCTTTGTTATATTTATACATATATATATATCAAGTAAGTATGTTTTGAAACAGTGAGCAGGTTTGAAATTAGAAAATATATAGCTTTACCCGTATTTTTGACTTAAGGAATTTTAGCCTGATAAATGGAAAAAGATGAGTATTGACGTACATAATACTCATCTTTTTCCATTTATCTGAGGGTTCTAAACCCCATTATCAGGCTAAAATTCCTTTAGTCAAAAATACGGTGAAAGCTATATATATATATATATTTATACATATATATATTTATACATGGACACTGACCAAGAAACTAACTCAGATGGTGGATGGGTGCTACACGAGAATGCTGAGGATGGCTCTGAACATTAATCAGTATACACTGAGGATGAAAAACTCAGAGCTGTATGGGAGCCTCCCAAAAGTCAGCTCAAAAGTGACACAGAGGACACTGTGGTTAGCTGGACATGCTCTCCGACATCCAGAGTTGACATTGCACTCAATACATGCTTTTGATATATTTATATATATTTATATATATATGTATTTATATATATATATATATATATATATATATATATATATATATGTATATATATATATATATATATATATATATATATATATATATATATATATATATATATATATATATATATTTATATATATTTATATATATATATATTTATAACGGCATTTTGGAAAGGAACTAGATGGACCATAACGCATCAGAATACTCTTAGGGTAGTAGAGTGGGTAATAGGAAAAAGTATGGCCCCGACGGCAGAGCTCAGTCCAGAAATAGCCGTCGAAACGGCCTGAGCTCTGCCGTCGGGGTCATACTTTTTCCTATATATTTATATATATATATATATATTTATATATATATATTTATAAATGAAGTAATTCCGTCGGAAAAGTCCAGGAAAAAAGAGTGCTCTATGTAGGTAACAGAGTTTAATTATTATTATGTAATAAACAACATAAGGCAATTATAATTGCCTTATGTTGTTTATTACATAATAATATATATATTTATATTTATATATACATATATTTATATATACATATATTTATATATATATATTTATATTTATATTTATATATATATTTATATATATATATATATATATATATATATATATATATATATATATATATATATATATATATATATATATACATACACACTAGCGAACATGCGCATACGTATGTACGATAACCTAATCAAAGGAAGCCACTTTTTGTCTAATCAAAGCCTTCGTTCATTAGATTCCATGTAATTAGAAGTTTAGTGTTGTTCTACAACAGATGTAATCCTTGAATCTACAATTGGATCTCATAATTTATATCTACGTCAAGTATTTACATAATCTAAACCTGCTGGAGATTGACCTCATATATGACGAATTTTACTGTAAATTAGTAGAATGTGATCTTGTATATGTTGCTGATGTCACTGTTGTTGTTGTTGCTGTATTTGTCATTGCTTTTGTTGTTATGAAACATACAAAATCCAAGTCCTACCAGATGTGTGCAGATCATATTCTGTTGTTTGCCCTTCGCTAAACTCCACTCCTTGCTGTGAGTAGCAGCAACGTCAAGTTTCTGCATTGAAAGCAGAAATTCTAATATTTGTTACAAAACTTCAATTGTTTAATACCTCTTGAGAGAAGCTGTTCTGTCACTGCACTGGTGACTACTACAGACCTTATGTAAACTACACACACAGCACACATGCATATATATGTATATATATATATATATATATATATATATATATATATATATATATATATATATATATATATATACATATACTATAAAGTATGTCCATAGAATCATTTGATAATATATATACACCATTTCCTCTCCCAATTAGCATAATTAACCACACAAAAAATCAATTAGACCAGGCTATAAGATTAAAAGGCACCTATGAAGAAATAGTAGATAAATATACTACAGCAATCTCTTCGCGACCAACCGCCATAGAATATTTACCCAACATTTCAACAGCACGTGGAAATCGATTAAATATACCGTCAACCATACACAATTAGGTATAAAATTAAAGTTAGAAGGAAAAAATGCATATACACATACCATATATATATATATATATATATATATATATATATATATATATAGATATACACACATATATTTATATATATGCTGGCGTATGGTTAACTTTATTTGTTTTGTGTTCTGCATTGTTTTATGTCTTGCTCGTATTTACGTTCGAGTTAGTTTTCCACTGACATATTTCACACTCAAGGTATTTACCCCCACAACACTCAGTGCTGTAGACTTTCCAAATGTGTGGTAAGTCAGGAAACAACACCAAACCACACATCTATGCCTGTGGCAATATTATCTGAGGTGTTACTTAACTTCCTGTCCAGATATATTGGGTGTTGCAAGTATTCTTTCTTTTTATTTGTTGGTAATAATGCCTGTGTCTAATCTGATTGTCTGTGAGTTCCAGGTGTATCCATTCTGATTGTCTGTGAGGTCCAAATGTGTCTAATCTGATTGTCTGCGAGGTCCAAGTGTGTCCAACCTGAGTGTCTGTGAGGTCCAGGTGTATCCAACCTGACTGTCTGTGAGATTTCAGGTGTGTCCAACTTGACTGTCTGTGAGGTCCAACCTGGCTATCCAACCTGACTGTCTGTGAGGTCCAGGTGTGTCCAACCTGACTGTCTGTGAGGTCCAGGTGTGTCCAACCTGACTGTCTGTGAGGTCCAGGTGTGTCCAACCTGACTGTCTGTGATGTCCAGGTGTGTCCAACCTGACTGTCTGTGAGGTCCAGGTGTATCCAACCTGACTATCTGTGAGGTCCAACCTGGCTATCCAACCTGACTGTCTGTGAGGTCCAGGTGTGTCCAACCTGACTGTCTGTGAGGTCCAGGTGTGTCCAACCTGACTGTCTGTGAGGTCCAGGTGTGTCCAACCTGACTGTCTGTGAGGTCCAGGTGTATCCAACCTGACTGTCTGTGAGGTCCAGGTGTATCCAACCTGACTGTCTGTGAGGTCCAGGTGTATCCAACCTGACTGTCTGTGAGGTCCAGGTGTGTCCAACCTGACTGTCTGTGAGGTCCAGGTGTGTCCAACCTGACTGTCTGTGAGGTCCAGGTGTATCCAACCTGACTGTCTGTGAGGTCCAGGTGTATCCAACCTGACTGTCTGTGAGGTCCAGGTGTATCCAACCTGACTGTATGTGAGGTCCAGGTGTGTCCAACCTGACTGTCTGTGAGGTCCAGGTGTGTCCAACCTGAGTGTCTGTGAGGTCCAGGTGTGTCCAACCTGACTGTCTGTGAGGTTCAGGTGTATCCAACCTGACTGTCTGTGAGGTCCAGGTGTGTCCAACCTGACTGTCTGTGAGGTCCAGGTGTGTCCAACCTGACTGTGTGTGAGGTCCAGGTGTATCCAACCTGACTGTCTGTGAGGTCCAGGTGTGTCCAACCTGACTGTCTGTGAGGTCCAGGTGTGTCCAACCTGAGTGTCTGTGAGGTCCAGGTGTGTCCAACCTGAGTGTCTGTGAGGTCCAGGTGTGTCCAACCTGACTGTCTGTGAGGTCCAGGTGTGTCCAATCTGACTGTCTGTGAGGTCCAGGTGTGTCCAACCTGAGTGTCTGTGAGGTCCAGGTGTGTCCAACCTGACTGTGTGTGAGGTCCAGGTGTATCCAACCTGACTGTGTGTGAGGTCCAGGTGTGTCCAACCTGACTGTCTGTGAGGTCCAGGTGTATCCAACCTGACTGTCTGTGAGGTCCAGGTGTGTCCAACCTGACTGTCTGTGAGGTCCAGGTGTATCCAACCTGACTGTGTGTGAGGTCCAGGTGTATCCAACATGACTGTCTGTGAGGTCCAGGTGTGTCCAACCTGACTGTGTGTGAGGTCCAGGTGTATCCAACCTGACTGTGTGTGAGGTCCAGGTGTATCCAACCTGAGTGTCTGTGAGGTCCAGGTGTATCCAACCTGAGTGTCTGTGAGGTCCAGGTGTATCCAACCTGACTGTGTGTGAGGTCCAGGTGTATCCAACCTGACTGTCTGTGAGGTCCAGGTGTGTCTGTTTTTTCCTTGTTACTCTTTCCTGATTAATGATATCATTTCAGAAGTAGTTTCATTGATCGATTAGACATCTATTTCCTTATTCAATAACTATTATCATGTTTTGAAATATTGTTAACTACGTGATTTCCATTTTTAGACATTCATTGTATCCCCCCACCCCTCCCATCTCTCCTTCTCTTTCCTTGTTTTCTTTTAGATCAGTTTCCGTTGGTCAGTGTTCGTTAAAACCCCTTGGGTTTCGTTTAACTGTGTTTTCATATTTACTTTGTCTTCTGTTTATAGCTTACATCTATATATTTATTGTTTGTTTTTCGTTCATATATATATATGTTTTCATTGTGTATTCCTCCTTTGAAGTGTTCTATGTATGTGTGTATGTATTTATGTATGTGTGTATGTATGCATTTCATTGAAAGTTTCTTTCTATATGAGCCACATTGAGGCCAAGGTTTCTCAGGAAAATTTATACGAAAATATTGTTGGAGTTTCACTTCAGAGAAAACTTCAGATGTACAATGGCCGTGTATAATTGAAAGGTTTTCCTGCAGTGGGTATTAATTTATTCCCAGATATTAAGTGATACATGTGATATAATGACTGGTCATTTACTCTCATTCTTATTATTATAGTTCGGTAGCGGTTTATTTTCCTTCTGCCCATGACACCTTTTGCACGCTCCATTTTCTTATATTTGTGCACCAGTTCAAGAGACGCATTCATCGTTTACCTTACCGTAAATAACATAGTCTGTTTTATACTGAACTTGTTAGTTACAGTTTGTGTAGAGTAGCTGGATTAGTGTAGTGTTAGTGGAAGGTTTGCTCACTAATGTAACAAGTTACTACCTTTGTTTATATATTGTTAGGTGACACCATATTGAAATAACATCTGAATATGAAACGTATTGACCTATACCGTCTTATGTATTATGTTGTTTTAGATGCTCAATGTCCGACGAAATGACGGGTGTGCATGGTTAGAGTGTCTTTATTCCTAGGTCTGAGCACGTAGAACTGATCTGGACCTATACAGAATGACAAAGCCAACAAGCATTAGAACTACGTGAGGAAATGGGAAGAAAATGTAGGATGTTTAAAACATAAATCTTTCTAAGCTTGTTGGTTCCTCTTCGACTAATTCTATGTAATGTGGTCCCTCGAAGAAATATTAAACTATTCTCTTCTCTACAATTAATCAAGGTGAAATTTTATGGTCGCAAATTACAGATAAAAAGTACAAATTGATTGGAACGATTTCGATGAAGAGAATCGAACGTTTTGCCGTCCGATTCCACACATACTAAGTCAATCGCACGTAACTTTCAGCAACATACTTAAATATAAAACACCATATAAATACCCCCCCCCCCCCATTTTTGTGACCTCTACCAGCCCCGTTCTTAACCAACAGAGACCACCATTAATAAAATCACTACAACCACATTCAATGCGATCAGCACCATTAACGAATGTAATGATCAATAAATAAACAAAAATCTAAAATGGCGTATGTAACGTTCTGTTGCCTTTCATATAAATAAACTTCATTTAATTTAGGTTTATGGTGCTGTTTTGCTCAGCATTATATATACTTACACACACACACACACACACACACACACACTATATATATATATATATATATATATATATATATATATATATATATAATGTATACATATATATATATATATATATAATGTATACATATATATATATACATATGTATACATATATATGTACGCATAAACAATATATATTTGTTTATATATATATGTATGTATATATATGCATAAACAATATATATTAATATATATATATATATGTATATATGTATATATGTGCATACATAAACAATATATATTTGTTTATATATATATAAACAAATATATATATATAATGTAATTTTTTCTTATATTTTTCTTATCTATAGAAATCTTTGACAGTCATGTTCGTCATAATTAGTGTCCACAAGATATCTAAAAAAAAAAAAAAAGAAATGAAACTCACTAAAAACTAAAAATTTGCGAAAGGAAAACGAAATGATATTTAAACGTGAAAATATAAAGAAACCCTTTAGTTTTGCCCGCACATTCTTTCATATATTCTTACATTAGCTTCTATGGCTCAGTGTATTTAGGAA